>JAVHZZ010000001.1:491500705-491880705 GCA_036250195.1 Mixophyes australis
ACAGGGGGAGAATCTCTCATTCACTCCCCGCTGTCTGATTGTTCAAACGCCCATAGGAAGCCTCTATCAGCCCAGGCTCCCATGTGCTCCTGTATCAATGCCCATTCGGAATCCTTCCTGGGGCTCCGCCTCAGCAATGGACTTGGTATCTCCCGGTATGTCCGGTCCTTGGATGGAGTGCGGCGCTCTCTGCCTGTGGCAGTGCCGGACCAGTCGGGACAGTGCAGCGACAGTCGCTGAGCGCTGTCACTGCTCCTCATCAACAAACACCACACTGAGCTGTGCGGTCTTTCTTTTATAAATATTATTCTTTTTTAAAGGAATACGGAGCATTGCTCCATTTTGAAACCTGTGAGGAAAAAAATGTTAAATCTATCCATCCTCACCTACACTCATACCAATAATCTAATAATAATAATAATATCTAAACCTAAGCAGCAGGTACTGCAGAGCAGTACTAAACACAGCCCAACTCCTTGGGCACTTAAACAAAACTGAGGTCTGTGGGATTGCAGAGGGGAGGAGTCAGCAGCAAACTTTGTTGTTAACTATTCAAGTGCCAACTCCATGCTCCCTCATACAACCCCCCATGGTAGCAGTGTCCCCCAGAGCGGATGAAGGAGAAATACAGTCAAGTGAGCCTTCAGTCTCAACCAGTTTGGGGCGACAATCCGTTTATTTCCATTGCTTCCACATAATGTTACTATAAGTGTCTAACATCATCACTTAATGTTCTCAGATCCTTGGAGGTTCTAAAACTGTTGGTCTCAGACTTGGTCAATTGTCACGGGTGGGACAGTTTAAAATCCCGATAATGCAAGTGTATAATTGAATTAATGATTTTTAGAGGTAATGAACTTAAGCAAATGCTTACTATTAACTAACTGTACACTTAACCTCAAACCATTATATCACTACAAAAACTTTTGTATGTTTTTTTGTCACCGGTGGGACAAGTAAAACGCTCTGTTTTTGCAACTTAAATACCATACATAAAGCTGCCTTTTCAAACAAATTCTTAAGATGAATCTTGAAGTAAACACTTTACATAACATCCAGACCCACCAAGAACTTGCAGAACATAAAAGGATGATGCACAAGTCATGGTGGAAACTTTAGAAGCAAAACCTCTTCAGTAGGCAGCTACCAACATATGTATTTCTACCATGATGGACAATACATGGCGACGCCATTTTTCTTTCATTGATTATTAAATCTGAGGTATTTACTAACAAAATAATTAAAAATTGAACCTTGATAATGATTCTGACGATGGTCGGATTCACCTTCTCTTCTGTATCTGTTTCTCCTCTGGTGCTAGTCTTGGAAGTGGCTCTCTGATCCCTTGTTTCTCCTTTTCCGCTCATCTCCCACAACCATCTCATGGTCCTTAATCTCGTACACTCTCTCCCAAAATCCAATTCTCCTGCGTATACGGCACTTTAATACTTGTCATTTGCCCACTTTTTCTGCCCCTTATCTCTGTATCCCTGCCCTGTCTCCCCCCACTTGTTGCCCTCTTACAATTTCTGCTTTATCCTCATCTATTTCCTCCTCCTGATCATACGAGGTACCTGGTTTCCCTTTCTGCTCATCTGTAGTTCTGCTCCTCTCTCATGTCCGGGCTTTGGCTGACTGCTCTGTGAGCTTGATTGGTATATGGCTCGAGCTCTCCTGTCATTGGTGGAAAAGTGTAAGAGCTCCAGTCACGTGATCGGGAAATCCAGGTCACAATGCAGACACAAGCAGGAAGATCGCTCGTGTATCAGTCAACGGACACTCACGTACCTCTTGGTTTGTGTTTATAAGACATTGTATGTCTTTAGACTTCACAACTCAACATTTAAACACCTTATTGCAGACAATCACATCCTATACAATTTCAACCATAAGGCTGCTCCGCCTGTTTCTAATTTATATAGTGTACTGTTATTTCAGCTTGTGATTGGCTGTCAACCCCCGCCTGGTTTTCGTCTAGGACTGAGAAGAAAATGATGATAGAGTCCGCGGGGCTCAGACTAGGGGGTGGGGGGGGGGGGGGGGGGGGGGTAGGTTAGTAGTAGGTGAGGTTTAGGTGGGAGTGTGACGGTTCAGTTCTCTCAAGCGTTAACTCCTTAAAGTCTGTTATAAATCACAAAACAGGATTTTCAACACTTTTACTTTATTTATAAACGCACTTTGTTACAGCATTTCTTTTGCAGTTTTGCAAAAAGGCTTATACACAAAAATGCCAAAATAACCATGTGCAAAGCTTGAACTAGGAAAATGAAGGTAAACTTGTCGCAACATGAAAAACAAACAAAAAAAAGCCATGAATTAATGGCAGCTGCGTTTCCCTCGTAACCACGATGAGAAGCCCTCTCTGCCCCCGACTGCGTTGTCACTGGCGCAGCGTCGAGCGCAAACAAAATACTCCACGGAAAATAATTTTCTTAAAAACTAAAAATAGATATTTCAACGTCAAAATACACATTAAAGTAACATTGTGGACACGTAACCGCTGGGCAGAAGGCAGCGGAGACAGGCAACATTATTAAGTCTCCGTCAGTGGGGGCACGTGTGTGATAAGTACACGCCTAGAGATTAGTTCCTACAACACTTAATAAGCCATAAAATTTAAGAGGCAACCGAGAGCTGCCCCTGGGCCTACATCCGTCTGCTGAAACCACCAACATTGAAACAAACTGTAACACAAGAATATTTATTGGAACATATAAAAGTCGAAGCACTATTAAATTATTTCTGTCTACATACAGAGCATTTTTTACAGCATAAACATCCGTACGGAGAACAGTAACTGAGAAGTGGAAACATTTACACAATGGACCCTAAACTTGTACTTCATGTCCTGGAGTCAGCGGATTATCAGGATTCAATCACTTCACGGGTTGGAAGGTTTCCCTTCAGATGATGCATGCTCATTGGCCATGTGTTTCTAAGGAGAAATTAAGAAAATTAGCAAATAATTATCTTCAATTTACATCTTCAGAGAGCTCATGAGATGTGTACCACTCCTGCTAAACATACAGTGAGAGGTCGGGGAGAGATGGGGGAAGACCAGGGAATGAGAGTATAAAATATTTCTGTTGAAAGACTTCACACCCAGGTTCTATGCCAGCTTTGTGCTTACGAAGTTCTAGCAGAGATGTCATTGTTCCTATCTCTCGGCAGAGCTCTCTACTCAGTGTTAGTGAGGTGTGATCGTCCTCTCACCATACAATAATGTGGAGTTACTTAATGGCAAGAGATGTGTGACAATCGTAGGGGTGGTCAGGTATAGAAAGGACCATTAATGTAACTGCATGGAGGCAAGGCCCTTAATGTGCTCACAGCCAGCATAAACCCACAGCACATACACATTGCTCTACTAGGCACAGTATTAAGGACCAGAAATCTCCTTCCGGATATAGAGTGGGTAGCCCTAATTTACCAGCAAATTCCTAAATAAAGGACTTAACTTGGATGAAAGTGATCGCCGATGCTTGTAATTGCCCCAACTGCCCTGTGGTATTTGTCAAATGTAAATATTGAGATAAATGAATATCTAATATTCATGTTAAATACACATTTAGGATTTGGTGGCCAGTTCGACCAGCGGGATCTGACTACTCTAACCACAAATAAACTACAAGTGGGGCTCACATCTACTACAATGGTATTCTGTACAAAGACCCAGTCCTCCTATTAAATGGTACATCTGCCCCCACCCCCGTCTGCACAGCCCCCACCCATACAGACACAGGAGTTTCTAAGCACATGTCTGATAAGAATGTGAGAAGGTAGGAAGATGAGAGGGGGAGAAAGGACCATTCATAGCTGCCGGCTGTGGGTTAATAGAAAGAAAAAGAAGGCCCTTCAACCCAAGAACGAAACATACAGCGCCATCTAGAGGACAAACAATAGTACAACTATACACTGTTTTCAGTACCTCCATAGCTTGATAATGTCGCATACTTTTGCAATGCTTCAACTTGGAAGCTTCATCCATGTAAAAAAGTGAGCACAGTTCACAGAAATATCCCGTCTTTGGAATAAGAAATTCCATACCTGCAAAATAAAAAATTTGGCTGTAAAATGTACACACATAAATACGGTTACGTTCCGGCTTCTAGGAATGATGGGCATTTAGTCAGAGATGAGATGTCACAGCACGTAACAGAGGTAAACCATTTTCTCTATAACCTGTGGCAGGTTCACAACATGATATAGCCACAGTGACAAGTGAAGAATAAAGCCCAGAGAAGGATGGCTGTCTATAGAGAATCAAGGGTGCGTCCCTGATTGGCTGCAGCTATTCTCACCTATTGGGACGTTGGGGTTAAACGGGGCCAGTTTAGGCTTCTCTGCAGGAGAAGCAGCCAGTTTCTTCTTCTTTGCTGGAGTTTCAGAACTTTTAGATTTCCCAGTCCCTGAAACAAAACAGAGGAGCATTAATCTGCTCATTCATACACAGTTAGATATTACAGATAAATGAGCTAATGGCATTTCTATGCCAGGCTGCTAAATAATCAAAGAAAACACGGATTTGAAAACTCAACATAAAGAGAATTCTTTATATGGGAGCTACAGTGATCTGTATCTTACAGAACACCTTACTATGCAGTGTACAGAGAGCAAAGACATTACACAGAATATGGCAGGGGGAACAGAGCTGTTACTTGGACTCTGACTATATTAACCCCAATGTGTGTGACCATGGGGTAGGGAATACAGACTAGGGGCAGGACAGATGTGATGAATAGAGACTCTGCATAGGGGCTATATAAATAACACAGACTAATACAGACTGGGTGGTAAGGAAGATGTGTTACCAGAATCAGCTTTCTCTGGGGTGGAGGAAGTGCTGTCTTCTGCGGCTGCACCGTCTGTGGAGCCTTTGCTATCTTTAGGCTTTGTGGGGGTCTTCTCAGGCTCAGTAACATTATCCGAGTCAGCGGGGGTCTGCTGCGATGAGTCCTTGTTCTCTTCAGCAGGAAGGGGCCGTTTCCTCGGCCTACCCCTCTTGGCTGAGGGAGCTATATTTATTTAAATAAAATTAGAAAAGGAATGATGAATTGGAACAAATATCAATACAAATCACACAACACGAGGGAAAATAAATAAAAGCTGCACAGCGCCTGCAGCGGATGTCTTACATCTCCTTATACAGGGATTTATTACAGGTGCAGGTGACCAGTAATGACCCATGGTAGAGGTCCTAGTAGTTGTTTCTGCAACACACCGGCATCAGTCACAGCCGGGCTTTCTGCAGCACCGGCATAAATAGGCCGGCACACTAATGATTCCTGTAACAGGAACAAGGAGACGTTTGTATCCCCCTGAAGAGGGCAGTATTACAGTTGTTAGGGGCCTTTAGACTTAAGGGTACACTAGAGGTCCTGGCAGCTGTAACGATGACCCCTGCTGGTGAAAGCATGGCCACCACAAGCTGTATAGATAATATAAGGGCTGGGGGCATACCATAACTGCCATACACAAAAGGTAGATATTACTCCTGCACTGCAAAGCAACACGTAGGATCATTAGTCTGTAATATATTACAAACCTGGTGAACTACTGGGTTCTGAGGGTTTACTGCTGGTTTTATTTCTGGCTGGTGCAGATGTAACTGCAGGACTTGTTTCAGATTTCTCAGTCTCCTCGACTTTCATCTCGGATTCTTCCTCCTCTTCACCGACTTCATCAACGGTTAAGAATTGGTTTTCCATATCGGCCAAGAACTCCTCATCGTCATCTCCTTTCACCTCATCGAGTGTCAGGAGGTGCTGCTGTGCGTCGTCGCCCTGGCTGGAGACGGCTTGAGGGACCTCCGGGACTACAGGTGCATCCTTTGTTTTAGGATCTCCGCTGGTGTCCTCAACCTTGATCTCTGTGTTCTGGACTAACTTGGGCTCTACATTCGATGGCACAGAAGGCGACGTTTGCTCCTCGTCTTCACCGCTGACCTCGTCGAGTGTCAGAAGCTGATCTTTGGCCAAGACTTCTGGTACTGCCGAAGCTGGCCGTTCTGTAGTAGAGTCCGGAGCGTCATCCTCATCACTGATCTCATCTAAGGTCATTAACATCTGGGACTGTTTTACGCTCTGGGGCGTACCAGCCTCTGCGTGGACTTCATCTACAGTTACCAGGGATCGGGATGTGGGCTCAGAAGTGGTTCTTGATGAGACCGTGTTCTCTTCCTCATCACCAACTTCATCCAAGGTGACGAAGGAAAGCTCCTTGGAATCCGATCTCATCCCTTTGGGTTTTTTGGGGTCGGAGGAAACTGGGTCGGTTTCTTTTCTTTTTCCTTTCCTGGGGGAGCCGACAGCCTGCGGCGTTTGCGCTTCTCCTTCCGCTTTAGTCTTCGTGTCTCCGTGCTCTTCTACAATTTCATCCACGGTAACAAACTCATCCAGGTTAAATGGAAAGGGCTCCTCTTCATCCTATAAAGAGCATAATAATTATTAGCAGGGTATAATAGCCAGACAAGCTACAATCCTCCATTTCTGATCAGAGAATCGGTACTCTATGGAGGCAACAACCGAGGATTCTGAGATAACTCCTCTACCACTGGAGTGAAGGTTAATATTATTATAGTAATATAGAGGCCCATAATATAATATTACAAGACTTCTATATCCATGGAAGAAAATAATTTTTTTTCCCACAACCTCCAGAAACTTATGCAACAACGTGCAGCAGTTCTAAATCCTGAAGGCATGGTTTAACGGTAGGAGCACATCTAGCACCTGGGCAGCACCATGCTGTTCCATGCTTTGTCCAGGTACAAATGTGCACGCTCTCTGGATTTGTTCTTAAGTCTAAACAAGCCTCAATCTGTGTTTTACAGCCAGGCAAACCTGTGACGGTTACAAGACAACAGTTTGCATGTAACACCTCCGATGTCCTCACCTCGTTTGATCTTGGGCCCCGGACGCTGGCCTTGAAGCTTCGTGCGTACCGCGACGATGAGCTCTGTAGGGAGAAGATATTAGGTCATAATACAAAGTGCACCCACGTGGCTTGCACTATGATCAGAGATTCCAGGCCTGTCATGTAATTAGGATTTTATGACAGAAGAGATTATATTATTTATATTCCATTCATCCAAACGAATATTGTGACACAAGAGAAATCACAAAATAGTCTTTTCCTTTCAGCGAGCTCTAGAAAGGCTCAGCTGGGTTCTTCTACAGCAACCTGCACACAGTGATACATCATTTGGACAGAGACTCGCCAGTACTAATATACAGAACACAAACATTATTTTCTTGGATGGCGTATGTGTGTAGTTCACATATCACAAACAACTGAGAGGTGAGGGCGTTTCAGTGGAGTCTGAAGCATATAGGTCAGTGTAGGACCTGCATACAATGAGGACTCTTCTCTGCGGGGTTACAAGCGTAAATGTTTTGATGATAATATGAACAAACATCTCATACTGTCACTGTTACGATACACACATATCTGCTATAGTAGTAAGGAGGAGTGTCTTTTTGTCTATATCCACATTTGCCATTTATATCATCAAGCAGCGCGTAACCGATATACAATGGGGCTAGCCATAGATTTCTTTTTTTCCCATGTATAGATAGAAATCCTACACATTACTTACGAGTGTGGCTTTAAACACTTCCCATCTTATCCCTAAAATCTTTTTATCCATCCAGACTCACTTACATTGTGACACAGGGGTTGGGAATCATGGTGATAAACCTAACAGTGGTTAATACCTGGTATTCCCAGCAAAATTGCTGCCAGTCAGTCATTACCGTAGAGACACAAGCTTTTGGGAAATAAACACGTTTAATACTTTAATGCAGCCAACCTGACTTTAATACACCCATCGCTATGAACCAACGTCACCAACAAACACTGGAGTAAGCAATATGTTGTGTTAAAAGGAACAGATGTACTCAGGATTTTAGATGGAAAAATAAAAAAGTAAAAAAAGATGACTATTGAAAAACCTAGGTCAGGAAGCCATTCATGCACCACCAACCTTTAGTCTAATTGGACACAGACACAAACATTCAGCACCAATACCCACATGATAAAGTGTGTGCTCTGTGACGATATGTATATCACAGGCAGATGCTCATTGCTTTTCTATGGGATCAAGCTACATTTTGAGACAAGACCTGTTGTTGTATCAAGCACATGGGGTAAATGTATCAAGCTAAGAGTTTTCCGGCGGGTTTGATAAACCAATCAGATTCTAGCTATCATTTCTTCAGTACATTCTACAAAATGACAGCTAGAATCTGATTGGTTGCTATAGGCAACATCTCCACTTTTCAAACCCGCCGGAAATCTCTCAGCTTGATACATTTACCCCATGGTCTCTTAATTCTCGACACAAGGAAGACAGAGATCACTATATAACCTAGTTCAATGGATCCCAAACGTTCTCGGTTCGAGCCACCCTCCAGGGTCTCCATCAATTTTTTCAAGGCACCCCTAAGTCAAAATATTTACCAAGAAGTCCCCTGTCTTGCTTACAAACGGCCTTGGCACCCCTGTGAGATCGCTGCGGCACCCCAGGGAGCCACGGCACACAGTTTGGGAACCACGGCACACAGTTTGGGAACCACTGACCTAGATAATGACATACTCCCATTAATAAAACTGACCAGCACACTATAGTGCTTGAATACAATGGCTCCGCATCGCCACCTACTGCCCATAAACAGAACTGGGTTTTCCCAGCCATATTGGTTTGAGTTTCCAATCACCTGAAATACACCCCCCCCCCACCCCCAGCAGACATGTCAGTGAAGGTGAGAATGGTATAACTCACATTTCCTTTTGATCGGTCATCCTTCCTGGTGTTTGACCTGATATCTCTGTCTCGTGACCTCGGCCTGGCCTTGATGTCTTTCTCCTGCTGAGAGCAAACATATTTTCCTCCACTTTTCTTCTGAGAGCAGCCGATGCTGGATTTAGAGTTCGTAGATGTACTGTCTGTTGGGCTGGACCTGTTACTATTTGACTTTGGCGCGCTGCTCTCTCTCCCAGAAGACCCTCGCTCTCCAGATGCCCTCTTTCTGGCATCTCCCGTTTTTACGACAGGTTTTTGGCTATCCACCGAGAGCGTTACCGAGATTTCTCCCTTTTGTGGGTTGTATTTTGCAGTCCTAGTCAGGGATACGCTGGTTGTCACAGCCGCCTGGTCTGTGTCTTTAGAGGCCTCCACTGCTGCACTGACTGGTTCATTGACGTCTTTAATCTGTACAGGTGACTTGGGCCTGTCCTCAGCAGAACTAGGAACAACAGTGGATTCAGATTTTGTTTCCTTCACATTATTCTCTTCTGCCTTGGTTGGCGAGCTCTCCACCTTCCCTGCATTCCTGGCGTTAGTACTACAGACATTGGCCTCCTCCTTGTTGGGGGATTCAGCAGAAGACTCTTGGGCTTTGTCTGAAGGCTGTTCCACAACACAGAGGTTCTCCGATTTCGTATATCCATCATCTTCAGATTTAGCACACATATTCTCAGGTTTTGGCTCTAGTGGCTCGGATATCACATTTTGGGAGGCTACAGCGGTCTCTCTATCTGCAGACTCTGGGCAGTCAGATCTGCCTACATTATCAGACATCTTATCAGCGACAGCAGACTGCTTGGATTTTTGAGATGCGATGACTGCAAGGAGGTGCATTACTGGGTTTGTGTTTAGGAAAGAAGGACATCGCTCTTCACATTCCTCTTCATCTGACTCGACAGACACAAGAACTTCTAACTCCTCCGCTAGTAGAGGCTGAGACGCTGGATTGGGTTCCTTGTACTGGATCATTGGTTCTGGGTGGAAATAAATAGGTGATGTGTCTGGAGCTTCTGGTGCCTCTGCCGCTTCCTCTTCATCGTCATCATCTTCATCCTCCATTGCTTGTACAGCTGAGTCTGAAGGAGAAGGTCCGCAGCTTGGGGGACATGGCGTAGGCTTAGTGGGAACTGAAGGTGGCGCTTCCACGGTTTCTGGAACGTCTTTGGTGAGAGGTTTACTGTCTGATTGCTGGAGTACAGTCTGTGGTACTGATGGCCTCTTATCTTCTGGCAGGTCTACTTCCATCTCAGTCTGACTGATGGGTGAGCAGGGCAGAGAACTAATATTATCCTCCTTGTCCTTAGAGGCAGATACTTGCTGCTTAACCTTTATCTCCTGGATTGCTTCATCAGCTGTGGATGCCACGTTTGTTTCGTCTAGGCTGCTTTTTGTCCCTGAGCTGTTAGATAATAAATAGTGAGGTATTAACACAACAAACCCTTTCATTTTGGTCACATCTCTCAAACCGTGTCTTAATGACCAAGATGTCTATGGCTCTACGTCTCTGCCTGTATCGGTGCCATTATCCAGGTGTTTCAGGATGCATGACCAAAGGACACGTATGAAACAATTTCATGTCTCATGTACCAATTACTGCAATGATGTACAACCCTGTTCATTGCACAAGAACATACAGAACCAGGGTGTCAGTATTTATCAAGCACAGCTCGGAAAGTTGGCCAAAAATCTCCAGTGATCAAAGTGAGTAAGATAAAAACACCCTTAGTGAGCAAGTTCATCAGAGTCATAAAGAGAGAGCTCTCAGGTTGATCATACAAAGCACATGGAAGTGCAGATGTACACACAGCACTAATCTCTGGGTTACCAGCATATATTACCTTGGTTTATATTCTTCCAGGTAAGTCATATATTCATCCTGTAAAAAAAGATATACAAGATATTGATTTCAATGATTGTTAAACAGCATCATATAAAATGTGTACAATCACACCACACAAAGCGCGAGTTGTGTGCGCTCATCGGCACATCTGGTCTAACGCTGGGTGATCTTACCTCGGCTAGCTTGGTCTTGGAAGGGAGGGCGCACTGCAGCACAGTCTCTCCGATGCAGCACGGATACCTGGACAGAAAGTTGTGCATGGATTTGGCAGCAGTTGCGCTCTGCATGTGGAGGATGGCCTGCCAAGGACAAGGGGAGGAATTTATCATACGCTCATCCATACGTGCAACCAGCTCAGACCTCATCACCACCGTCAATCATTTCTCTTTTAAAAAAAGTTGCTGTTTGGCAAATAGTGCTGTGCCATTAGCCAAAGTACTGGGGGCACCGTGTCGGTGGGGATGATAAATATATTAAAACATAAGCAGATTTTATTTCTACAGCAAATATAAAATCAGCTCATTCAACTAAACTCAGCTGTTTAAACAAACATTTATTGGTGCTGGGTACGTGCAGTCTCTGCTCAGAGGATTCATACAGAGCGCAGGGTACATGGAACATGACGGCACTCCCGCTACACATCTCCTCTAAGGCTGTTCACTAGATGCCGGCAAAGATGATTCACTTCTATGAATGGTTAATATCTCGGAAGTGTGGTATAAAGATACATTGTCAAGTACTCACCTTTCTTTTATTACTGATAATTATAAAGTGTTCAACTTTTCCAAATCGAATTCCCAGGCAGACTACATCGTAGTCAGACACGTTCTTTTCCGGAACATTAAGGAGATACACAAACTTCTCATAAATTGTTGGTGTGATCTGGAAGTGCAACATTGACAAGTGTTAGAGAGAAAGAAAACAAAACAGGTGATATACTGGGAATATAAAATAATAATATAACGTACAAATCAAACTGTTTAGAAGAACACTTAAAGTGCACCAAGTGTGGTGAGGAGACGTCACTGGGCCCCAGCGACTGGACAGGCTGCGCTCTCAGTGACGTCACTGGGCCCCAGCGACTGAACAGGCTGCGCTCTCAGTGCAGTCACTGGGCCCCAGCGACTGAACAGGCTGCGCTCTCAGTGCAGTCACTGGGCCCCAGCGACTGGACAGGCTGCGCTCTCAGTGCAGTCACTGGGCCCCAGCGACTGGACAGGCTGCGCTCTCAGTGCAGTCACTGGGCCCCAGCGACTGGACAGGCTGCGCTCTCAGTGCAGTCACTGGGCCCCAGCGACTGGACAGGCTACGCTCTCAGTGCGGTCACTGGGCCCCAGCGACTGGACAGGTTGCGCTCTCAGTGACGTCACTGGGCCCCAGCGACTGGACAGGCTGCACTCTCAGTGACGTCACTGGGCCCCAGCGACTGGACAGGCTGCACTCTCAGTGACGTCACTGGGCCCCAGCGACTGGACAGGCTGCACTCTCAGTGACGTCACTGGGCCCCAGCGACTGGACAGGCTGCGCTCTCAGTGACGTCACTGGGCCCCAGCGACTGGACAGGCTGCGCTCTCAGTGCCGTCACTGGACCCCAGCGACTGGACAGGCTGCGCTCTCAGTGCCGTCACTGGGCCCCAGCGACTGGACAGGCTGCGCTCTCAGTGCCGTCACTGGGCCCCAGCGACTGGACAGGCTGCGCTCTCAGTGACGTCACTGGGCCCCAGCGACTGGACAGGCTGCGCTCTCAGTGACGTTAACTAGTGGTTTTTAGGCTGCATACTATGATTTCATGCAGTGAAAGGATAAGGCCTCCAATGTGAGGAGGTGACAGAACCAATCTGCAGTAGTTTAACCCATAAAGAGGGTCTCTGTGATATGGAGGATAGGGATACAATTGGATCATGTTTTGTATTCCCAACATGAAAAGTAAATCTAATGTAACTTTTTGCCTTCATGCAACACACAACGCCATCCAGCCTGTGTAATCTCCTGACTGCTCTAACAGAACCGAGTTATCCAGCTAACGTTACATATCTCCACCGGACAGGCAGCAGCGAAGGGCCAGGTATAGTGATATTACTACTGCTAGAATTACCTTGTACGGTGACTGTTCCACAATGTCAGCAAAAATACGATCCTGGGGAAAGAGGAAAGTTATTAAAATAAGCACCGGCACATACGGCTGTTTACAATGATAATATCTACAACTTATCAGAATAATAATAATGTGGCCTCTGGAGGACTCACCTGGTCCTTCAAGTCCTTGTATCTTGGAGCTGTGGCGATATTCAGCAAGTTCCCTCCCAGGTATGTGGGGAACACGCTGTAAAACTTCATCATGGAATCCACAGACTTCCTACTGTCTAACTCCAGATAAGCCTGAGTGTACAAACCACAAGGCTGCCGTTACATACACAAAACGCTGCCACTATTTCACACCACATGAATGCCTGACTCCAGGTCTAACCATGTGCTAATTATCTTTATCCATATTCTCGGCAGACTCACCTTGCGGTGGGTGGAGATGACGAGAATGTCGCTTACACCACCAAATGGTTTGGCCAAGTTAGATATTTCATCCACGGTGTACGGTGTTTCAGGTAGATTAGAGATGAGGATAATACATTTCTCAGACTCCTGCAAAGAGAAAAGGGCACATTACAGGACCCTCCGGTATGGTCACCGTGTGGAGCAGATATCACACATAGAGAAACGTACCATCAGTGGCGGATCAGCAAGTTTATAGCGCTTGATAAAGCCGGGGGGAACCACTGAAAGAACAGAGCATCCTGGGATTAGTAATACTGTACATTCATACAGCACAATGGGTGGCAGGAAGGAATAATAAACTAAAGGTACACAAACCAGAGCAGGGCTGGTGTAGGAGATACAGGTGTATGGGATACATAAAGCAATCAGGTTGAACTCATACAATACCTTGGCTTTTCTTTGGTGGAACTTTCAAAGCTTTATCTTTACTTGTTTTATCTTTACTCATTTTACCTAAGAAAAAAATATAAAAGATAAAAATATGACAATAAGAATCTGGTCTTGAGTGACGCTGAAATAATTAACTTTTTCTCACGGTCAGAGTGATTTTAAAACACAATGACAAACATTTCAGGTATTTCTCTCACACACACATATATGTGAATGTAATGATTGCAGTTGTCTAATGCCCTCCCCACAGGCTGTGTGAGCACAAGGTAAGAACGTGCTGCTATAGTATTAAGCGAGCAGCACTAGGACACAGATAACAATGCGACTAGAGTGCACAGTAGAGGAACCAGACTACAAGCTGTCCCTGTATATTATGGGTACAGAGACAGGACACACATGTAATAACTTACTTGTCTGAGATGAGGGTTTGGCTTGAGTGTGCGGCACTCTGGGGAAAATTAAAATAAAAGGTGTCACTGAACGCAGGAGTTAATAGCCGAGCAGAAAACATTTTATATAACATAATAAAAGTACAGAGCAGCTGAACCGGTTATCAATCTTTAACTACTGTGACAACTTCCACCTCGGGTAAAGGTTGGTAAGAATAAGAAGTAATACAGTTACACTCTTACCTTACGTTCTTAGACTCCGTCTTTACTGGTCTCTGCAAAGACAAGTGCAGGAGACATATTTTAGTCTAGGGATAATTCACAAGCACTAAGCAGATAGGGATAATACACTGCCCCCAGAGATGTCAGACATCCCACTGAACCACTGCGTGAGTGGTGAGAACTGGGAAAGGATTACACTAGTCATGGGAAGCGCTCACTTACTTTCTTTTGTCCAGCCAGACAAAGGTTCACACGCTGGCTGTTTATCATTACCGGCGTTGTCTCGCTGTAATTGACTGCAGCCGTAGCGGCCTCCTTGAAATTGGTTTCTAAGAATGCCTGTAGCAAATAGAAGAAGCAACAAAGTGTTATGGGCCACTACGGACATAGACATATTGCTCCTATGGAACTGGTTCTACCAGGTTGGATCACACCCCTAGGTGTTCTTAAAGGAGACATCTAGGCAGGATGAGAAAGTTTACATGGAGGTGTGTTTCTGGAAGGTAAAACCTCCTACTGAACAGCTGGTAAAGATAACAGACACAAGACAACTGGGGCAATAACGGGACCCCAACTGTCTGGGGTTGAAGTACCTCGTTTTTCGAACGAATAATGAGGATGTCGCAGACTTTCCCAAACGGCTGGACGATTTTCAGTATATCTTGATCAGTATAGTCACTATCTGGTAGATTGGTGACGTGAATAATCTTGCCAGAATTGTTTTTATTTGTAAACTGAAAAACACATACAAATTCATGTAAAAACATCCATGCGTGAATCTTTACAAAGAGCAGGAATACATTGTATGTGCATTATGAGATCTCAGAACAACATGACGTCAATGCCTCTCAGCAAAATGATGCAGAATCAAGGAGCCAGGCAGAGAGATCTGGAGGTAAGGAGGACTCAGGGGATGAGGACACTTATTAAAGTCTACACAGCATTTAGCAACAAATTCTTGATAATGCAAATATTTGGCTCTTTATGGAATTATCCATCTATGTGGTCAAACTTCATCAAATCTAAAATACAATTAATATGTTTTATTATATTCATATTCTGCAATACTGCACAGTGAGGTACATAGAGTAATAAATTAATTATATATTATATATAATATATATATATATATATATATATATATATTTTTTTTTAAGATATTGATTACAATATGAATTGGTAACAAACAGAGAAATTGAATAGGGTCCCACTTACTATTACCATTCTCATGTTTATGAAGAACAGGTTTTCCCTATACCCACCACAACTTGACCTCTCACTATGACCTCTATGGCTCTGCAGGTATTGTCTAGAACTACAGACTACACTATGAGATGTACCTTATTGAGGGGGTTATAAGGTTCATTAACTGGAGCTTTCGGTGGGTTTGGAGTCTTCCGGTTACCAGCAGACGGCTTGCTTGGAGGCAATTTCTTCCAAGAGGAAGCGTTGGACGTGGTCTTCCTGGCAGCTGTGCTCACAACTGGTTTCTTGGCGGCGGGGGTGCTAGACGTTGGCTTCTTGGCGGTAGAGTCGCTTGATGAGGGGTTTCGTGGTGCGTTAACGCTGCTGGGTTTTTTAACGGAGCTGTTGCTACCGCTGCTGGGCTTCCTGGATGAACTGCCGACACTTGAAGTACTGCTGCCCGGTGCTTTCACAGAGCCGCCGCTCTTGTTTGTTGGGGTTAAACTACCGGTGGGCTTCTTACTTTTGACGTTGGTTTGTGTTGGCTTGGGAGGTACTTTCTTTCCATTGGTTGGTACCTTTGCAGGTTTTACTTTTTCCCCACTTTTAATTTTACTTGCTTCAATGAAACTTTGCACTGCCGCATCTACAGCTCTCTTGTCTGCAAGAAAACGCCATAGAAATAGTTATAAAACTGTAAATTCACTGTGTAAACCAAGTAACCTACTGTACAAACAACTACTGTCTTACCAGGAGAAGGGCTGCTTCTTGAGCGAGCCCGTCTGTGTCTCCTAGGAGACAGTGAGCGACGGGGGGATCTTGATCCCCGACGAGGACTACGTGACCTCCTTGGGCTCTGCCGAGATCGCCGTGGGCTCCGGCTTCTAGTTCTTACGGAGGATCTTGGGCTGCGTGAAAGTGACTTGCGATTTCTGCGCCTGGAACTCGACCTTCTAGATCGCCGAGGACTTCCGCTATTCGACTTGGATCTCCTTGGTGTTGTCTCATCTTTTTTGTCTTCATTTCTAATGTAAAAATTGTCAGACAATACAATATGAGATACTAGATTCACATCTAGAATCATACAACTACCCCTTCTAGGAGGAATCAGTCAACACAAGCTCATTACCTCACGGAAGACAGAACATGTGGGTTCCAGTCAGGATACCTGTTTAAAAGGTAGAAATAATCAAATTAAGATGAAGATATAAGTCTTTAATAATGAAAACATGTATGAATTAATGGGAAAAAGCATCCATTTAAAATAAACACATAGTTCAACAGGTTTATGTGGTGATTTCTTAAAGTGTATGCTCTGTGCATGTCTTCAGCAAATGCCAAAATTATGCACTCGGGCTAGAAGTGTGATAACGTGGACCAATCGCTATTGTTCTGCCCAGTCACTTTCCCAGTCTTTAATGTGACTCAGATGCTTCATCACGTTCACCATAGAGAACTTACAGTTATTTATAAGGGATAAATCATAACTGCAGGGTAAATATGTTCTAGAAAATTAATCCATTGATAAGTTTAGCTAAAGTGTAAAATGTGAAGACAGGGTCTGATGTAAATGTATTTGATGGCTCTGCACATCCCAGTGTGAGGAGATAACCATGTCACCTGTAGCAGATTCAAAGAGCTCCTGTTGTTAGTTTTGGACTCCTGAATAGACTTTGTGGGGCCATTCTTGCAGCCCAATGCAGCATTTTGCATGCATATACAGGTATGTAGAAATATGAGCTTCAAAAGGAAAATTCCTTCATAGTTCATATTTTGGGGAATCTGGGCGACACTACATACTGATGTGCAGAAATCACACCAGGGTTGTGAATAACCGGTACGGTGGGGGGGGGGGGGGGTATCCGGGAACAGTTAAAATCACATATCTTTGGAAAAGGTATGTCACACTGCCAAAATGTCATCATCAAAAGATGGACAGAATCATAGGGGATTTATGAATGATAAAATTGGATAGATGCGACGCTCTACAGAATAGTTAAATCACATAGTAGAATTGGGCAGTAAATCAGACAACATGCAAATGGCGATTGGTAAAAGTGTCACAGGCCACAACCCCCCTGGGGGCAGGGACAGGTCTGAGATGAGACACAGAAAATTGTCAGACTTTTTGGGAAATCAATTCACATTGATAAATTGTCCATCTTCCAAGACAAATTTCCCTTGGCCAGAATGCAATTCATGTAAGTGAGAATCTGAATGTAGCCCCTTTTATTTTAAACTGTTTTGCTTGTGTATGTTTTATCCCAGTTGTTTATTAATTATTTTTCTTTATATCTGAATCCCCTGTATTTTTGCATATTAAATCTATAATTTAATATGTTGCGTCCTTGATACTCTAACGAATCCAGTAGCCTGCTAGAATATAGCTCAACCAAGTTAACCCTGTGAATGCCAGTGTGTGATTTGTTGATACATTTGCTTAACAAGCTTAGTGTTTACTTGCATTTATATTTGTATAACAGTTTGGAGGTGTGAATAGTTAACCCTGTGTATGCTGGTGTGGGTCTTGCTAGTCTGTGGATAACTAGAACCCTGTATTTAAGTTAGTGACAAACCTGAAGTGTGTGGGGCTGTGAGAGCGGTGTGTGGGGGCGATTCAGTAGGTCTATAACCTGTGTGATAGGTAGAGAGAGACTGTGGGCTGGAATCATGTGACCTCATACAGCGAACACCCCAAAGTCACGGCAGCTGGGAGCGTGTTCGTGTCAGTGTAAATTAACAAACTGCCTAAGAAGTAATAACAAGTAGAAGCTCTTACTGTTGCCTCAATTTCCGGCAATTTTCAATGTGGGATGTAGTATTCTGGTGTTTAATCCAGTCCTAAAGAACAAAGGGAGGAGGAAAAGACTGTTATAATGGACATACAACACCTCAGTAATAAGAGTTGACTGGCAAAACAAAATGACTTTTCTACCTCACAGTAACGCGTGGAGAAGACACTTCAAATAAACTTTAATCTATGTTTATATTTGAGACAAAGTAACTTTCCAAGCACAAAGAAATACAAGTAAAAATATACACTGATGCAATCCCCCCTACACCAGTTTGTATAACCAATTTAATTCCTACTAATAACACAAAATGATCTGCCTGTGTTGTGGATGTTCCCAAAAACAGTTCTGTTGCAAAAATTACACTGTGAAATGAAAATAAAAAGGAGTGACATGGGCTTCCATTATGACTGTCCTCAGCACATGAAGAATAGCAGGGACCAGCCGGGTAAGAACCAGTCCATCAGTCCTGGAAAGCTTACAAGCTGCTCTAACTGAATGGGCGAGTACACTAATGTTCTGGGTGACCTCTCACCTTAGCCACTTACCTTCTGCAATAAACATAACCCTTGTAGTGAAGACAGAACTATTGTAGGTTTACTATAAAAATAGATTAACAATAGGATGATGGTGATTCGACAGGTTCTTCTCCACTTGCCCCATCTGGCAGTGACTAGACTCGCTGGACCACGACAGAAGAGACGAGACGCTCTGTCGCTGACCTTTTCTGGTTGGTCTCTCGCACAACTTCTATCTTGCACAGCTGATGGCGGTGTCAATATATTGCTGGTGGTCTTCGTTTAAAAACACGTCTGTTCTACAGCTAGACCGGCCCCATGACCATGAACTAGATAACCCTCATTTAGCGCTTCCTAAACTTTCTTCAATAAGGAAAGTGCCTTATTTAAAACTGCCCCAAATCTACTTCACTTTTAAATCTACTACAATAAAAATTTTACCTACAAAACTTACATTTGGCTAAAGTCTGATGCATCAACTTTTCCAAATGTTTACTACATTTTCTATAGAGCCTAAACGCAGTGCGCTTCAACCATATTAAGCCTAAGCATAATCCACAAATTAGACCAGAAAGCAGTCCCCCTTCTCCACCGCCAGCCCTGGGAGCAGACCGCCCCTTTCACCACCGCCAGTCCTGGACGCAGACCGCCTCCTTCCCCAACCATCAGTCCTGGACGCAGACCGCCCCTTCCCCCACCATCAGTCCTGGACGCAGACCTCCTCCTTCCCCAACCATCAGTCCTGGACGCAGACCGCCTCCTTCCCCCAGCATCAGTCCTGGACGCAGACCGCCCCTTCCCCCACCATCAGTCCTGGACGCAGACCTCCTCCTTCCCCAACCATCAGTCCTGGACGCAGACCGCCTCCTTCCCCCACCATCAATCCTGGACGCAGACCGCCTCCTTCCCCCACCATCAGTACTGGACGCAGACCGCCTCCTTCCCCCACCATCAGTCCTGGACGCAGACCGTCCTTTCCCCACCATCAGTCCTGGACGCAGACCGCCTCCTTCCCCCACCATCAGTCCTGGACGCAGACCGCCTCCTTCCCCACCATCAATCCTGGACGCAGACCGCCTCCTTCCCCACCATCAATCCTGGACGCAGACCGCCCCTCCCCACCATCAGTCCTGGACGCAGACCGCCTCTTCCCCACCATCAGTCCTGGACGCAGACCGCCTCTTCCCCACCATCAGTCCTGGACGCAGACCGCCCCTTCCCCACCATCAGTCCTGGACACAGACCGCCCCTTCCCCACCATCAGCCCTGGACGCAGACCACCTCCTTCCCCCACCATCAGTCCTGGACACAGACTGCCCCCTCCCCACCATCAGTCCTGGACGCAGACCGCCTCTTCCCCACCATCAGTCCTGGACGCAGACCGCCCCTTCCCCACCATCAGTCCTGGACACAGACCGCCTCTTTCCCACCATCAGTCCTGGACGCAGACCGCCCCTTCCCCACCATCAGTCTTGGACACAGACCGCCTCTTTCCCACCATCAGTCCTGGACGCAGACCGCCCCTTCCCCACCATCAGTCCTGGACACAGACCGCCTCTTTCCCACCATCAGTCCTGGACACAGACCGCCCAGAATACCGTTCATTTTCCCATGTTAAGCCCGAACACATTACATACCTCATATATATTAAACACTGTACACCTGCATGCTTTATGGTTTTATGACTTATCCCATCAATTTACTTTAAAGCGTAAATGGGGGAGCTGAAAACATATAGTCTTGTATTTAAATAAAAACCCACAAAAGCTCAAATTTCACAAGATATATTGTTTAAACTTTCACAATCTTTGCATCACAATTCAATGTTTCAACGTTAACATAGTAGTGGACATTACCTAATGCATGTATACACTAAATGGTAAATACAAACAAACATGAAACCACTCACCTTTAAGTGTCTACATTCTACGTTACACAGAGAACATATATGAGGAAATATTCGTGGAGAGGCGGCATAATAATCATTCATCATTGAAGGAGTTGGCAGCCTCTTCAGTTTCTGAGTTTCCTCCTGAGACAAGGCTGGAGTCCAGCTTCCTTTTCCAGCCGGTGTAGTTTCAGCAGGAAGCTGGTAGCTTTTACCGACACCAGTCACCACCTGAACCGCAGTCTTCATCTCTGTATGAACAGTAGCCGGTACGTCAGAGACAGCGGGAACATCAGTCTGAATAGTGATCACTGGTTTCTGACCTTTTGAGACATTGACTTCACTAGTTGTTACAGGTTTCTGTTCACCGACTAAAGTCTTGTTGTTAGATCTGTCAGGTTTTGGAGGCTGCCACATGGGCTTACGGCTACCAGATATGGTTGGGATTTTGTTATCCATTGCATTTTCAGGGGGTTTGTCAGGCTTCTTGCTACTGGAAGTTGCAGGCTCCTTGGATGCTGTTCTGGGTTTTTGTTCAGTTCTTGAAGACTCATAGGACCGCTCAGAGGCAGAACGGGCATTAAACTGGAATTTGCTTGAGTGTCCATAGTCAATAACTTTGCTTTGCATCATTTCATTTCCAGGTCTTCTCCCACCACCCTGGTCAGGAGTGGATCCGGGACGACTCATTTTACGCAACCGGATGTCTCTCAAAATACTTGGCATATTTCCTGGTGTCAGTTGATCATCAGGGTACCGGCTGAGCTCCTCAAGGTCTTCATTTGATAACCCAAAGCTTTCCAATATACTTGAAGCACTTTCGTTTGTATACCGATTCTGGTTAGACATTTGTTCCAGTGAAGAAGATTTCATTCCCATGTCTTGACCCAAGTTTCCAAACATACTGAGCGCATCCCACGGTTTCTCCTTCATGTGACGTCCAGGTCCCTGTAAAGGGGTTTTAGGCTTTCCACCCATGTGATCTGAAGAATGTGTCAACACACGATTCACTATAGAAGGAATTTCTTGACTCTGGGATTGCATTCTAGGTTGTCCTTGACGTGAGGGAACGTTGGGCCCGGGAAATCGTTGGGGCAATGCTTGAGAACCCATTACTCCTTCGCCAGATGAATGCATTGGTGATCTCATTGGCATAACTTTCATTCCCATTTGTTCTGAATTTCCGCCCCCAAATGATCCAGGATTGTCCACCGGCCTCATGCCAAATCCTTGACCCATTCCGCCTTGATTCATACCGGGGTGGCTCATTCGATTTAAACCCATGGCAGGCTGATTCATGCCAGGCTGATTCATGCCAGGCTGATTCATGCCAGGCTGATTCATGCCAGGAAAGCCCATGTTTGGACGGTTCATTCCCTGATGGCCCATATGTGGGTGGTTCATGCCAGAGTTCATACCAGAGTTCATGCCAGAGTTCATACCAGAGTGATTCATACCAGGATGGTTCATGCCTGGATGGTTCATATTTTGCTGGTTCATGGCAGGCATGTTCACACCAGCCATGTTCATGCCTGGCATATTCATACCAGACATATTCATTCCGGGATGGTTCATGCCTTGTTGATTCATCATAGCGTGGCCCATAGGTCTCTGGCCAGGGAAACCTCCGCGGTTAAACATGGTGTGAGCTGTGCTTATTTTCAACAAAGCTTGATTTAACAAAGCATAAATAGGGGAAGTACTGTTCGAAGTAACAGATGTCAAATGGTGAAGAGCCAACTGAGTCTTAATTTGAGCAAGCTGTAAATGAGGAAGGCTCAACAGGACAGGGCTAGAAATGCCAAAGTTCAAGGTATTCACAACCGGAGCGCAATTTTCCGAGAACAACACAAAGCTGAAAGTTAAAACACAGATATTAGATTTTCATCTTTTCACTCTTCATACAGTGGGCACAACCATTGATGGAAACACTTCAAGGAATAATAGCCCGTACAAAAAAAAACCTTGCTGGCAAATATTACATTTCACACAATGGAGAAAGGTTTAACCAGCTTTGACCGAAATGGAAGGGGAACAATTCTCATAAAAATGCGTAAGAAACCACCAAACAAGGTGCTTACAGGAGGTTAACACGAAATAAACACAAGTTTAACATATTCTAAAAGGGTTTCTCATTCGTCTCACTGTTTTCAGTAAACAAATCAGCACATACTGGATTCCTGACATTTAAAGTTTACAGTACAGAGTTCCATTCAGATGAAGATAAAATGTGATGCAATGGGTTTACAAGAGACCCCTTCACATCAGACAGGTACTTGTAAGAATACAGCCCGGTCTGCCCATTCATTCAAACAGTAGCTGAATTCAGACTGGCATCCAGGGCCCATACCACACAACAGCCTCAAAATGATCATTCAACCCACCATACAGGCTTCTTGTTTGAAAGCTGGAACTGCTAAATTCTTCATTTTAATAGTAAAAACTTCCCGATCTTGATCTAAGACCAATGCCAAAAAGGCTAATTCCCCATAACACAGTGTGCATACAAAGACTTAGGGGCCTCAAAACGCGTATGTTGGCATCTATTCAGAGATAAACTATTGCCCCATACCATATCATTTTCAAATACTTTCTTTGCAAAATTGTACCTTGGAAACACAAACACATTTTATATTTACAAATAACTTGTGGAATATCTCTGTAAACGTTACTGGCAAAATGTGAGGTTGAGATCTGCCGTTTGTGCCTGATATCATGTTCCAGTTCTGAACAATTGTATACTCCCAGCAAAAGTAAAAAAAAAAGTCAACTGATCTGTCAAACAGCCATGCTTCCAAATGGTTGTACGGTGAGAGAACTGTCACAACATGACTAATAGTAAGGCTGTGGGAGGAATTAATGTCTCTGCAGCAGACACTAAAACAGCACTTTAGTGCATGGTAACCTCTGTAAGCAGTTATTTACACATATATAGGCTACATAACAGAGTGCAATAATACAGAGATGGCAAGAAAGGCAAGCCCTTGATAAGAAACTAAGTAGTATTTGGAAGCTACTGGTGGTTTCTAGAATAAATGAGGAAACACCATTGCTTTGCCACATTGAGAATATAGGGGTTGTACTAGATAAACATACATATGTTTAGGAGAGACGTTGAGGGAAATCAGTACATAAGGTGGATTTCCAAATTGTTCTTAGACAATATGTTTAAATGTTTCTACCATAAAGTGTAAACAGATTGAAACTACACAAAAATTCTCTGATATTTTCAACTGGAGGAATGAACAGATTTCAAAATGTCAATTAAATAAAGAACAGTTGCTTGCACTATATAAACTGACAAGACATTGAATAATATATCATGATGCTGTTACAACGAGGCAGCTTCTATACCAGCTGCAGTGGCACCACAGATACGGGGTTACACCGCTCTGCATGAACACAGCTAAATGTTCTACATTATTAAACACTTTAAATACTAAAAATATGCAGAAATCAATATTTGTATGACTTAAAATGCCAGATTCCTTCACTAAACATTGGGACTCAAACGTTTGCTCACAAACACAGCAACTTATTACTACCTTATTACATGCACCAAGTGAATATTGGCACATGACCAGGACTAGAGGGCAAATTATTTTACACCTGTCTCACAACCAATAAAATGTGGACGAGTGATCAAAGGTGTAGGTGTAGAACTGTTTTATGTGCATTCTCCAAACACAAGTCATATGTGCAGATTGCAAGGCAGCACCCCCAAATTACTGCATGGCTCATAAAACAGATAAATAGGGTAATCTGAAAATTATGACACCATGGTTTACATCACTTATACGTATAGTAATGAGATAAACATCAGTATAAGCCTTGAGATATCAAGACAACTGCACACTTTATATCAGGAAGTAAAAACAAATTTCCCAGCTCACAACTCCCTGGTGGATTGTCTGCAGGTCTACATCTCTCTGTACCCCCACAGGGTGTTCAGAGCGACACACCCTTCTATTTATAGCCACAGGTGACTATGTATTTCAAGATCAAACCACTTGGAAATAATGGGAATTTTGCAATTTGAAAAACAAGATTCAGATTAACATTTTTTGGCACAACAGCTTAAACCCAACAACTTGACTTTAAATACGCATGACAGAATAAATACACTTCATGTAATGTAACCATGAGACTAGCGAGCAGTTTATTTATGTACACACTGGACAGAAAGAGGGTTTGAAGGTCTCACATGATGCAGCAAATGGTTCTTGGATTTCCCTGTTATCTGTTACACTTATACTGGAGGCAGGATGAAAAAATGGAAGTGATGCTTTTATTTCTTCCCCAAACTGTAGTCTTTTGATTGCAGGTGACAGCAGGCACTAAAGTCTGAAGAAGGCGACTTCCGTCTGATATCCCCTCTTATAGTACAGTAGATATTTTATCATTCCATCACGTGTTGTGGCACAGAGCAAGTAACATTCTTTAACAATCACATCAATATGAAACAGTATCAATGCCTTCCTATCAGGGATTCAAAAAAATTTAATAAAATAAAAAAATTATCTTTTCAACCTAGAAACCTCCCTGTTATCTAGATGAACCAGAACTTGATGAATATCCAGGAGCTGGGAGATGCTCACCCCTCCCTCTGTACCTTACTCTACTAGTATAGCAGCCAGGTGACTCCCAAAAAAGTATCTCTAACCTACGACATGTACAGGCTGCCTGGACAACCGCTGAGCACCTTCCAAAGAAGGGGTTCTGTCAACTTATAGTAGCACAACCATTTCTAGGTAGCGTAATCATGTCAAATACATCTATTATATATACAGAAAGATGTGAAAATGTACAGAAATATGTGCTTCACAGGCGAGTAAAAAAAGAGAACAATCCAACCAAATCAGGGAACAGCAGAAAGAAGGCTAATTGCACTTCTACAATGAATAATATGCATAAAATGCTATTTTATTTTTTCTATCAGTATAAGCGCTGTGCAACTGACACCCAACCAATGCTGTTTTGGAATCCACAGCTTTTTCAGGGAACTACTGCAGTTTCCTCCTATATGAAAATACTAGATCTAAAAGAATGAAATGTTCCCCAGCATTGACTAACCTCATCCACGCTCATCACCATTTTCTGTCCTTTGTGTTAATCCTGCCTTGTACAACATCCCTTCATCTGACTGCTCTGTAATGTCTGGTGACTCCTCTACACTGGGAGGGTGCAGGACTGACAGAATGTGTATTGCAGGTAACTATATAACCGGAGGGCACTGGTGACAGGTTTACAATCTAGGAGACATTTCTACAAAAACTTTCAGGTCTTTTTCCAAACAGAGCATCTACATCTGCCACACTCAGTATTATACAGTACACACAGAGATACTGCTGCCCTGTGTGATGATGGTACATACAGGTAATCACTGAGCACATTATATCTGATTCTCTGGTTGGGCACAAGGTTGTTACAGCCCATTCCCCCAACATCTGCTGCTTCCACCTCTACCCAGTGTATGTACCCTGCTGTTATATTCTATATATAACTGTCCGGATGTAACATGCTGAGCTTTGTAGTGCCCCTCATCACGTGACATGTCAGAGGCCCCTCCCCCAGCACAGCCTGGTCTCTCGCCGCCCGGGGCATGCTGGGAGATTAACCCTCCCCCCCCCCCCCACTTAACCCACTGTGCATGGCGGGAGATATCTCCTGAGTCACCAGATAACCAGGGGCTGCATCCGGGACATTCGCCCCCTACACCCAGCACGTGTCCTAGCCGCGGCTGTCTCTCCGGTACCTACTTCCTCCTGTCCCCGCTGCCCCGATGTCTGACCGCCTCCTACGTGTGCGACTCCGTACAGCCCCGCCCCCTGCACACGGACGCCTCCGTACAGCCCCGCCCCCTGCCTGCACACGGACACCTCCGTACAGCCCCGCCCCCTGCACACGGACGCCTCCGTACAGCCCCGCCCACTCCGCACGTGTCATGCTGAGAGAGGGGTAATACCTACCTCCTGAGGTCACCCTAACATTCATCCCCCCCCCCCCACTCAGTATGCATGTGTAATGCTGAGAGAGGGGAACTACCTACCTCCTGAGGTCACCCCAACATTCATCCCCCCCCACTCAGTATGCATGTGTAATGCTGAGAGAGGGGAACTACCTACCTCCTGAGGTCACCCCAACATTCATCCCCCCCCACTCAGTATGCATGTGTAATGCTGAGAGAGGGGAACTACCTACCTCCTGAGGTCACCCCAACATTCATCCCCCCCCCACTCAGTATGCATGTGTAATGCTGAGAGAGGGGAACTACCTACCTCCTGAGGTCACCCCAACATTCATCCCCCCCCCCCACTCAGTATGCATGTGTAATGCTGAGAGAGGGGAACTACCTACCTCCTGAGGTCACCCCAACATTCACCCCCCCCCCCCACTCAGTATGCATGTGTAATGCTGAGAGAGGGGAACTACCTACCTCCTGAGGTCACCCCAACATTCATCCCCCCCCACTCAGTATGCATGTGTAATGCTGAGAGAGGGGAACTACCTACCTCCTGAGGTCACCCCAACATTCACCCCCCCCCCCCACTCAGTATGCATGTGTAATGCTGAGAGAGGGGAACTACCTACCTCCTGAGGTCACCCCAACATTCATCCCCCCCCCACTCAGTATGCATGTGTAATGCTGAGAGAGGGGAACTACCTACCTCCTGAGGTCACCCCAACATTCATCCCCCCCCCCCACTCAGTATGCATGTGTAATGCTGAGATGAGAACTACCTACCTCCTGAGGTCACCCCAACATTCACCCCCCCCCCCACTCAGTATGCATGTGTCATGCTGAGAGAGGGGAACTACCTACCTCCTGAGGTCACCCCAACATTCACCCCCCCCCCACTCAGTATGCATGTGTAATGCTGAGAGAGGGGAACTACCTACCTCCTGAGGTCACCAACATTCATCCCCCCCACTCAGTGTGCACGTGTCATGCTGAGAGATGGGAACTACCTACCTCCTGAGGTCACCCCAACATTCACCCCCCCCCCCCCCCCCACTCAGTATGCATGTGTAATGCTCAGAGACAGGGTCAGGTTTATCTCATATTACACATTTGCTCTTTAAGCAGCAAAACTCTGGGCTCATTCATCATAAATACATTGGTCCAGGGGTACAGGAGACCCCAGAGCTGCCTCCTAGACAATCTATTCGTCCTTAGGAGATGTATACCCACTCTCCCTCTGTATGCTGTACTGACGGCATCAGCTTCTAGTTTTAGTGTGTTAGTCAGACTAAGTGAACAGGTTTTGTTTTGGTTACAGGAACAGAAACTTCCATATTCTGCTCCGTCTTACGTCACATTACACTGGCTCCTGTGTAAGGCATTGATCCCACTGAAGTGGAAGCCTACAACAATACTGGGGTGTGGATAGGAAAACTGAAGACAACAATAAGAATGAGAGGTGAGGGAGGAAGTCTAGTTCTAATAACTCACTGTATATACATTATTTCATTCTGACAGCTGTCACCTTTACTCTAACATTAATCTTTTCCTCCCAGCCCTTTGGTGGAAACTCCCAGCTGAGGGTGAATAAGAATCCCCTGAACTTACAGTACAGTAATGGCCATGAAGCCAATTGTTGTTAGAAGTCTCATAGTATTATAAAATGTAAACATTTTAAAGAATTTTAAAATATATCTTCTGTAGTTTTAGTGGCAAAAAGCCATCTTTCTTTTTAATCTACAAGAAAGCTTGATGTATCTCTTCCTCCACCTCCTGTGTATACAATGCTGATAGCATAAGGGGTGAAGCAGATTACTTATCATTACAATGTTGATTGATATCCAGGTGTATTTCCCAATATTCCTCAATACAAAATTGTGATACTCCAAGATGTGCCCAATCTAGATCTGCTCAAACCGCACCTCTAAGTTACAAGGTCACATGTTTTCTCTTTGTGAAAAATAAAGGACTGTTGGGGCGATATGTCCAGGCCTGAATTTAATAAAGGCCCACATAAGACCAGACTTAGCAGTGCACAATTACAGTGATAGCATGTTTCCCATCTGTTTTATATTGTATCTGTAGCTCAAAGGCTGGAGATGTGGTGTACTGATATAATATAAACACATTTATAATAAATGTTACTTATTGGTATAATAACCCAACTCCTAGTATGCAGAGACAACATAATGGAGGTGGACAATGTAGCTGTGGCTTGATGGATGAAGTATGTAGCATAACAAAAGTAACCTGTTGATACCCCTCCCCTCTTATTCTCACTAGAAATTATTATACATGTTTTAGTCCAACTCCACGGGGGGGAATTCAATTGTGCAAAGTATCTCCACAACCATTTCGGAGACATTTCCTTGCGCCCCATAGAGGTGCGAGGAAACATGAGCAAATATTTTTTTACCATACTAACAGTAAAAATGCGCAGGAACATCGCGGCTAATTGAATCTACCCCCTTGAGTGTGTGTAGCCCGTACTTCCTGGAGATAGGCAAGGTGACCAGCACAGCACTTCCTGTCACTGGATAAAGATTCAGTTTCCCAACTTCAACAAGATGTCCACACAGATATTTGTTATACCTAACCAGCCTTAAAAGTAGTTATTATACAGCTTTTGAATTCTAGACACAGTCTGAGATACCCATTTTATCAAGGAGGAGTGGTTGAATTACCCAGATATCTCTATCTGTGAAGCCACACCTCTTCCCAAAACACTTAAACAGGACGCATTGGCTGTACATGATGGGCATCCGAGGTTCAGAAACTTAGCGACCTTGGACAGCAATTAGGATGAGTTAACTTCAAAATTACTAATAGTAAGGCTCTGCGAGAAAATAAGGTGATTAGCAACAAAGACTAAATCAGCTCTCAAAATGTTGCCCACTATGGCATTAAATGTCCTTTCCTTGTTGCCAACTTCTCCAGGCTGAGGGGAAAAGCAGCAATAGACTCTAAAACAGGGGGCAAAGAATTGGATGGATGGGTGTTTAGAGGTGTAAAACCACTTTAAGGGTATTCTCCAAACACATTTCTAATCAGCCAAGATGACATCCCCTGTATGCTATAGATTGGATTAGTTGAACTCACCATGATTTGCATCAGTCATGTGTACATTAGTGAGATAACATCAGCATAACAAGACAACATATCAGGAAGTTACTAGAAAATCACAACACCCTGAAGGATTGTCTGCAGTTTTACGTCTGTCTGCGTCACCTTTCTTTATTCCCACAGGTGTGTAAAACAGCACACCCTTCTATTTTGAACCACTGTCTGGGAAATAACTTTGTTTTGTCATTTAAAACAAGATTATGATCAATAATAGTTATGGTACAACAGCATAAACATAACAGCAAACTGACCTCAGATGTGTAAGACAGAATAGAAATGTATCATGCAACACATGCTTTGTCCCACTGAAAAAACAGCTTCAAAATTGCTGTCTTTCTGTAATACACCATTAAACTGTGCTGCCAATTATGGTAGTTGCAAATAAAAACAAAACAAAAACTCCCTGAATTGCTACAAACAATACAGCAATGTCCAACTTTATAGTTTGGTATCAAGTTTAGTTGTTGCTGTTGTATAAAATAAATATTGTTATTACCACTTTCATTTTATTAATAGTTTACAGAAATATATTCGGGGGTTTCCCAACTTATTTGCATGTTCATATCTTTCCTGATTCTAACAGACAAAACTTCAATAATTGTGGTATAAAAGGAAAAGCATGTCACCATGGAAGAGCTGGATATTGGTTAGATGGATTCACTACTATCTTATCAGAAAGAATTAAATCATGGCCTGAAAAATAGTCATTAGTCTCCTGAAAGGCAGTCACTCCAGTAGAATGCCCGTACTACAGATACTCTCAAGGCAATGTCCCCTTTTAAGTTTCAGAACATTGAATATCCTAATCTGACTCTTTATCACACATCAAGGAGTGAGACAATGTGTATAGTCTTCAGTTTACATCACTATGCTCAGCATACAGAAATATCTTTACTACCCTGTAGGCACTTGCCCTGGGGTTATATATTAGCTAGAATTGAGGCCCTCCACTCATACCCATCAGAGATCAGGGCAGTGGCTTTCTACCCCCCTCGTTTCCCATGAGCATACAATATGGCTGGCTTTTCCCCCACTTGTGTCCTTCCTCCATTCACTTTAAAACAAATCTACATGGGCTTTCTGTGGCTCAACACCCATCGGATACCCCCAATCCAATTGTAAGGATAGGCTCAAATTCATAAGCCTACAACTACACTTTTAAAAGGCAGTCGTCTCATATATATACCAAGTAAAATATTCTTGTATTGAGATCTACCATTTCTATGTTCTCCTCCACCTAATGTACCACAAATCTTCAGAGATAAGATCTAACCCACATTGGACCGCCAGAGGAAAGCTGGGTTTTACAATTACATGCTGGCTGTAGTCCAGGGATGGTTTAGATGAACAAGATATCCATAAAGACTCATTACAATATGTATGAGACTGGGATTGTCACTAAGAAAATAAGGGTTAGCTCAGGTGGTCAACTAGCTGTTGTAGACATTCAACCACACACATCCAAGATTAACAATGTTCACATTAAAGGTTTGTGAAGCAATGTAAGACCACTGTCCCTGCCAGTATATTCTCATTTACCCATCACCTACATGGACTATAACAACCTACGTGACACACTAATACACTTGTCCTAGTATAAACCAAGCCTCTACATCTTTTTAAATTTAGTATTGTTAGAAATGTTCTATGTTTCTAGTCATCATCCAATTGTTATTTTCTAGAATAGCAGATTGTGCTACCCCAGTAATGAGGTCACTAAGTAACTAAACTGTAAAAGTATTGTAGTTCTAGAATCCAAGCAGTTCTTTTTCTTAATATTTTTAGGTCTTTCTTCCCCAAACCCATCTTTATCAGGAGATACTGATGCCTGGGTAAGTGGATCTTGCATACAATGGCCTCATAAAAAGTACAAAACATTATAAAAAAAATAAAAAAATACACATACATAACATTGATTTATGTAAGAGATGTGAGACACCGGCCCCATATAGACACTGATTTTAAAGGATCAATTTTGGCTTTCACTGGGGCACTAGGTTTATTCATATAAACTGTCAATAATTGATATTTATATTTAAATAAAGGTACACAGCGAAGGAGATATTACTGCCCCAGTATGAATAGTGCACTGTGTGATGATGGTATATACAGGGCTGTATATTAGCAGCATATTATATCTGCAATAGATTTTTTTCTTTTTGGGTTGGGAACAGGTTATAACAGCCCATTCCCCAACATTAGCTGCCCCCACATCTACACAATGTATCTACAAATTATATATATATATATATATATATATATATATATATATATATATATATATATATAGATAGATAGATAGAAGCCCGGATGTACCATGCTTGTGGTACCCTCATCACGTGACGTGCCAGAGGCCCCTCCCCCAGCCTGGTCTCTCTCCCGCCCGGGGCATGCCGGGAGATATCACCCCTTGACCCCCGGGACAATTCTGGGAGATATCACCCCTAAATCACCACAGTTAATGAGAGAACTATACGCCCGGGCTGCATCCGGGACACTCGCCCTCCCCCCTCTTTCAGCCGCCGCCATCTTCCCTCACACGCAGCACGGGTCCGGGCGCTCTCGCCTCGGCGGTGTCGGTGTCTCCGTTACCTGCTCCTGGGAGCCGCTTCCTCCTGTCCCCAGCCGTCCGCACGGTGCCCCGGTTTCTCACTGTTCCCTCCTCGCCGAGCTGCGGCCTCACCGTCCGGATCACCGTCACTGCGTCACCGCCTCCTGCGTGCTCGTCTCCGTACAGCCCCGCCTACCGACGTGCGGCCGCGCCTCTTCGTACAGCCCCGCCCCCTGCGTGCGTCCGCGCGTCTCCGTACAACCCCCTGCGTGCATCCGCGCGTCTCCATACGGCCCCGCCCACGCCTCTGGTGTCCCGCTGGCAGACAGGAGGGGGCGGGGTCAGCGTGCCACAGTGAACTCCTGTATTATGGATATAGTAAAAATCGGGACTAGTTGTCCCGGATGGCTCTTGGCCAGTGAGCAGGGAGTGGATGTGACAGCTCAGAGTTAGGGGCTTATTTCTGAACCTCCAAAGAGCTGTGTACCCCTGTAAATCACCCAGTTTACAGAGAATGCCCCATTGTGTAGTACCATGTCTATGTACTATTACAGGGTCCCAGCATCTTCTGTTGTAGATACAGTCAATATAGGTGTCTATGGGGACTGCAAATATGCCCTGATTGTCAAGATCGGAGAGTGACCCCAAGAGCTAATGCTCCATTACAGGAGAGGGTCTTCACATTGCTCCCCCGGCCGGCTTCATACCCCTCCCTCCTATTCCAAATTGTGCAAAGCCCATAGACTATTGGGAGCCGCTATCCTGGCCGAACGCACTTTTGGAAAACCCGTTCTCAATGAACCGGTCCCATATTTATAGCAAATAGGAACCGTTGCTGGGATAGAGGCGGCTTCCAAATATTTGTGCTCGCGCTCTCGGAAGCGTCGAGCTCCCTGCAAACATTCCAGAGCTGTACAAGAGAGCGGTGACCAGCTCTGAGGGCTGTGTCCAGACCTGTCTCTCTGATTTAGGTAACGTCCTTACATACAGTCTTCATAAATTTTTCAAGGCACCCCTAATCCAAAATAATTACAGAGCAGACCCAGTTTATAAGTAGTTGGATCACAATAACGTAATAAGTTCAGGACAGAAACACTTAAGTTGTTTGTAAAAATACTCCATAAATCCAAGGATAAAGAATATTTTTATATATTTTTTTTCAATTATATTTCTGTCAAAGAACAATTTACAGCACTCACTAATAGGAATAAGATCAAACAAAATTATTCTACAATGTTATTATTATTATCATAGATTTGTAAGGCACCACAGTGCTCTGCAGCGCTGTACAGTAGGGAAAACAGGACATACAATGGAGACAAAATGAATGCAGACATGGAAAGAAAGGGCACAGAGAGCTTACATTCTAAAGCTGGGTACACACTACAGGGTTTTTGTCCGATAATCGGCTCAACCAGCCGAAATACGACCGCTCGTTCGAAAGTTGGGTCAGTGTGTGTAGTGACACGATAGTCAAAAGTCTGCCCAAATGGACGATTGTCGCCTCATTTGGTTGGTTGTACCGTTCAATATTTTCCGATCAATCACCTAACGATCATGTAGTGTGTATGCACTCACGCTGACGATCTCCATAGAGTTTACAGAGTTGGGCTCTTTTCAGCCGATGCTAGCGATGAATGTCCCAGTGAATAAATGTAGAGAGTGCTGTAGAAGGGATAATTCATTTGTTCGTTCTGAGACAGAATATAGCGCTTAAATTTAAAGCGGCGCTGCCTTGTAAAGGGAAACTTCCCTTTACAAGGCAGCGCCGCTTTAAATTTAAGCGCTGAAGACGCTGAACTCGCCGGAGGTGAAGAATCCGGAGGTTCATACATTTACCCCATGGTCTTTTCAGCTGATGCCGCCAATGAACATGTCCTTGTAACTAAATGTAGAGAGTGATGTGGATGGAATAATTCGTTGGTTCATTCTGAGACTGAATATTTAGTTTCAGAGTCACAGAAGCTAAAGAAATTTGTTATGACATGTAACAAGGAGGTTAATCAGTGTGACATGAATGCATATTGTGCTGTCATTCTCTAAACCACTATAGATCCAGATGAAAAGCACAGATCTGAAGGTAAATCGTGTGTACGCATAAATGGCCCGACCGGTCGGATCTTCAGTCGTAGGTACAATCATTATCTATTACAGATTGGTCTGAAAATTCTCCAGTCTGTACTTGGCCTCAATCGTGTATAGTGTGTACACGTGAATCGGCAGACTGATTGGAACTACAGTCGCTTGTAAAATTGTTAGTGATAACAAATTGGTCGAAAGTTTCTGCAGTGTGTACCTAGTTTCTCTGCAAGAGGGCACAGCTGAAACAAGAAGAGCGAGTATGGCTCAGAGTGGAGATTGGGATAGTTGTCAGTGTGCATTAGTGTGAATAGTGTTATCGGGCATAAGGTCAGCTCTAAAAAATATATGGGTTTTCTAAAAGCGTCTAAAGATTTGAAGGCTGTGGGAAAGTCTGATTGAGCGTGGTAAGAGAATTTCATAAGTGGGGAGCAGCACGGGAGAAGTCTTGTAGGTGGGAGTGAGAGGTGGTTACCAGAGACGAGACAAGGTGCAGGTCAGAGGTAGATCTAAGAGGGAGAGTATTTTGATATGAGAATTGAGATGTATGAAGGGGTGGTGTTGTTGAGGGCTTTGTAGGTAAAGTTAGGTAATTTGAATTGGATTCTGGAGGACACAGGGAGCCAGTGTAGGGATTTCCAAAGTGGTGCAGCAGATGTGGAGCGATGAGAGAGGAAGATCAGTCTTGCTGCAGCATTTAGGATGGATTGAAGTGTGGATATATGGGTGTCAGGAATGCCAGATAGCAGGAAGTTGCAGTAGTCAAGATGGGAGATGATGAGAGAATAGATAAGAGTTTTGGTAGCATGTTAAGTAAGAAAAGGGCGTATTCTTAATGTTTTTAAGGTGGAGTCAACAGGACTGGGAGTGAGTCTGGATGTGAGGAATAAAGCAGAGTGCGGAGTTAAGTGTGACACCAAGATTGAGGAAATTGTGTTGTTATTGACAGTGAGGGAGATTTGAGGGGATGTGGTGACTCTGGCAGGATGGACTGCTTTGGACATGTTCAGCTTTAGGTAGCGTTGGGACATCCATGTGGAGATAGCTGAAAGACAGTTGGTTGCATGAGATCGTACAGAAGGATAGAGGTCAGGGGAGGAGATATAGATTTGGGTGTCATCAGCGTAGAGGTGGTATTGGAGACCGAATGGCCAAATTAGTTCCCCAAGAGAAAAGATGTACAATGAAAAACATAAATGGCCAAGAACAGAGCCTTGTGGGACCCCAACAGATAGTGGGAGTGGAGGGGAGGATGTGCCAAAGGTAGAAGCACTAAAGAAGCCGTTCAATAGGTAGGAAGTGAACCAAGAAAGAACTGTGTCACGAAGGTCAATGGAGTGAAGGGTGTGTAGGAGAAGAGGGTGATCAACAGTGTCAAAAACAGCAGAGAGGTCCAGGAGAATGAGGATGGAGAAATGACCCCTAGGGCTAGATTTACTAAGCTGCGAGTTTGAAAAAGTGGGGATGTTGCCTATAGCAACCAATCAGATTCTAGCTGTCATTTTGTAGAAGGTACTAAATATATATAAGCTAGAATCTGATTGGTTGCTATAGGCAACATCCCCACTCTTTCAAACCCGCAGCTTAGTAAATCTAGCCCTTAGACTTTGCAGTAAGTAGATAATCAATCACTTTTGTGAGAGCAGTTTCAGTGGAATGTTAAAGGCGGAAGCCTGATTGCAGAGAATGGAATGAGAGGAGAGAAAGTGAGACAGGTGTTTGTATACTAATTGGTCAAGTAGTTTGGAGGCAAAGGGGAGACGAGAAATAGGGCGGTGGTTGGAGAGAGAATCTGGATTGAGAGATGGTTTCTTCAGAAATGTTGAGATGAGCGCATGTTTAAAGGAGGATGAAAATGTGCCAGTGGACAGAGACAGGTTGAGAGGTGAGTTAGAGGTAGGCAAGCAGTGGGGGAGGGGGAGCGGAGAAGTTGGCAGTCAATGGGGTCAAGGGGACAGGTTGTGGGATGAGATAATAAGATGAGTGCAGAGACTCTGTCTTCGGTTATTGGAGAGAATGAATTACGGGTGGATTAAGGAGTGTAGGTGAAGGAGGGTGGAGTGTGTGGAATTTATCATGAGCAGATATCTTGTCAAATGTTGATTTTGTCTTTGAAGTAGGTGGCAAAATCATTGGCTGTGAAGGAGGAGGAGGTGCAGGTGGCAGAGAAGTGAGTTGAAGGTGTTAAAGAGACGATGTGGGTTAGAAGACTGGGTGGATATTAGAGATTTGAAGAATGTTTGTTTGGTAATTGAAAGGGCAGTGCTGTAAGATGAAAGGATGAATTTATAGTGGAGGATATCGGGATAGAAAAGAGATTTCTCTCCAGTGGAGCTCTGCACTGGGCATGAGGTAAGGTGAAGCTGAAGGAAAGGAGGTTGTGGTCAGAGTGTGGGAAGGCTAAGTTGGTGAAACTAGACATAGAGCAGTAGCGGGAGAAGACAAGGTAAAGGGAGTGTCCATCACTGTTGGTGGGAGATGAGGTCCATTGGGAGAGACCAGAGGAGGAATTAAGTAAAAGTAGTTTAGTGGCAAAAGAGACAGTGGGATTATCAATGGAAATGTTGAACTCACCTAGTATGAGTCTAGGCAGGTCAGAGGATAGGAGATAAGTGAGCCAGGGCGCAAAGTTGTCAAGGAATTGAGAAACTGTACCTGGGGGCGGTAAATGACAGCAACACGAAGGTGGAGAGGATAAAATAGAAGGATAGTGTGGACTTCAAAGCAAGAGAATGAGAGGGAGGGTTCAGTGGGTATGACTTGGAAGGTGCAGCTTGGATTGAGTAGAATGTACTCCACCACCTTGTCTGTCTGAAATATGTGGCACCCCCGTGAGTTTGTCACGGCACCACCGGCAGCCATGGCGCACAGTTTGTAAACCGCTGGACTAAGGTATAAGAAGAATGTTATAATTGGTCTGGTGACTAATACATATATAAAATATCTGGTCATAAAGCGAATACAATCCTTGGTATAAAAGCTATAAGAGTAACAAAGGATATATATGGTCGTAGATCTTTATCCAACACATTAAAACAGCATCTTCATAGTTATATTACTCTTGTCAGAATTGCTCGGGTATATTATCTATCTTGAAATATAGCCAAAGAATTCAAAGCCAATATGGTATATTTGTATGGTATATAAACCCCTGTTTATAGTACGAGCGTGGTGTTGTATACAGTTCCATCAGCTTGCGTTAAAATTAATGTAAATATTCTATGTATAGAGATCTTGGGGTAGATTTGCTAAAACGTCTAGAAAGGAAAAGTAGAGGTGTTGCCCATAGCAGCCTATCAGATTGTGGCTCTCATTTATCTCATACATTCTAAATAAATGATAGCTAGAATCTGATTGGTTAGTATGGACAACACCTCGTTTTAGAAGTTTTCACGATTCTACCTTCCACCTCTGAAACCAGTAACACATGTTCTGGTTCGTCTGATTGGAGAGAGCAGAAAGTAAGATATAAAGCGTCTGAAGAAATAAGTTACAGATTAAAATCATTTAGCATAATGAAAGTTTTTCAGAAACTCGGTGTCAAACTTATTTGGTGTAAAATAAAATAAAAGAGTTACTCACAAGTCTGACGTAACCCAGCCCCCATAAAGAGACCTCTCTCTGCTGATATCACTGTTTCCACCAGAAAGTTGAATATATATAGTTACAAGTCAGTTAATCACTAACACACGGGCAGTTTACCTTTAACACAGAGAAGCTCAATCACCTCTGGTCTATTTACCAATATGTGGCAACACTCCTGTCTGGCTTCATGTCAAACACAACCCACAGTGACCTCTGACCTCTGTAAGCCGCAGTATAACAAGCTTTGTATAACTATTTATAGCAGGTTTAATTGACTGCTTTTCAGTGCCTAGTGCAGCTATTGATACATTATAATCGTCATCATAAGCAGAAATGGGTTCACATTGAAATAAAACACTTTGGGGGGTTTTCAATTGATTGCAAGTTTTTTTTTCCCCCGCAGTGTTAAAAAAAAAAAAAAAATCTCCCGTGGGTTTTTAACTGCTATAGGGACCGTTTTTAATTAACGCGGCGCGAAAACTCGTGCAATTCAATTGAAAAAGAGGGATTGCTGCCCCCGCACGTTAATCATTGTGTTTGCGAGTTTTTAGGGGAGTGAAGGAGAGTTTTAACGCGGTCATGTATAACACAAAAAAAAGGATTTGCATAAATTTTCATACATTAGGTTGCATTATGTGTGGCAGATGCAGTAGAAATAACAGCTGAGGGAACTAGAGGTCTGTAAGCCGCCCCTTGAAATTTTGCCACCCTAGTTTGGGCCTAATGTGACATTTTCACACATTCAGTAACTGTAACTACGGGAGAGTTTTAGTTTGGGATGGAATTGACCTTTAAGCGAAGGAGCTTGTTTAAAATTTCAGGATTGTTAATTGGTGGAGCCGCTGAGTGTTGTATGGCTGCCGGCATGTGAACTTGCATGTAACAGACTGCACTTCAGTCTAGGTATTTGTTCTGCTTTGAAACTTTACTCGGCTGTAGATCTGGTTGTGCAAGAAAGGGGACATGCGGCCATTCCTCCCAATAGCCCCAAACAGTCGTAATGCTCAGACCCTGAAAGGGGCGTGGCCAATCTGAGGGCGTGGCTGAGGGAAAATGTGGGTGTAGAAGCTTCTGAATAAGGGTTTGGAAACAATGTAGTACCAAGGGCGAAAAAATGTTGTCGACTATAGATTTAGGTGGATGCAAACTCCACATATATGGGATGGTGAAGGTACAGAGCACACAAAATTCAATTACATATTAGACCCTTATGGAAAAGGATTCTGTAACCAATGTAAGAGATATTCGTAAGCTGACCACACAGGGCACAGACAAAATCCATGTTCAGTTTGCCCACATTGGGCAGCATACCTGCCAACATTTTACGTGGCAGAATCGGGACAAAATAAGCCTCAGCCCCCAATCTGCATCATATCAAGGACCCAATCCTTCCAAACCCCACCCACATCTTCCCAGCCACGCCCACACTCCAATGAAGCCACACCCAATATCCTAGGCCTCGTTCCTTTTGGGAATTGATTATCAGGACACACGTGCCAAAATCTGGACTATATGGAGACATAGGAGCCCAATATAATATATAACACGTTTAAATCCTTTCCAGAACCTTTCTTCAATTCACAGTTAGTGCCTCTTCTGCGTAACCGGCCTGACGGAGGTCCCCTCAGCACTGCAAGGAAGAGATTAGACCAGTATCAATATCATGGGGTGGGCAGACTTTAGTAAGCACCCTCTCAGATCACTTCTATTTTAGTCGTTGAATCCTTTAGTCTGTGGTAAGCACTAGGATACGGTTTTTATTTTATCTGGTGGTTGAAAGGAAAAGAGTATTGACTGCAAAAATGGTGCAGTGGTTTCTATATCTAACACTACTATGGACTGACAGATTGTCAAGATTTTTTGGAAACCAATAGGAGGCCTTACTAGGGCTGCGCGATAGGGGCAACGGCCAAGACTGGGGGGGGGGTCACTTTTCTTTCTCGCCCCAGGCGCTAAAATGTAAAAGTGACATCTCTGGCCTCATGTAACCACCGTTTGCATTAAAGTTGTGGTGGTGTGTGTGTATGGTGGGGGGCGGGGGGATAGTGGTAGTGTCTTATCCTTAACTCCAACCTTGCTGCACCCTCATTATCTCTCACCTCGGCCTCCTATGGGTTGGCCATTATCAGAAAGGTGTCATGGCACATGGCAGTGTGGTGGCTCAGTGGTTAGCATTTCTGCCTTACAGCACTGGGGTCATGAATTCAATTCCCAACCATGGCTGTGGAATTAGTGGCGCTATATAAACAGCTGAGGTACAGTAACGGTCAGGAGTGCCTATTGCCGATTTAAAAGCATAATTTTCACCCTGGCCAATAGAAGTGATGTAATTTGTCCCTGTAGCTGCGTGAGGAGATACTGCCTATCTATTAAATGGTAAGAAGACATTTTTTTATTCATTTTTTTGCAGACACTGGTCGACCGGATTCAGTGTGAACCCGGTCGACCTGGGAATTTGCCGGGGTGGGATGCTCTGTCATCAGGCAATATCCCAGGTTCATATACCCGGTATATAGCCGGTTCAGCAGTGTGAAAAGGGTATTAGTGACCCTTTCGCGGAGTGGAGGAACGTTAATGGAGTGCAGGAGAGGTGGGGAAAATTAAAGAGAGCAATATTACATGCAACAGACCTTTGTATCTAAAGTGTAAGGAAAAGTACAAGGAAAAGGAACCAGTGTGTTTTGCAAAAGAATAAGCAAATATTGTGAGAGCAAAACAGACGGCCTTCAGGAAATATAAGCAGACTCAGAATAATGAAGACAAAGAGGTGAATCTTGTAGACAGAAGGAGGCTAAGAAGGTAATCAGATGTGCAGAGGCACAAGCTGGATAGAATATGGCCCAGTCAGTAGGTAAAGGGGGTAAAACTTTTTTTAGGTATATAAGTAAAAGAAGAAAAACAAAAGGAGGAATAATAAGACTAAAGACAGAGAGTGAGAGTCTTGTTGAGGGAGACAAGGAAATATCAGATCATCTTCATAATTATTTTTGCTCAGTGCTCACTACAGAAAGAGCGGGGAAGGGCCACAGTTAAGTTACAAGTATACTCATAAAACTGAGGAACATACAAGTACATTTACAGAGGAGAAGGTCCTAACAGAGCTCTCAAAACTGAAAGTGGATAAATCAATGGGGCCAGATGGGATACATCCAAGGATACTAATAGACTTTAAAGGGGTGCTGGTAATACCATTAACAGAATTATTCAATCAGTCACTAGCTACAGGAGTAATTCCAGAGGGCTAGAAAAGAACGAACGTAGTCCTACTGCACAAAAGTGGGAGCAAGGAAGAGGGAACTACAGACCAGTGAGCCTTACATCAGTAGTAGGGAGATTGATGGAAACACTCTTAAAAGAAAGAGTTGTAGAATATCTCAAATCCAGTAACTTACAGGATCCCAAACAGCATGGATCTACTGGGGGGAGATCATGTCAAACAAATCTTATTGACTTTTTTTGACTGGGTGAGTAAAGTAATAGATCAAGGAGGGGTCGTAGATGTAGCTTATCTGGATTTTCGTAAGGGTTTTGACCCTGTCCCGCATCGCAGACTGTTAAATAAACTTGAAAGCTGGGATTAGATTCTAAGATGGTAGAATGGATAAGATCTTGGTTGCAGGATATAAAACAGAGTTATAGTAAATGCAGAACATTCACAGGAGGTAGAGGTGACCAGTGGAAACCCCAAGGATCTGTACTTTGATCAGTGCTTTTTAATATCTTTATTGGTGACATTGCAAATGGTATTGAAGGGACAGTATGTTTTACTGCAGATGACACAAAGATATATAACAGGGTTGTATAGGGAGAGGAATCAGTATAAGAAAGAAAGAAGTAATAATACCACTGTATAGGTCATTGGTACGGCCTCATCTAGAATACTGTGTTCAGTTCTGGAGGCCGTATCACCAGAAGGATATAAATACATTACAGACTGTACAAAGAAGGGCAACTAAAATAGTGCATGGCCTACAGCACAAAACTTACCCGGAAAGACTAACAGATCTTAATATGTATAGTTTGGAGCAGAGAAGGGAAAGAGGGGACATGATAGAAACTGTCACATATATCAAGGGTTATAACAAGGTACAGGAGGGAAACATTCTACAAAGGAAGAGAAGTATTAGAACACGAGGACATGTACTGACACTGGGGGGAAGTAGGGTCAGAGGAAATATTACTTCACAGAAAGGGTAGTGGATAAGTGGAATAGCCTCCCATAAGAGGTGGTATAGGATAATACAGTAGAGCAATTTAAACATGCTTGGGATACACATAAGGATATTAAATAGGTTTGGAGGTTACTATAGCTTAGAAAATGTGCAGACTAGATGGGCCAAGCAGTTCTTATCTGCTGTCAAATTAGGGTTGGGAACAGAAATGATCATATTTTATCACACTGTCAGTGCCATGATTGCCTACAATTTGCATGGTAAAAGAACAGGACTATTGCTCCTAATTGAATCGTCACCACCTAATCCCTGTTTCTCTTCTGAAGACAGGCGTTAAACTCCTTCAGGGGGACATTTCATCCTACGACATGAGTCACCAGTAATACAATTTACAGAAGATTATCACAGTACAAACCTCACTGGCACTTTATAGTGTACTAAGTACAGCTGGGCACAAGGTTTAATGAAACAATTAATGACAGTCTAAGGTTCTGACACTGTTGTCACTGATCTGGCGGGAGACAAATCCTGGACAGGTGAAGACTCGTCAATGTCAGATGGATGGGAAGCAAAACCCTCCTGTGGGACATACTGAGTTCTTTAATTAAATCAGAGGAATGCTTCATGTCTCATGTAACATTTAGTAATGAGTAAATGGCACGACAATGTGTCCTTCAGAGACGGGGGCCCGGACACAATATAAACACTGGTATTACACAAGTGATGTTAAATATGTGGGGGACCTGTAGATTCTGTCTGTGTGTGTGTATATGTGTGTTAGAGAATTTAGACTGTAAGCTCCAATGGGGCAGGGACTGATGTGAATGAGTTCTCTGTACAGCGCTGCTGAGCTAGTGGCGCTATATAAATAAATGGTGATGATGATGATGATGAATATGTTATTACAGACAGGTGTCTCTTTCTTTGATTAAATGTATTGTTGGAACTCATTACTGAGATTAAGTGTAATGTGTGACCCTTTTTAAGGTTAAAGAGTGTGTTTCTGAGTTTTCGAAAGACAATTTTAGGCAGAATGGCTATTTCCAATATATTAGAAGTTATTCCAGTAAGTTGTGATATCAAACACAATGGGCCTGATTCATTAAGGAAAGTAAAGCAAAAAAATGAGTAACTTTGTACCTGGCCAAAACCAGGGGCGGATCTAGGAAATTATTATACCCCGGGCTATGTAGGGGGCTCACAATCAGAGCAGCCGGGCAGCACACTGTCACTGCTGAACGGACCTGCACAGTGTGTAGCTGTCGGCAGCAAGCCCCTGCTAAGGGGGGCGATCGCCCCCCCTGGATCCGCCACTGGCCAAAACCATCTCACAATGCAAGGGGTGCAAATGAGTTTATTATTTTGCACATAAGGATAACACTGGCTGTTTTTTATGTAGCACACAAATACTTGATAGCTTTATTTTTACACTGACATTAAAAGTTGATCTAGGACATGCCCTACCCCAACTATAAATCTGTCCTCACATTTTAAATTTACCTCCCCCTCTAATGCAACATGGTGTTGCCAAGGTGAAAAGTTACTCATTTGTTATTGCTTTACTTTCCTTAATGAATCAGGTCCAATGACTTTAATTAGGCAACATTATTTTTGGGTGGGGTAAGCCATTAAGCTCAGTATAATGTGCTATATCTTAGTGACTGGTTATAGTATAACCTATTTTATAGTGCAGCCCCTTATAATGATCGCAGTACGTCAGAGGAGAGCGGAGACGGATGCATGTAGCTTACAGACGTGGCCCGGCAGTGTCACGGAATTGCAGAGATGGTCGCTAACCGGTATTAGCGCAACAGAACAGGGAGGCGCGGAGTCTAACGTTCCCCCGGTATTCACCAGGGACCCCCGCAAGGAGGTTTGGGCTTAGCTGCAGAGGGTACGCAGGTCGCGGTTTTCCAAGACAGTCACCGGTGTAGCGACAGTAGTAGACAGGCGTAGTCAGGCAATCCAGGTCAGAGCCAACCGAGCGGTGCAGTACAGAGGGAGGATCCAGAGAGAAGTCAGGTCAAGCGAAATAGTCAAACCAGCCGGGCAGCGAGGTACCAAAACGAAACACAGGAGAGTAGTCACAGGAAGCCGAGTCAGAACCAAATAACACACTGGATCAGAAGTTCAGGAAACGCTGGAGCTAGAGTGAACCAATACTCTGGCACTAGACATGTGTCAGAGGCTGCTTTATATACCCTAATGTGCCTCCTGATTGGGTTAGGGAGATTTTGGCGGTAAGACATGCTGGCTGCAGACAGGTGAGCAGAGATAGCGTCCCGCTGCTAGGCAACAGGACATGGTTGCTGAGAAGGTGCAGGCGTCCGTCTCCTGCACCAAGTGTCAGTGCGGAGACGGCGCCTGACAGGCAGAGTGCAGAGTCGGCAGTCAGAGCAAGATAGCAGGGAATGAATATAATCATAATCTACTATTGCTGCCTGTGTATAAGACTGAAGAAGAGGCAGCTCCCCAGGTATTAGTGGTCACTATAAGTAACTGGGAGAAATCCTGGGTGAGTGACAGCGAGTCTATCCATTCTTGTATCTTCAGACACTGGACACCAGCACAGACCATCCTGTCTCCTCTGTGACAACATGAACTAGCCGCTGTACGTTCCCTGGCTCAGCAGGAGCTGTGCTTGGATGTTCTCCCATAAAAATAACAGCTTAAGTGTATTCTTGAGATCACCCAAGAGCCTGTTTTATGGAGAAGACAATGTTCCGTCCTCCCTTTACCATGGGATTTTAACTGAGAAATAGATCTTAGCTTTAGTAAAACTAATGATGTCCACTAGAGGGAGACATGGACACTAAGAATGAATGCAACACCCGATGATCTCTGTGCTGGAGACATAGAGGGCCTGATATCCTGGAACGCAATGTGAGCGCCATCTGTGTTTTATAAAATCAGATGTAAACTGCACACACGTTCACCTGTATGCAAGTACAAAAGGATCTCTAGAAGCATTCCCATTAGAATCTGGGTATTAGTACTGTGACAAGGACACAGGAATAGTATTTCAGGGCAGATACGTTTGTCCCAGATTTCTGATTGTTTTGTGTGGGAAGGAGCTTTCTAAAAGAGTGTGTTCAGCTTTAGGATAAAGCTGGTAAGGGTCCCTAGGGTGTATATGGAGAGAGAAGGGTGGGCTCCATTTACAAGGCCCAGCCTGGGTCTTCTGATCTCCCAGTCTGACAGCAGACTGACTAATGTTTGCACCTGTAAGGTGTTTTTAAAAAGGATGTCAGTGTGTCCAGTCTGAGTCTTTGCTCTGCCTGGGGAAAGGCACTGTAGGATCTCTATAGGAGCTAGTCTGATATATGTTGTGAGTAAACTACATATGCTGGAACTTCTTATGTCAACATCATCATCATCTATATAGAGCCACTAATACCGCAGCGCTGAACAGAGAACTCACTCATATTAGTCCCTGCCCCATTGGAGCTTACAGTCTAAATTCTCTAACACACACAAACACACAGAGCGAGACTAAGATTAATTTAATAGCAGCCAATTAACCTACCGGTATGTTTTTGAAGTGTGGGAGGAAACTGGAGCACCCGGAGGAAACCCATGCATACACGGGGAGAACATACAAACTGCACATAGATAAGGCCAGAATGACCTTTAGTTAGTGCCGGGCAAGGTGTTTATTTTGGACTTTTCTTTATTTTTTTCTGCTTAATAAACCATAACCATGTGACCTCTCTGATGCTGTACACCACCATCTGTTCCACTAATCCGCCTACAGTACGTTCTGGCTATGCTTTACTTGACGGTTACAGACAGACAGAACACAGTGCAGGATAAACACACCTGGATATGTGCAACATAAAGTCACATCAGACCGCATGCCCAAAAACATATTTTTTTAAATAAATTAACAAAATTTAACACTATAATCTTTATTAAAAGAACACTTTAAAAAAAACAAATGTCATTTATTTCACAGTTTTTCTTGCAAACACATGTTGTAGCATGCATACATGTCAGTCATCACTATCAGTCGGCACTTACTCCTTGCTGTGTAGCTGGTGCGAGTGATACGGCTAAAAAAACACGTTCCAAGAGCTTGAATCGACTGCATGTGTGTGCGTCTGACCTCGGCACGTCTATTACTGCACATTACCTACGTGCGTCCACCCCCCGGGCAATCAGAAGGGTCATTTTCATCTGAGCTTGAATTCATTGGTTGTAAGGTCCATTTCTGATACACACATCATACGGCACATAAACGGGACTGTCGTCTGAAGATGAACGAGGCCCACAGTATCAATGATGATGTATTCACTGGTGTGATACATAAGGGTCTATTTAACAAAGTAAGATAGCCCAAAATCCGGAGAATGTCTATCGCAGGTTCTCTTAATTTATCAAGGGGTGAACACGGGTAATCGGAGATTTCTGCAGAATGAACCTATTTTTCGTTGGTTACCGCGGTCCTCATAGAACTCCATGGGACTGCGATGTGACTAATTTACTACCTCAGGGTGGCGTTAGCTTACCTGGGTCAGATCACGTCCGCCATTCGCCGGCAGTGATAGGCTGCTGGTGACGAGTAAAATACTGCATGCAGGGAGGGGGGAGCCCAGACAGAGTAACTAGCAGCGTTACTGCATTATGTGTTGCTGCAAATTGCAGAGATACATGATTGTTACCACTGCTGAATAACCAATAGACCCCACAGTTACCAACTGTCCCTAATGTCCAAGGACAGTACCAAATTTTAAAAATTTGACCATGGAAATGTCCCGATTTTTACATTTTGATCAACTGTACAGTACTTTTCTATTTATTTTGCATAATGGAAGCTATTCTTATTGTCCCCCCAACCTTCCAAATTTGTAAGGCGATATTTATTGTTGCAAAAAAATAGATTATGTAATGGGCACTGTATTTTATTGTGATTAGTATCATGGGCTCTGCGTTATATACTGGTCAGATGAGAGCATTGTATACTGGTCAGATGAGAGCGTTGTATACTGGTCAGATGAGAGCGTTGTATACTGGTCAGATGAGAGCATTATATACTGGTCACATGAGAGCGTTATATACTGGTCAGATGAGAGCGTTGTATACTGATCACATGAGAGCGTTGTATACTAATCACATGAGAGCGTTGTATACTGGTCAGATGAGAGCGTTGTATACTGGTCAGATGAGAGCGTTGTATACTGGTCAGATGAGAGCGTTGTATACTGGTCACATGAGAGCGTTGTATACTGGTCAGATGAGAGCGTTGTATACTGGTCAGATGAGAGTGTTGTATACTGGTCAGATGAGAGCGTTGTATACTGATCATGTGAGAGCATTGTATACTGGTCAGATGAGAGTGTTGTATACTAGTCAGATGAGAGCGTTGTATACTGGTCAGATGAGAGCATTATATACTGGTCAGATGAGAGCGTTGTATACTGGTCAGATGAGAGCATTGTATACTGGTCAGATGAGAGCATTATATACTGGTCAGATGAGAGCATTGTATACTGGTCAGATGAGAGCATTGTATACTGGTCAGATGAGAGCGTTGTATACTGGTCACATGAGAGCGTTATATACTGGTCAGATGAGAGCGTTGTATACTGATCACATGAGAGCGTTGTATACTGGTCAGATGAGAGCATTGTATACTAATCACATGAGAGCGTTGTATACTGGTCAGATGAGACAGTTGTATACTGGTCAGATGAGAGCGTTGTATACTGGTCAGATGAGAGCATTGTATACTGGTCAGATGAGAGCATTATATACTGGTCAGATGAGAGCATTGTATACTGGTCAGATGAGAGCATTATATACTGGTCAGATGAGAGCGTTGTATACTGGTCAGATGAGAGCATTGTATACTGGTCAGATGAGAGCATTGTATACTGGTCAAATGAGAGCATTGTATACTGGTCAGATGAGAGCGTTGTATATTGGTCAGATGAGTGCATTGTATACTGGTCACATGAGAGCGTTATATACTGGTCAGATGAGAGCGTTGTATACTGATCACATGAGAGCGTTGTATACTAATCACATGAGAGCGTTGTATACTGGTCAGATGAGAGCGTTGTATACTGGTCACATGAGTGCGTTGTATACTAGTCAGATGAGACAGTTGTATACTGGTCACATGAGAGCGTTGTATACTGGTCAGATGAGACCGTTGTATACTGGTCAGATGAGAGCGTTGTATACTGGTCATGTAAATGCATTGTATACTGGTCACATGAGAGCATTGTATACTGGTCAGATGAGAGCGTTGTATACTGGTCAGATGAGACCATTGTATATTGGTCACCTGAGAGCGTTGTATACTGGTCAGATGAGAGCATTGTATACTGGTCAGATGAGAGCATTGTATACTGGTCAGATGAGATCATTGTATACTGGTCACATGAGAGCATTGTATACTGGTCAGATGAGAGCATTGTATACTGGTCACATGAGAGCATTGTATACTGGTCAGCTGAGAGCATTGTATACTGGTCAGATGAGAGCATTGTATACTGGTCATGTGAGTGCATTGTATACTGGTCACATGAGAGCATTGTATACTGGTCAGATGAGATCATTGTATACTGGTCAGATGAGATCATTGTATACTGGTCAGATGAGAGCATTGTATACTGGTCACATGAGAGCATTGTATACTGGTCAGATGAGAGCATTGTATACTGGTCACATGAGAGCATTGTATACTGGTCAGATGAGATCATTGTATACTGGTCAGATGAGAGCGTTATATACTGGTCAGATGAGAGCATTGTATACTGGTCACATGAGAGCATTGTATACTGGTCACATGAGAGCATTGTTTACTGGTCAGATGAGAGCATTGTATACTGGTCATGTGAGTGCATTGTATACTGGTCATGTGAGAGCATTGTATACTGGTCAGATGAGATCATTGTATACTGGTCAGATGAGAGCGTTATATACTGGTCAGATGAGAGCGTTGTATACTGGTCACATGAGAGCGTTGTATACTGGTCAGATGAGAGCATTGTATACTGGTCACATGAGAGCATTGTATACTGGTCACATGAGAGCATTGTATACTGGTCAGATGAGAGCATTGTATACTGGTCAGATGAGAGCATTGTATACTGGTCAGATGAGAGCATTGTATACTGGTCACATGAGAGCGTTGTATACTGGTCAGATGAGAGCGTTGTATACTGGTCAGATGAGAGCATTGTATACTGGTCAGATGAGAGCATTGTATACTGGTCAGATGAGAGCGTTGTATACTGGTCACATGAGAGCATTGTATACTGGTCAGATGAGAGCGTTGTATACTGGTCAGATGAGAGCGTTGTATACTGGTCACATGAGAGCGTTGTATACTGGTCAGATGAGAGCATTGTATACTGGTCAGATGAGAGCATTGTATACTGGTCAGATGAGAGCATTGTATACTGGTCACATGAGAGCGTTGTATACTGGTCAGATGAGAGCATTGTATACTGGTCACATTAGAGCGCTGTATACTGGTCAGATGAGAGCGTTGTTTACTGGTCAGATGAGAGCGTTGTATACGGGTCAGATGAGTGCGTTGTATACTGGTCACATGAGAGCGTTGTATACTGGTCAGATGAGAGCATTGTATACTGGTCAGATGAGAGCGTTGTATACTGGTCACATGAGAGCGTTGTATACTGGTCACATGAGAGCGCTGTATACTGGTCAGATGAGAGCGCTGTATACTGGTCAGATGAGAGCGTTGTATACTGGTCACATGAGAGCATTGTATACTGGTCAGATGAGAGCGTTGTATACTGGTCACATGAGAGCATTGTATACTGGTCAGATGAGAGCGTTGTATACTGGTCAGATGAGAGCGTTGTATACTGGTCACATGAGAGCGTTGTATACTGGTCAGATGAGTGCGTTGTATACTGGTCACATAAGAGCATTGTATACTGGTCACATGAGAGCGCTGTATACTGGTCAGATGAGAGCGTTGTATACTGGTCAGATGAGAGCGTTGTATACTGGTCAGATGACAAAGTTGTATACTGGTCAGATGAGAGCGTTGTATACTAGTCAGATGAGAGCATTGTATACTGGTCAGATGACAAAGTTGTATACTGGTCAGATGAGAGCGCTGTATACTGGTCAGATGAGAGCGTTGTATACTGGTCACATGAGAGCATTGTATACTGGTCAGATGAGAGCGTTGTATACTGGTCAGATGAGAGCGTTCTATTCTGGTCAGATGAGAGCGTTGTATACTGGTCAGATGAGAGCGTTGTATACTGGTCACATGAGAGCGTTGTATACTGGTCAGATGAGAGCGTTGTATACTGGCCAGATGAGAGCATTGTATACCGGTCAGATGAGAGCATTGTATACCGGTCAGATGAGATCATTGTATACTGGTCACATGAGAGCATTGTATACTGGTCAGATGAGATCATTGTATACTGGTCAGATGAGATCATTGTATACTAGTCACGTGAGAGCGTTGTATACTGGTCACATGAGCATTGTAAACTGGTCACATGAGAACATTGTATACTGGTCAGATGAGATCATTGTATACTGGTCAGATGAGAGCGTTGTATACAGGTCACATGAGCGTTGTATACTAGTCACATGAGAGCGTTGTATACTGGTCAGATGAGAGCGTTGTATACAGGTCACATGAGCGTTGTATACTAGTCACATGAGAGCGTTGTATACTGGTCAGATGAGAGCATTGTATACCGGTCAGATGAGATCATTGTATACTGGTCACATGAGAGCATTGTAAACTGGTCACATGAGAACATTGTATACTGGTCACATGAGAACATTGTATACTGGTCAGATGAGAGCGTTGTATACTGGTCAGATGAGAGCATTGTATACTGGTCACATGAGCGTTGTATACTGGTCAGATGAGAGCATTGTATATTGGTCACATGAGAGCATTGTAAACTGGTCACATGAGAACATTGTATACTGGTCACATGAGAACATTGTATACTGGTCAGATGAGAGCGTTGTATACTGGTCAGATGAGAGCATTGTATACTGGTCACATGAGCGTTGTATACTGGTCACATTAGAGCATTGTATATTGGTCACATGAGAGCATTGTATACTGGTCAGATGAGAGCGTTGTATACTGGTCAGATGAGATCATTGTATACTAGTCAGATGAGAGCGTTGTATACTGGTCACATGAGAGCATTGTATACTGGTCAGATGAGAGCATTGTATACTGGTCACATGAGAGCGTTGTATACTGGTCAGATGAGATCATTGTATATTGGTCACATGAGAGCGTTGTATACTGGTCAGATGAGATCATTGTATACTGGTCAGATGAGAGCGTTGTATACTGGTCAGATGAGATCATTGTATACTGGTCAGATGAGAGCGTTGTATACTAGTCAGATGAGAGCATTGTATACTGGTCACATGAGAGCGTTGTATACTGGTCACATGAGAGCGTTGTATACTGGTCAGATGAGAGCGTTGTATACTGGTCAGATGAGAGTATTGTATACTGGTCAGATGAGAGCGTTGTATACTGGTCACATGAGAGCATTGTATACTGGTCAGATGAGAGCGTTGTATACTGGTCAGATGAGAGTATTGTATACTGGTCACATGAGCGTTGTATACTGGTCACATGAGAGCATTGTATATTGGTCACATGAGAGCATTGTATACTGGTCACATGAGAGCGCTGTATACTGGTCAGATGAGATCATTGTATACTAGTCAGATGAGAGCGTTGTATACTGGTCAGATGAGAGCGTTGTATACTGGTCAGATGAGATCATTGTATACTAGTCAGATGAGAGCGTTGTATACTGGTCAGATGAGAGCGTTGTATACTGGTCAGATGAGATCATTGTATACTAGTCAGATGAGAGCGTTGTATACTGGTCAGATGAGAGCTTAACCTAACATTATGCTGTAATATGACCCAGATATGTAACACTGTAAGCACTGCAGATATACACAATGTACTGAATCACAATATATAATGTATGCTTGTAGAGCCAACCCTGCTATGTACAGCATCTGTATGGAGACCCCTCCATCTGACTTGCAGTTGAAGCATTATTTTCTGAGCACGATATTTAATACATTTATACCAAATCACTTTTCAATTTTTATGGCCAAACCCAGGTTTGGAAGATCTGTCCCTGAAGAACGTTTGTGCTAAGTAAGATGTCCTCTCTTTGTTTTCTGGATCTGACATCCTGCTCAGCTTCACTTCTAGAGCTCTGTGTGCTGGTCGTTCCCCTCCTGATCATCGGGTATGAGCAGCTCTTTAGCAGCCTGGTAAGATAAGCTGTTCTCACTCTGAGGCCATGACAGAGAGAAGGTCACACTGGCAGCAAGTCGTACCGACATGTGTCCAAGTTCCGAGGTCTGGAATGTGGACAGTTTGCAGCCTCGATATACAACCATCGTTGTGGATAATATTGTCTGATCGTTGTCCTGCTTCTAGAGACAATAATCACAAGGGTCAATGACCACGTTCACTGAAGCACACAGCTCAGCAACATGTAAGTTGTTTGAGGGTCAGAGGACATTAACGAGGGATTTCCACCTCCAGAAAACAACCTGCTTGGGTTACACGCAGGCTCTGGGTCAGGGCATTTTCCTTTGCCTCACTCATCGCCCTGTGTCCATGTGACCCAGTAACACAACAAACTCTGCACCTTCTAAGTTACTGCTTCTTCACACTCAGAGATTCACTGGCACGAACCGGTCTCTTCTCAGAATGCTACATTCCAAAAATAGCCCCTGCATTCATCCAGTCATCCCTGTCGTGATCCCTCACTTCATAAAATCCTCGCCATGGATAACTACTCTGCAGAAGAGATAATTGTGTGCTCCTAATTCCATGTTCGATTCCAAAACCTTTTGTCCCAGAAAATCAGGGACATACGTGACAACTGATGGACAGATCTCAGGATGGACGCATTTGGTCCAGCTTTATTTTTTTTTATTTTTTGGGCACACGCTAACTAGTCTCATCTACCCTGACATCATGGCAGCTCCCCATCTTTCTTCTCTTGGTCTTTGCTTGAGCAACAGGTCTCAAACCCTGAGTTTACCCGATTTACCGTCAAATCTGTGCTCTTCATCTGGCATAACCAACAGCTGAAAAGATTGTGACTGTACACTCAATGGATTCTGTCTACATTGCCGGTCGTCAGTGCATACCCAATTCCGCATATCCCCGACATCGTTCCATTGTATATAGAGAATTTTAGTTCGTTTATAAAATCAAATCGAATGGTACGATGCTTTGGAACGATAAAATATGATCATTGGAGCGTACGCACTAATGCGATATTGGGCTGAACGGCCGTTTATTGTGTGATTGGCACGATCAACGGGTGAAAAACCTGTAGTATGTACCCAGTGTCGGACTGGGGCATGAAGGGCCCACCGGGGGACTGCAATGCTAGGGGCCCACCAGAGGGGTTGTGGCCAGCCATCATAGAGGCGAGACCAGTCACTAGAGGGGAAGTGGTCAGCCCACGAAGGACAGCTAGCACCATAGTATAGTATAGTATATAAAGAATGCAGTGTGTATATAAAGAGTACACAGTCTTGACCTGCCCCTTAGATTGGGCAGAACAGTCACCAAAAATCGGGATTGTCCCACTAGACTCAGAACATTTGACAGACTGTCCTACCTGTTCTTATCACTTTCACCACTTGTGGCTGCTGGTTTCTTCAGTTGCTTGTCTGGATCCTGGAATGTTGGGGGCCCTATTTGGAAAACAATGGGTACATTTAGAAAATTCCAACCAGCCCCGGGATTAAATCAATATGACCCACAATTAATACTTAGGCCTTCCTCCAGCCCCAACAATAAAGTAATAGTATTCCCATTTACTAAATAAACCTATTTCTCTCCCTCCAGACAGCCCCAGCAATAAATTAATAGCATATCCGTATAATAAATATACCTATTTCCCGCAAACATCACTGCCATTAAATAATTCATATTCACATTTAATAAATAGACCTCAAGCTCCTCAAACTCAGCCCGCATTCAATTAATAGCCCCCAAACCACCCCATCTTATATTAATAGTCCCCACTATAAAATTAAATTGCTCCATCTTCACCCTACAAACAAAATAGCACCCATTAGTTAGCCACCACCTACCACACACACATTACATTGCCACAAGCCTGCTGTGCCATCACACACACATTACTGTGCCCCTTCATCACCATGCTGTGCCCCCTTATGATCACACTGCGCCCTCCATGCTGCTTTTCCTCCCCCCCTTCTCCGGGCCCCCTTCATCACCCTGTGCCATGCTGTCTGTGCTCTCCCTTCACTCTCTGCCATGCTGCCTTTGCCCCATCACTCTGCCATGCTGTCTGTGCTCCCCCTTGCTTCCGTTCTTGCACTTATCTTTTCTATCGGCTTCTTTCATCTCTTCTTTTGTCTTCTCTCTTCTTGCCGACTCCTCTCTGCACCGCTCCTCACTGAACGTCGCGTGTGATGATGTCACACCGACATTCAGTGCGAACGGAGCAGAGAGGAGTCGGGGAGCGCCGCGGTCACTTGAGTCATTTTTATTTTTTTTTAAAGTTACCCGCTCCCCCCCCCAACAAAGAGGGGAGCGATCAGGGTTGGGGCCTACTGTGGGACAGCCCGGCCCCCCAGTGGCCCACTCCGACCCTGTGTGTACCCAGCCTAAACTAGCTGCCTGCCTAAAGCGGCTAGCCTTAATCCATGACCTGTGGGGAACTCACACATATAGTAAAGTTCTGTTGTGGGGAATACCGGGTGCCCCTTAGATTTGTGGTCCAAAGTCACCCAGATGAGGTAAAGTAGAGCCGGATCCTCCGTAGACCTTACATACAGCAGATACACAGATTGCTAGTCCTCATAATCCCAATGTGGGTGTGAGTAGTTATAAAGGACTGTAGTGGGGTAGTACAAGGGGATCACGTTACTGCCTCCCATGGTACAGTCAACTACGGAGTATTATTGTGAAGATTGGCATCTGGCGATGTTCAGTGTCACCTTTACCTGGGAGTGTTCATGTTTAGTAGAATAACCTGGGACCGTTATAGGCTGTATGAACCCTGATGGGTACAGCAAACATCACATACAAGCACAGTATGACGACTTCTTTCATTTGAACTCATTGAACGCCACCCAATACACAACTTTTTCTCTTGTGGGTTAAGTTCTTCTTTACGGCAAAGTATACGATCTCTAATTGATGGGACACTCCTCCGTTTGTTTTATCTGTTTGTCTATTATGCATTTGTTTGTGATCTACAGAATTAGGAGGTAACAAACAATTATTAAAAAAAATAATAATAATCATGTAAAAAAAATAAAAATTGGCCCAACTTTTTTTTCTGAGGGTCTTATTCACCCAAATATCACAGGTATTCCTTCCATGTACCATCGTTGATTGAGGGATTAGGGTGTCCTATAAGTTGTTCAGATCTTGCCATGCCCAGACTTATACCACTTCCTACCAGTGACACAATGCTCTGAAAGTAGCACATTTCGGAATATTAGAAGGAGGCAATGCCAGACAGATGTCAGCCTAATCCGGTGATGTATTTCGAGCTGTCTGTTGGTTTATTTTAGGGTCTTGGGTCACAAGTCAAGTGCTGGCATTGCCTCACTCTCTAATAAAATAACTGGGTAAAAAAACAAACAGCTCTTAGTCTTAGTCGTCTGTAACAGTGACGTACCGGGACTGATCAGAAAAGCTTTGCTAAACTAAGTGAGTACACTAATAATGTGTAAAAAACAAGCCTATCTAAAGCAGAGTGATGTCACCGATTCCTAGTTACTGGATAGGCTGCACTCTCAGTGATGTCACTGGCTCCTAGTGGCTGGATAGGCTGCACTCTCAGTGATGTCACTGGTTCTTAGTGACAGGATAGGCTGCACTCTCAGTGATGTCACTGGTTCCTAGTAAATTGATAGGCTGCATTCTCAGTGATGTCACTGGCTCCTAGTGACTGGATAGGCTGCACTCTCAGTGATGTCACTGGTTCCTAGTGAATTGATAGGCTGCATTCTCAGTGAAGTCACTGGTTCTTAGTGACAGGATAGGCTGCACTCTCAGTGATGTCACTGGTTCCTAGTGAATTGATAGGCTGCATTCCCAGTGATGTCTATAACCGCAGACTGGTCAAAGTTCCCATGCTGACTTCTGTCCACCGTTGAGAGCGCCTACAATGGCACGTGAGCGCCAGAACTGGACCATGGATGAAGGTGGCCTGGTCTGATGAATCCCATTTTCTTTTACATCATGTGGACAGCCGGATGCGTGTGCGTCGTTTACCTGGGGAAGCGATGGCACCAGGATGCACTATGGGAAGAAGGAAAGGCGGCAGAGGCAGTGTGATGCTCTGGGCAGTGGCCTCTTTCAGCAGGTTAATGCATCCTAAAACTAAAAGAATTGCAGCACTAAAAGTCTAACTGATGAAGGGATATATACAATGTGGAAAAACATTAAAATGGTCACGAATAATATATCACAATAAAGATTTTATTATCAAATATAATTTTTTTTTTACAACTTCCATATACTGTATATGGAATTAATAAACATCCAACAAAAAGTTGACATGACCACACGCTTCATATAAGAAATATATCGTGAGTTGTTATAAGCATTATTGGAATTAAGGATCACCGTATAGAAGATATATTTTATTTATTTACCTTCACACCACCAGTATCATTCAACATTGCGGAGCTTTGATGAATATTTTTTGCATATTTTTTTCAACCATTCTTATAAAGCTGGTATACCTATAACATCTTTCTTATACAATTAGTAGCGCTCAAACAGGTGTACCTATATTTTTGCATATCGTCCAGATCACAGTGCACTGTGATCTGTTATGTGGGGTCAGCTCCACTTTTTGTTGGATGTTTATTAATTCCACATATATGGTAGTTGTAAAAAAAAATGTTATATTTGATAATAAAATCGTTATTGTGATATATGATTCGTGACCATTTTAATGTTTCTCCACATTGTATATATCCCTTCATCAGTTAGACTTTTAGCGCTGCAATTCTTTTTGTTTTAGTTATTGGTAATCAGCAGGTGGTTTGCAGCCACCTTGTTTTTTGCAGCAGCTTGGTTTTTCTGTTTATTTTTTTTTATGTTATCAAGGTTTATTGTGTGTTTTTTGAGGTTAATCCATCCTGCCGCACTGCAAAACTTGTCCAGGGATGGTTTGAGTTCAAGGTGTTGACTTGGCCTCCAAAATCCCCAGATCTCAATCCTAAAGAACATCTGTGAGATGTGCTGGAAAAACAAGTCCCAGCCACCTCACAACTTACAGGACTTAAAGGATTTGCTGCTAACGTCTTGGTGCCAGATACCACAGGACACCTTCAGAGGTCTTGTGGAGTTCATGCCTCGACGGGTCAGAGCTGTTTTGGTGGCACAAGTGCAGGTGTAAGGTCTGGGCTGGGTGTGAGAGTCCGGGTGTAAGGTACGGGCTGGGCATGTGAGTGCAGGTGTATGGTCTGTGTTGGGTGTGAGAGTGCAGGTGTAAGGTCTGGGTGTGAGAGTGCAGGTGTATGGTCTGTGTTGGGTGTGAGAGTGCAGGTGTAAGGTCTGGGTTGGGTGTGAGAGTGCAGGTGTAAGGTCTGTGTTGGGTGTGAGAGTGCAGGTGTATGGTCTGTGTTGGGTGTGAGAGTGCAAGTGTAAGGTCTGTGTTGGGTGTGAGAGTGAAGGTGTGAGAGTCCAGGTGTAAGGTCTGTGTCGGGTGTGAGAGTGCAGGTGCAAGGTCTGGGTTGGGTGTGAGAGTGCATGTGTAAGGTATGGGTGTGAGAGTGCAGGTGTAAGGTCTGGGTTGGGTGTGAGAGTGCAGGTGTACGGTGTGTGTTGTGTCTGAAAGTGCAGGTGTAAGGTCTGGGTTGGGTGTGAGATTGCTGGTGTAAGGTCTGGGTTGGGTGTGAGAGTGCAGGTGTAAGGTCTGTGTCGGATGTGAGAGTGCAGGTGCAAGGTCTAGGTTGGGTGTGAGAGTGCAGGTGTAAGGTCTGTGTTGGGTGTGAGAGTGCAGGTATAAGGTCTGTGTTGGGTGTGAGAGTGCAGGTGTAAGGTCTGGGTGTGAGAGTGCAGGTGTATAGTCTGTGTTGGGTGTGCAGGTGCAGGTGTAAGGTCTGTGTTGGGTGTGAGAGTGCAGGTGTAAGGTCTGTGTTGGGTGTGAGAGTGCAGGTGTAAGGGGTGAGCTGGGTGTGAGAGTGCAGTGTAAGGTCTGGGTGTGAGAGTGCAGGTGTATGGTCTGTGTTGGGTGTGAGAGTGCAGGTGTAAGGTCTGGGTGTGAGAGTGCAGGTGTATGGTCTGTGTTGTGTCTGAAAGTGCAGGTGTAAGGTCTGGGTTGGGTGTGAGAGTGCTGGTGTAAGGTCTGGGTTGGGTGTGAGAGTGCAGGTGTAAGGTCTGTGTTGGGTGTGAGAGTGCAGGTGTGAGAGTCCAGGTGTAAGGTCTGTGTCGGGTGTGAGAGTGCAGATGCAAGGTCTGGGTTGGGTGTGAGAGTGCAGGTGTAAGGTCTGGGTGTGAGAGTGCAGGTGTACGGTCTGTGTTGTGTCTGAAAGTGCAGGTGTAAGGTCTGGGTTGGGTGTGAGTGCTGGTGTAAGGTCTGGGTTGGGTGTGAGAGTGCTGGTGTAAGGTCTGGGTCGGATGTGAGAGTGCAGGTGCAAGGTGTGAGAGTGCAGGTGCAAGGTCTGGGTTGGGTGTGAGAGTGCAGGTGTAAGGTCTGTGTTGGGTGTGAGAGTGCAGGTGTAAGGTCTGGGTGTGAGAGTGCAGGTGTATGGTCTGTGTTGGGTGTGCAGGTGCAGGTGTAAGGTCTGTGTTGGGTGTGAGAGTGCAGGTGTAAGGTCTGTGTTGGGTGTGAGAGTCCAGGTATAAGGTCTGTGTTGGGTGTGAGAGGGCAGGTGTAAGGGGTGGGCTAGGTGTGAGAGTGCAGTGTAAGGTCCAGGCTGGGTGCCAGATACCACAGGACACCTTCAGAGGTCTTGTGGAGTTCATGCCTCGACGGGTCAGAGCTGTTTTGGTGGCACAAGTGCAGGTGTAAGGTCTGTGTTGGGTGTGAGAGTGCAGGTGTAAGGTCTGTGTTGGGTGTGAGAGTCCAGGTATAAGGTCTGTGTTGGGTGTGAGAGGGCAGGTGTAAGGGGTGGGCTAGGTGTGAGAGTGCAGTGTAAGGTCCAGGCTGGGTGCCAGATACCACAGGACACCTTCAGAGGTCTTGTGGAGTTCATGCCTCGACGGGTCAGAGCTGTTTTGGTGGCACAAGTGCAGGTGTAAGGTCTGGGCTGGGTGTGAGAGTCCGGGTGTAAGGTACGGGCTGGGCATGAGAGTGCAGGTGTAAGGTCTGTGTTGGGTGTGAGAGTGCAGGTGTAAGGTCTGGGTGTGAGAGTGCAGGTGTATGGTCTGTGTTGGGTGTGAGAGTGCAGGTGTAAGGTCTGGGTGTGAGAGTGCAGGTGTATGGTCTGTGTTGGGTGTGAGAGTGCAGGTGTAAGGTCTGGGTTGGGTGTGAGAGTGTAAGGTCTGTGTTGGGTGTGAGAGTGCAGGTGTAAGGTCTGTGTTGGGTGTGAGAGTGCAGGTGTAAGGGGTGGGCTGGGTGTGAGAGTGCAGTGTAAGGTCCAGGCTGGGTGTGAGAGTGCAGGTGTAAGGTCCGGGCTGGGTGTGAGAGTGCAGGTGTAAGGTCCGGGCTGGATGTGAGAGTGCAGGTGTATGGTCTGGGTTGGGTGTTAGAGTCCAGGTGCAAGGTCTGGGTTGGGTGTGAGAGTGCAGGTGTAAGGTCTGGGTGTGAGAGTGCAGGTGTAAGGTCTGGGTTGGGTGTGAGAGTGCAGGTGTAAGGTCTGGGTTGGGTGTTAGAGTGCAGGTGTACGGTCTGTGTTGTGTCTGAAAGTGCAGGTGTTCGGTCTTGGTTGGGTGTGAGAGTGCTGGTGTAAGGTTGGGTTGGGTGTGAGAGTGCAGGTGTAAGGTCTGTGTCGGGTGTGAGAGTGCAGGTGCAAGGTCTGGGTTGGGTGTGAGAGTGCAGGTGTAAGGTCTGAGTGTGAGAGTGCAGGTGTAAGGTCTGGGTGTGAGAGTGCAGGTGTAAGGTCTGGGTGTGATAGTGCAGGTGTAAGGTCTGTGTTGGGTGTGAGAGTGCAGGTGTAAGGTCTGTGTTGGGTGTGAGAGTGCAGATGTAAGGTCTGTGTTGGGTGTGAGAGTCCAGGTATAAGGTCTGTGTTGGGTGTGAGAGTGCAGGTGTAATGGGTGGGCTGGGTGTGAGAGTGCAGTGTAAGGTCCAGGCTGGGTGTGAGAGTGCAGGTGTAAGGTCCGGGCTGGGTGTGAGAGTGCAGGTGTAAGGTCCAGGCTGGATGTGAGAGTGCAGGTGTAAGGGGTGGGCTGGGTGTGAGAGTGCAGATGTAAGGGGTGGGCTGGGTGCGAGAGTGCAGGTGTAAGGTCTGGGCTGGGTGTGAGAGTGCAGGTGTAAGGGGTGGGCTGGGTGTGAGAGTCCAGGCGTAAGAACTGGGCTGGGTGTGAGTGTGCAGGTGTAAGGTCCGGGCTGGGTGTGAGAGTGCAGGTGTAAGGGGTGGGCTGGGTGTGAGAGTCCAGGTGTAAGGGGTGGGCTGGGTGTGAGAGTGCAGGTGTAAGGGGTGGGCTGGGTGTGAGAGTTCAGGCGTAAGAACTGGGCTGGGTGTGAGTGTGCAGGTGCAAGGTCTGGGTTGGGTGTGAGAGTGCAGGTGTAAGGTCTGGGTGTGAGAGTGCAGGTGTAAGGTCTGGGCTGGGTGTGAGAGTGCAGGTGTAAGGGGTGGGCTGGGTGTGAGAGTCCAGGCGTAAGAACTGGGCTGGGTGTGAGTGTGCAGGTGCAAGGTCTGGGTTGGGTGTGAGAGTGCAGGTGTAAGGTCTGGGTGTGAGAGTGCAGGTGTAAGGTCTGGGTTGGGTGTGAGAGTGCAGGTGTAAGGTCTGGGTTGGGTGTTAGAGTGCAGGTGTACGGTCTGTGTTGTGTCTGAAAGTGCAGGTGTTCGGTCTTGGTTGGGTGTGAGAGTGCTGGTGTAAGGTTGGGTTGGGTGTGAGAGTGCAGGTGTAAGGTCTGTGTCGGGTGTGAGAGTGCAGGTGCAAGGTCTGGGTTGGGTGTGAGAGTGCAGGTGTAAGGTCTGAGTGTGAGAGTGCAGGTGTAAGGTCTGGGTGTGAGAGTGCAGGTGTAAGGTCTGGGTGTGAGAGTGCAGGTGTAAGGTCTGGGTGTGATAGTGCAGGTGTAAGGTCTGTGTTGGGTGTGAGAGTGCAGGTGTAAGGTCTGTGTTGGGTGTGAGAGTGCAGATGTAAGGTCTGTGTTGGGTGTGAGAGTCCAGGTATAAGGTCTGTGTTGGGTGTGAGAGTGCAGGTGTAATGGGTGGGCTGGGTGTGAGAGTGCAGTGTAAGGTCCAGGCTGGGTGTGAGAGTGCAGGTGTAAGGTCCGGGCTGGGTGTGAGAGTGCAGGTGTAAGGTCCAGGCTGGATGTGAGAGTGCAGGTGTAAGGGGTGGGCTGGGTGTGAGAGTGCAGGTGTAAGGGGTGGGCTGGGTGCGAGAGTGCAGGTGTAAGGTCTGGGCTGGGTGTGAGAGTGCAGGTGTAAGGGGTGGGCTGGGTGTGAGAGTCCAGGCGTAAGAACTGGGCTGGGTGTGAGTGTGCAGGTGTAAGGTCCGGGCTGGGTGTGAGAGTGCAGGTGTAAGGGGTGGGCTGGGTGTGAGAGTCCAGGTGTAAGGGGTGGGCTGGGTGTGAGAGTCCAGGCTTAAGAACTGGGCTGGGTGTGAGTGTACAGGTGTAAGGTCCGGGCTGGGTGTGAGAGTGCAGGTGTAAGGGGTGGGCTGGGTGTGAGAGTCCAGGTGTAAGGGGTGGGCTGGGTGTGAGAGTCCAGGTGTAAGAACTGGGCTGGGTGTGAGTGTGCAGGTGTAAGGTCCGGGCTGGGTGTGAGAGTGCAGGTGTAAGGTCTGGGTTGGGTGTGAGAGTCCAAGTGTAAGGTCTGTGTTGGGTGTGAGAGTGCAGGTGTAAGGGGTGGGCTGGGTGTGAGAGTGCAGGTGTAAGGTCCGGGCTGGGTGTGAGAGTGCAGGTGTAAGGTCTGGGCTGGGTGTGAGAGTCCAGGTGTAAGGTCTGGGCTGGGTGTGAGAGTCCAGGTGCAAGGTCTGGGCTGAGTGTGAGAGTCCAGGTGTAAGGTCCAGGCTGGGTGTGAGAGTGCAGGTTTAAGGATCGGGCTGGGTGTGAGAGTGCAGGTGCAAGGTCTATGTTGGGTGTGAGAGTCCAGGTGTAAGGACTGGGCTGGGTGTGAGAGTGCAGGTGTAAGGTCCAGGCTGGATGTGAGAGTCCAGGTGTAAGGTACGGGCTGGGTGTGAGAGTGCAGGTGTAAGGTCTGTGTTGGGTGTGAGAGTGCAAGTGTAAGGTCCGGGCTGGGTGTGAGAGTGCAGGTGTAAGGTCCAGGCTGGATGTGAGAGTGCAGGTGTAAGGGGTGGGCTGGGTGTGAGAGTGCAGGTGTAAGGGGTGGGCTGGGTGCGAGAGTGCAGGTGTAAGGTCTGGGCTGGGTGTGAGAGTGCAGGTGTAAGGGGTGGGCTGGGTGTGAGAGTCCAGGCGTAAGAACTGGGCTGGGTGTGAGTGTGCAGGTGTAAGGTCCGGGCTGGGTGTGAGAGTGCAGGTGTAAGGGGTGGGCTGGGTGTGAGAGTCCAGGTGTAAGGGGTGGGCTGGGTGTGAGAGTCCAGGCTTAAGAACTGGGCTGGGTGTGAGTGTACAGGTGTAAGGTCCGGGCTGGGTGTGAGAGTGCAGGTGTAAGGGGTGGGCTGGGTGTGAGAGTCCAGGTGTAAGGGGTGGGCTGGGTGTGAGAGTCCAGGTGTAAGAACTGGGCTGGGTGTGAGTGTGCAGGTGTAAGGTCCGGGCTGGGTGTGAGAGTGCAGGTGTAAGGTCTGGGTTGGGTGTGAGAGTCCAAGTGTAAGGTCTGTGTTGGGTGTGAGAGTGCAGGTGTAAGGGGTGGGCTGGGTGTGAGAGTGCAGGTGTAAGGTCCGGGCTGGGTGTGAGAGTGCAGGTGTAAGGTCTGGGCTGGGTGTGAGAGTCCAGGTGTAAGGTCTGGGCTGGGTGTGAGAGTCCAGGTGCAAGGTCTGGGCTGAGTGTGAGAGTCCAGGTGTAAGGTCCAGGCTGGGTGTGAGAGTGCAGGTTTAAGGATCGGGCTGGGTGTGAGAGTCCAGGTGTAAGGTCTGGGCTGGGTGTGAGAGTGCAGGTGTAAGGTCTGGGCTGGATGTGAGAGTGCATGTGTAAGGTCTGGGCTGGGTGTGAGAATCCAGGTGTAAGGTCTGGGCTGGGTGTCAGAGTGCAGGTGTAAGGTCTGGGCTGGATGTGAGAGTGCAGGTGTAAGGACCGGGCTGGATGTGCAGGTGTAAGGTCTGTGTTGGGTGTGAGGGTCCAGGTGTAAGGTTTGGGCTGGATGTGAGAGTGCAGGTGTAAGGACTGGGCTGGGTGTGAGAGTGCAGGTGTAAGGTCTGGGCTGGGTGTGAGAGTGCAGGTGTAAGGTCTGGGCTGGATGTGAGAGTGCAGGTGTAAGGTGTGGGTTTGGTGTGAGAGTGCAGGTGTAAGTTATAGGCTGAAAATATCAGTGTTTATAAAACTTGTGATTCTGATTGAATAAAATGATGAAATATCCAGCTGGTTTATTGAAGTAGTTGCCCTTTCATGTTCTAAAAACAAAATCACAGAGATTCTGACACCAGGAAAGAACTTTCTTATCCAGGTTTTGTCTGGTTTGATTTTTGTCATTTCCATGGGGTAGTTGTAGGAATTGCTTTTTAAGTGCATTGGGGACCTGAGTCATTAAAGGAACCAAAGGCTGATATGTGCCGTGAAATTTATCTGCGCATGCCCAGAACTGGACTATATGGCAGCGTCCAATTCATCTAGGAACGCAAAAGACCCTTATTATAGGCTCCGATTTCCTGGGGCAATAGGGAGGGGACTGGGTGTATGCGTGTACTCAATGTGCAATAAGGACGTACTGAGCTCCAGTGCTCACAGCAGTGTCGGATTGCAGACATCTCTTATCTCTCAGGTACGTGATCACCTGCACCAGCTACAGGTCGGGTGTAAGTGATGACGGCTGTGTATACAGCTAGAACATGTGTTTGTAATCAGGAGCAACTGCAGAAATGGATTTAATGTACAGTAGACATTAATAACACCCTTGTAATTATTTTAATGGGATAAACAATTTTTTTTTTAATGTTTTGTCATTAATGATTTTATTATTAATAAATGACATGGAAAAAAAATATTTCTGTGCGTTATTTTGCAGTGTCTTGTCTGTTAGAGCAGTGCAGACCTAGACCCGTATTCATTACCAAACGTAGCTTTACACACACTCCCTGTTGCACACGGACGTGCGTGATGCCCGATGCCCGATTTTCGTCCGTTTAAAAAAAAATAAAAAATGCACAATACGTTCGTTTTGCTGCTTTAATGAATCATACCCTGGGTTTGTGGTACCTGGTGACTGAACTACAGCCTGACAAGATCATTTGAGTCAGTAAAGTGTTTGAAATAAGTGGGATTTCTCCTTTCAGTACGAAGCGGCTCAGTGTCACACTAATCCTAGAACTCCGTCTCTAATAACCAGGATTTTATGGGAGAGCTTTGTAAGAGGAGAGAGCATTAATTAGCTACACTATTCTCATACCACCGTCTCTTGATCTAAGTTCTCCTTCTAAGCTCTGTCCATGAAATCCACACAACTGAAACACTCCCAACAATCCAGGGCACTAAAAACAGGGATAAGTACTAAAAATAGGGAAGTGATATCAGACGGGGAAATGGTTTGTCAGCGAAATCGCTCTTTATTCTATAATAGATACTTTATAGGGTTAACGGGAAGCCTCGTCAATTACCGAAATCCAACTCTATGCTCTCCATGCAGACACAAAATGATTTATAGATTTGTGTCATCACTGAGAGAAGGTAAGCGGCACCCCCCCCCCACCCGTAAGCGAGACCACCCTCCCCAGAGATGTTTATTCCAGTTTACAATCCACCAGTCTAGAGAACATGTATGCAATGCAGACTTAAGTCCACATAAAACTGCAAATCATTGCCTTAAAAATGACTTAAGCCTCATTTCTGAAAGTAATGTCACAGGACACACAATTTCTAACCTTTCTATGACCCCTTGTTACATAACGGAATAATGCACCCCCTATTGTGTATTAGAAGTCACCAAGTTCCGTGGGCATATAAAATCGAAAGGTCGAGACGACTTCTAAGATACTTCAAATATTCTAATATGTTTAGGCCCCGCCCCCATTATTTCCTACAGCAGGCGGTGGTTCCAAAATGACGGTTTTTGTTTAATCAGTGCAATTGTGCTAGTTTCACACTGGGGAGGGGGAGGGTGACCACGTCACAATTGGGGGCCACACCCCTAGAGTGCTATTTAGTTCTGTAATGCGTTAGGCTGCTCGTTAGATACCCCCCTCCCCCTACTTTCCCACCCATGGGACAATCATGTATCTGGACTGGACAGCAGGACAGAGCCCAAAAATCGGGACTGTCCTGCTTAAATTGGGACCGATGAGTGGTATGGTTTAGTCAGGGCCGTCTTACCAGCATTAGTCCCCTGGGTAAAGCAGTGCACTGGGGCCCTACCTGAAGCCGAAATAAAGTCACTGTCGCGTCATAGCCTTCAAAACATCATTGTACGCCGCTCCCTTTCTTACATCATTTACATTTAGTAGGTCGCAGAGGGAGGCTACCCACTAAACGTAATGGGCTGTTAAAAATATTAGAAGAACTATATTATAGCTTTACAGCCTCAAAAAATGATGTGTGTTGATTGTGACTTACTTATGTACAATAAGTACATGTACGTTGTTTTCGTCAAGGTCAAGATGTGTTTCCGCAACAGCAAGATGGCGTGTACACATAACAGCTGATACCGAGGTGTTGAGTCCACCTAAACGTTTTACTAAAGAGGGTTTGAAGGTTCTGAATAAATTTCCCTGATTAATATACTGAAAAGTTGGCAAGCCTATGGGGCCCCTATGCTCATGGGGCCCTCGGGCAGCTGCCCACCGTGCCCGTGTCTTAAGACGGCTCTGGGTTTAGTCTTAGTCTATTTGTCTACACCAGTGAGTGGTCAGTCCTGACAAGCAAACTGTAGGTACTGGAGTCGGGTTAGGGGAATAGGTTTTGGTTCAACTGGACTCAGCCAGTTTTATTAAGGAGGAAAAAATAAAGAAAAACTTCAATATAAACACCTTGACTGTCCGGCACTAACTAAACACAAGTCCTTCCGGACTGTCAAACTATAAAAGAAAACATTAGAAGTTCCAGCTCGTAGTTTTCTTACAACACATATCAGACTTTATCTTATAGAGACTCTGCAGTCCCTTCTCCCAGGCAGAGCAGCCAGGATGTCTAGCCTGACGACTTTTTAACACCCAATATATACAGTTAAAGAGAATGTTTAACTGCACCAAGTGTACCACTCATAACCTCCTCCACTTATATAGTTCCCCCTAACTCCAACTTGGTATAGATATTTATTGAGGAGGGGTGCACCCGGTCACATAATTGGGTAACTTTATTCAGCAAAAAAGAAAAGAAAATGACCTTAAGGGGCACTCATGAATGGAAATAGACAACATATATATTTGCATTATATTGATATGTTGGTGATATTAAAATCACTCTTTATTATGTATCAATTTAGAACGTACTTCTAATAGCGAAATATTTAAAATTTGTAATTGGAAACATACATTGATATATACATAAATCAGTTAAAATAGACAATACTTTATTGTCTAGCCGCGAGGCTACTCTGATATTCTTATATGATAATTGATAAATATTTTCATAAAACCGCATTCACGGTATGACAATCAACTCCAATTGAATACTGACACTAAATATGTAACTCCTATATATAATCAGATTTGCACCTCTAATAGTGGGCTATTGATAGGTTAAATCTGACGGGGATTAATATCCCTCTCATAAACCCTAAAGCCCTTTTTTTTTATAACGGTATTGCTACAAATAGGAAGTGTGCCTCTATTGCAAGATGTAATGCTATTATAGACTCCTATGATCTTGCCTGTCTCTGATACCACTCCTATACAGGTCTATGGAGATGGTAACGTGAATCTCAAATCTCTACAGTACTGCAGTCTAGCTGCCTGCTGCAGTACTAGGAACTACTGAGATAGTGGGCACCGCTAGCTAATAACAAAGGCTGTGATTAGACTTGCTGACTATAGTATAAGAGGTGAAAATTAATGTATTTGCAATTGGAGTTGCAGAGTAGCGAGCGCGGCGTGACTTTTTAACACGCTTACACAGGTGCAAGTACTAATTAGCCTATCCTCAGGCTGGAGGCCCAAAAGACCCGACATAGGGTCTAACGGATGGAGCCCGCCCTCACTCTACATCCATTACCCCAGGAACCCTTTGCCAGTTTTTAACATTTTTAAATACTGGTGTTTTAAAACATGTAGGTCAGAAACCCGGGACAAACATACCTGCCTAAAAACACTATACAGTACATACATTCTGTTGGCATTTAATTGTGATCGAGTAATATTGGAGATTGAACTGTTGATTGCACCTAGGCAGAAGTGCAATGTCAGGCGCCGTCCGCACGGCCGCCTGACTGCCTGACCGCGCGTCTGGTTGCTATGCAACCAGACGCATCACTTCCGGATTCCCCCTGCCTGACCCCTTGCTGTATGACGCGCCCCGTTGCTAGGCAACGGGACGCTATGTAGGATTCCCGGCGGCAGGTATGACAGCGCTGCAGCGCTGATGCTGATTGGACCTCCACACTATTTAAACCTCTTCCTGCCCTCTATCAGTGCCAGAGTATCAGGTCTTCCTGTCTCCAGCGTTTTGTGTGTTCCAGTTGCTGTATTTGTCTCTGACATTCCTCGTGCTGCTTGTGACCCTTTTGACCCGGACCGTTTGACCACCCCTATCTGGATTCTGCCTTGTACTGCACTCCTGAACGTTACCGACCCGGCTTGCCTCACCATTCTTCTGGATTTCCCTTTGTACCTCCTCTACCTGAACGTTGCTGAACCGGCCTGTCTGACAACCCCTTGTATCTCGCTGTGGACTCTAGGAAGGACCGCGACCTGCGTGTCCCTGCAGCGGAGTCCATACTTCCTTGCGGGGGTTCCTGGTGAATACCAGGGGCACGTTAGACTCCGCGCCTTCCTCTGAGTTGCGCCAACAACAGCAGGTACCTTCTACCAGTCATACACCCACTATCAGTCGTGACAGTATACTCTGGCCATGACAACGGAGGGGTCTGGTGAACCGTCTGCTCGTGACCTACTCCTGCATTTGGCTCAACGAGTGGAGCAACAAGAAGCAGCCCAAGCGCATCTTCTACAATGTGTCCAAGGGATTGCTTCCCGCTTCGATACATTTCAGAATGCTGCACCCGCTACACCAGCCATAACCTCTGCGGCATCCACAGCATCCAGTGTGGTTACGGTCTCTACAGCGGCCTCCGGTGTACGCATCCCGACACCCGAAAAGTTTGACGGTGATCCCAAGAAGTGCAGGGGCTTTTTGAACCAATGTGCCATTCAATTTGAGTGCAACCCAGGGGCCTTTTCTTCAGAACGCACCAAAGTAGCCTTTCTCATCTCCCTCCTCAGTGGTCAAGCCCTTGCCTGGGCCTCACCTTTATGGGAACAAGGGGGTCCACTTCTTAACAACTCCAACTCTTTCATTGAAGCTTTCAGGAAAGTCTTCGATGATCCCGGAAGAGTTGCTTCTGCAGCTACCAGCTTGTTAAACCTCCGCCAAGGTGACCTGTCCGTGGGGCAATACGCAGTTCAATTTCGAACCCTGGCTTCCGAGTTAAAATGGAATAACGAAGCACTGGTGGCAACCTTTTGGCAAGGTCTGGTGGACCGGATTAAGGACGAGCTAATTTCCAGAGAACTCCCGGCTGAGTTAGACCCTCTCATCTCCATGTGCATCAAGGTGGATTTGCGCTACCAAGAGCGCACGCAAGAACGCTCTCCCGGTAAACGGTTCATACCACGGCTAGCACCCCAGTTCCAAAATCCCATCCTGCCAGTGGACGAGCCAATGCAAGTAGGCCGCTCTAAATTATCCCTTGAAGAGAGGGAGAGACGCTTCAAACAACGCCTGTGTCTGTATTGCGGAGATCCGGGACACCTGCTAAGAGTTTGTCCCAAGAAACCGGGAAACTCTTCCTCCTAAACGGTGGCGGGGAGGCCGTTCTAGGAGAATCCACAGTTGCTCCCCATTTTAAAGAAAATTCCCCAGAATTTCAGATGGCTGTCATCCTGAGCACCCCCAAGGGTACCTTTTCCACCACGGCCTTTGTGGACTCCGGCTCCTCCGGGAACTTCATTTCGGCAGATCTAGCTTCGCAGCTCCAAATACCTCTAAACCCATTGCCCCAACCGTTATCTCTGACGGCAGTCGACGGAAGTCGTGTCACTCACGGCTCCATCTCCTCCGTGACGTCTCCTGTTCGGTTGAGGGTAGGAGTACTTCATAGCGAAATGATCCAACTTTTGGTGTTGCCGAGGTCCATTAATCCCCTCATCTTGGGGCTACCGTGGCTGAGAAAACATTCTCCTCAGATGTATTGGGACCACGCTCAAGTCATGTCGTGGGGTTCAGGATGTCGCTTTGAATGTCTGTCTAGAGTCTTGCCTCCAAAATGTCAAGTAATGGCTCATTCCGAGCTAACCCACCTTCCTGAGGCCTATATAGAATTCCAAGATGTATTCAGTAAAGTGGAAGCGGAGATCTTGCCTCCTCATCGTCCCTGGGATTGTGCTATTGTTTTATCTCCTGACCAACCCATCCCCAAAGGAAGGACCTACCCTTTATCTCGTCCAGAGACGTCAGCCATGTCTCAATATATTTCAGAAAACCTGAGACGGGGATTTATCCGCAAATCCACTTCCCCAGCGGGTGCAGGGTTTTTTTTTGTTAAGAAGAAGGATGGGTCTCTTCGGCCTTGTATTGATTATCGTCCTCTCAACCGCATCACTGTCAAGAATCGATATCCACTACCCCTCATCTCCGACCTCTTTGACAAACTCAGTGGATCTCAAATCTTTTCCAAACTAGATCTCCGTGGGGCCTATAATTTGATTCGCATCAAAGAAGGAGACGAATGGAAAACGGCCTTTAACACCAGAGATGGACATTTCGAGTACCTGGTGATGCCCTTCGGCCTCTGCAACGCCCCAGCCATCTTCCAAACCTTTGTTAACGATATCTTCCATGACCTGTTGTACACTTCTGTGGTAGTGTATTTAGACGATATATTAATATTTTCTAAAGATCTGAAGACTCATCGGGAACAAGTAAAGGAGGTCTTAGGTAGACTCCGGAAACATCACCTTTACTGCAAGCTGGAGAAATGTGTGTTTGAGATTAGCCAGGTACCTTTTCTTGGTTTCATCGTGTCGGGTCAAGGTCTTTGTATGGATCCCACCAAGGTGTCAGCTATTCTGGACTGGCCTCAGCCACAAGGCCTTAAAGCTATTCAAAGGTTCATCGGCTTTGCAAACTATTATCGCCAATTTATTCAGGGATTCTCCGCCATTATAGCCCCCATTACAGCCTTAACCAGGAAGACTGCCAACCCCAGGGTTTGGTCCTCGGAGGCCATGTCTGCCTTCATAATGTTAAAGAAAGCATTTTCTTCAGCCCCAGTTCTGTCCCAGCCAGATCAAGAACGACCTTTCTTCTTAGAGGTAGATGCATCCTCTGTAGGCATTGGGGCGGTGCTTTTTCAAGAGTCTCCGGCTGGCTCACACAACCCGTGTGGGTTTTTCTCCAGACGATTTCTTCCTAGTGAATGTAATTATGGAATAGGGGACAAGGAGTTACTGGCCATCAAGGCGGCTCTGGAGGAATGGCGACATCTGTTGGAGGGGGCTATATTTCCTGTTACTGTGTTTACCGACCATCGGAACCTAGTGTTCATTCAAGAGGCTCGTTGCCTTAATCCTCGGCAAGCCCGCTGGGCATCCTTCTTCGCTCGATTTAACATGAAGCTCACATTCTGCCCGGGAGCCAAGAACGGACGTGCCGATGCATTATCTCGCTCATTTGACGATTCCGATCGTTTAAGACCGTTGGTTCCTCAGCATATTATTGATCCTGCTAATATCGTAGCCCTTACTAGGACCAAAACGTCCTCTCCTCCTCTAGGCCGGTCATTCGTGGAACCCCATCTCCGGCTCAAGACCCTGCAGTGGGCTCATTCATCCCGCATTGCCGGCCATGCTGGAATAAAGAAGACAACATCGCTGCTTTGCCGACGCTTCTGGTGGCCTAATGTACGTGCCGATATTGGTAAATTTATTGCTTCCTGCACTACTTGTGCTCAACACAAGACTTGTAGAAGAGTTCCGGCAGGCCTTCTTCGTCCACTCCCTATCCCCGATGCTCCTTGGGAAAGTGTGGCCATGGATTTTATTACGGACCTACCCCTCAGTGCAGGGTTTACCACTATCTGGGTGGTTATTGATCGATTTTCGAAGATGGCACATTTTATTCCTCTAACTGGACTGCCCACGGCCAGTCGTTTGGCAGATATCTTCATCAAAGAGATATTCAGACTACATGGTTGCCCGAAGGAGATCATTTCGGACCGTGGAGTCCAATTCACGTCCCATTTCTGGAGAACCTTTTGTAAGAGATTGAACATAGAATTGAAATTCTCTTCGGGATATCATCCGCAAACCAACGGACAGACGGAGCGAGTCAATCAAGATCTCGAGACATTCCTCCGCTGTTTTACCTCCGACAACCAGACTAAATGGTCTCAATTCCTTCCTTGGGCGGAGTTCTCCCATAATCAACACATTCATGAGTCTACCGGATTCTCCCCTTTCTTTATTGTATATGGAAGTCATCCTGTGTTTCCGGATCCTTTTCCAGTGTCCTCTTCACCGGTTCCAGCCGTAGATACTCTGTATCGGGAGTTTTCTCTCATTTGGGCTAAGACTAAGGTGGCTTTACTCAAGGCTACTCAGCATCACAAAATCTTTGCAGATCGTCATCGGAGGGCCACTCCTCTCTTAAAGGTGGGAGACCAAGTATGGCTATCCACCCGGGACCTAAGACTAAAGGTTCCTTCTATGAAGATGGCTCCTCGATTTATTGGCCCATACACCATCATGCAAGTCATTAATCCTGTATGCTTTAAATTGAAACTTCCTCCTTCTCTGAGATGTCATAATACTTTTCATGTCTCATTACTACGACCACTGATACTCAATAAATTCTATCGACCTCCCTGTCGTCCCCCACCAATACAAACCTCTTCTGGAACTGAATTCGAAGTCAATCGGATCTTGGCCTCTCGCATTCTTCGTGGCAAACAGCAATTTCTTGTCCATTGGAAAGGATTTGGCCCAGAGGAGAGATCATGGGTGGACAAGCAGGACCTTCACGCTCCTAGAATTCTCAAAAGGTTCCTTCAAACAGGAGGAAGAAGAGGAGGGTATACTGTCAGGCGCCGTCCGCACGGCCGCCTGACTGCCTGACCGCGCGTCTGGTTGCTATGCAACCAGACGCATCACTTCCGGATTCCCCCTGCCTGACCCCTTGCTGTATGACGCGCCCCGTTGCTAGGCAACGGGACGCTATGTAGGATTCCCGGCGGCAGGTATGACAGCGCTGCAGCGCTGATGCTGATTGGACCTCCACACTATTTAAACCTCTTCCTGCCCTCTATCAGTGCCAGAGTATCAGGTCTTCCTGTCTCCAGCGTTTTGTGTGTTCCAGTTGCTGTATTTGTCTCTGACATTCCTCGTGCTGCTTGTGACCCTTTTGACCCGGACCGTTTGACCACCCCTATCTGGATTCTGCCTTGTACTGCACTCCTGAACGTTACCGACCCGGCTTGCCTCACCATTCTTCTGGATTTCCCTTTGTACCTCCTCTACCTGAACGTTGCTGAACCGGCCTGTCTGACAACCCCTTGTATCTCGCTGTGGACTCTAGGAAGGACCGCGACCTGCGTGTCCCTGCAGCGGAGTCCATACTTCCTTGCGGGGGTTCCTGGTGAATACCAGGGGCACGTTAGACTCCGCGCCTTCCTCTGAGTTGCGCCAACAACAGCAGGTACCTTCTACCAGTCATACACCCACTATCAGTCGTGACATGCAAGCACACTTGCACAAATCGGAATGCACAAAGCGTTCAAAGCTCCTCTGCACCGTGCGGTAGATGACTCTACTGAAAGGCCTTCTAGAGTAGACCAACGCTGGAGCTTAGAAGGTGAAAGGGGCAATCTAGTCACTGCTCCACCGACCACAGCAATAGTATTATTCTGCGCCAACTCCATCTAATTGGGACAAACACTCTGGGATGTAAGTAGTGACAGCATGGAACACTTGTAGGACGTCTTGATAATCTCCATCTGGCCTTTCCATATTCTCCTCTCTACAGAAACCAAGTTTGCTTATTGTGCTCCCTGGCTCCTGACAAATTCTCAGGGCAGTCGGTTGGATGATTTAGAAAGCTAAACACTCAGCGTTACTTAAAAAGTGAATGAGGAGCACTTTTCACCTGTCAAACCAGGGGTGGGGTACGGAATAATGATGCTGATTATTCCGACAAGACTTACCCCGATGTCTTCACACCGAAGGGCTCCTTCCCGACGAAGCTCCAGGACGACAGGACAATGTACTTTACAAAGCGTTGTACATTGTCCATGTCCGCATACTTACATTACCCCCTTAACAGCACTGATAACGTGTCCCGGTTGGCAGTGATGTCATCAAGTCGCGGCGGCTTCTTCATTCATCGTGATTGCTTCCAGTCGCTTGGCACATCAGTCGTCCTGGAGCCTCGCCGGGACGGAGCTCTTCAGTGTGAAGACGCCGGGGTAAGTCTTTTCGGGGTAGTCAGCATCGATATGCTCACTACCACTGCAAACCAGAGCAATTCTTCTGGCAAAACGCTGCATGCAGCATTGCTTTTCATTTCCCTCCTTAAATACTGCATGATGAAGCCTGATTGATGGCTTCAAATAACCATTAGAGTAACGAGACATTGAGGCTGTCTTTGAACTTCTGCTTGTCAGAAACTTATTAAAGTGGTCAAACGGTAAAAGTCTCATGTGCAGTAACCAATGAGTGTTTGAATATCATTTTATGAACGGTGCTAGTTTGCTGCAGTTACAGCACATCCATGCATTTAGAACTACTGGGTACGCCTGTCCTTCTCTACCAGAAAATAGGCTCCAATTCTCACTTAATTCCCCCCCTGGCAGGAGTACAGAGAAATCTGGGAGGAGAATGTAACTGTGCAGGATTCCGATAGCCCCCCCTGCCTGTGACACCGGATCTGCGTTGTCACCAACACTAGAGGGAAGATAGTGGAGATACTGAAGTCTTCTCCTCATGTGACTGCTGCTAACTCGTTATCTTGTGATAGATTTATGCTATTTGCTTTGCGTCTGGTTTCCGAAGGGCTCTAAGAGGTGGAAAAACAGACGTGCAGAGTCTCTTAGCAGCGGATTAAGAACAAGGGGAACTTGGAAATGTTAATCCCACCCTCTCCGCCGTGCCAGCGTGTGCTATCTGGTGATTATATTTAATTTAGGAATACATGGCCTGTTACCAGAAGTAATAACTGATTGAGTTAGGCTAAGGACATTAACAAACTAGATGAGAAAGAGAGAGAGCAGACTGACAGATGACAACGCGGAAAGATCACAAGAAAAAAAAAAATTATGCCGTTAAGGATAATAAGGCTCGTTGCCAAGATGACAAGGCAGCGAGATCACAAATATTAGTAGCCCCAACAAACCCGATCCTCCCTAAGTCTCTCGCTGATGAAGATGTCTGAATCCTGGACAGCCGTCCGAGATGCTTTTAGATCTTGCTAAAGAAGAATAATGTCATACAGATAAAGATAAGACTTTCTCTGCTTCCTTCTGTATTGTTTGCTGTTCTGGGACCTGATTCATTAAGGAAAGTTAAGCAAAAAATTGAGTAGGTTTTCTTACTCAAATTTTCTGGCCAAAACCATGTTACAATGCAAGGGGTGCAAATAAGTTTATTATTTTGCACATAAGGAAAATACTGACTGTTTTTTTCCATGTAGCACACAAATACTTGATAGCTTATTTGTACACTGAAATTTAAAGTTGATCTAGGTCATACCCTACCCCAACTATAAATCTGCCATCACATTTTAAATTTACCTCCCCCTCCAGTGCAACATGGTTTTGCCTTACTTACTTACCATAACAACAAAAGTGTCCCATTCCTACTCCGTCCTCCACACTTGTCTGCATATGGATGCTGTCCATAGGGGCCGAGTCTAGAGGAGGCGTTAGGCTGGACTGAAGATGAGCAGGCAAAGTAATGATATTAATCAGCGTCTATCCCTTCCTCCATGCAAAACAATCCTCTGTTTTGGAGCAGAGCTGCGTTATATGTAACAACTAATTAACCCCTTCACTGTTGAGAATATTTCGGCACCACATGAAGGCCGATGCCTATAATTTAAAGAACAATTCAACTCAAAATGTAATTCATATAGTAGGCGTGAAGATAAAAGCAACCTTGAATGCTACTCTGACGTTTCACATTATTGTGCAATGGAGTGTTTTCTCTCACCCCTAATAAGGTAAACCCCCCACAGCTCTCAAACAAAGCCTAAACAGCTGCCTATATAGGACAAAAAGTTCAAATAACAAAGTATATCGTGCTAATATGTAGAGCTCATTTTTGTCACCTAGGAGACTGCCAAGCACAGGCTGCCATTGAGTATTGCAAAATAGAGACACTCCACCCATCTAAGATGATGTTTAGATATAGCAATTGTGAAAACATGGATGAGACAGTGTTATTACTATGTGTTTATATTTTTGGCTTATTAATGAACCTAACGCTACAGGATTTCTGTCTCTAGGGGAAGCTACATGTTTATCAAGATTATATTTCTGTTTCATTGCTCTTGGTATATTTGAAGCATCTCTACCTCTATGTGTTAATGTGGAGGGCTATGCTCCGTCTCCTTATTGGTAGTGGTGTCCCCTGTGACCTATTGAAGACAGGAAGTGTTGCAGCCTCCAGCTGCCCGCATTGCTCTACTGAGCATGCACAGACAGGAAGTCCGGCTCTCAGCAGTTCTTCCAGTGACAGGTGAACTGAAATGAAGTGATAACTGGAGCTGCATCCTTTTTGTATAAAACTTACTTATATAAAGATATATAAAGTGAGTGGAGGCACAAAATATATATGCAACCTCTTTACTGACGTTGTCCACAATATAAGCTTACCATCTGCATATATTAATGTACTATAATTGTGTTAAGTACATTAACTGCATAAGCTTATCATACTGCCTGTCTGTTGCAGTCAATATCAATTGTGAGCAACTGTATATATGTATACATCATCTGTTACAACAAGTTCTGAAATAAAACCAACAAATTGGTTAAGTCCAAAAGCTTCTTGTGGTTTAACATCTACCACCAACGCCACTGACACCTATTACATATAACAGCAAAGTGCCAAGATAATAGGTTTCTGCTATTAAAGTTATTTTATCGTTTACCAATAATCATTGTCTGTGCGATTTGTGTGGTTCCAACTCACAAAGCGATTTATTATCAAAGGCAAAAGAATAACAGTTAAATAAATAAGTACAGCCGATATATATACGCTGCGTCCTGCTGGATCCAACTTACAGTCATTCAATCCTGAAGTCTGTGGGCAAAGGGACTGTAAGCTGATTCCAGAGAGCAATATATATACATTTGGTGTTGCAGTAAATACAATACAATACAATACAGATGACTTGGTATGTTTCCATAGGTTCAGGCTCCAGGACAGTCCAGTATAGTGTAGTTCATAGGTCAGTTCAAACGACGCCCTCCAAAGGTGGGGGTCAGCTCTCCAAGGGTGGGGGTCAGCTCTCCAGTCAGATGATTACTAATCTGCCTGCCGAAAGCTGGTTCAAACTGGTCTATATACATTATACACACAATACCATTCTGATCACCAATTCACTATATTCCATAACTAGCATACACAAGGTGCGATCTCATAGCCGATGGAACCGAATCACTATGGATAAATAGGGGATTAGAATGACACCAAATATGATATGTTTCCTGTAACCTGAACCTTAGAACTCACTAAAGTGCATATAACATTATAATATTTAACTATGAACTCAATAACATCTGTTCATAAACGACTGTGGGTTGGAACTATTATAAAATGAACTATGTACAAGTGAATGTATGAGCGTAAGTGTATGTATGCGTTATTTATCGCGCAATTGTGTCGCAACACGTGGCGTACTGATCGCAATCGCACAGTAAAACAATATTAATCAATATATATTTCTGTCATCCAATTATTCGTCTTTGACAATGCCAATACTCTGGCTCCTGGGCTAGGTGCGGTCATTTGCTAAGAACCTGTCTGGTGACCAGCGAGACTCTGCTCATTGCCACCTTAGAAGAGCAGATTGATATTCTCCTAGAAAGAAGTGCTAGTGATTGAATCTGTCTTCCAGAACGAAGGAACACATGGCTCAATAGCAGGTCACGTATGTAGAAAGCAGAGAGGGCACATGCTTGCGAGAAATGTGGTGGATGATACAAGACACATTGCTGGCACAATGCTCACTGAGTCACCATACAGATACTTGTACCCGAAGGACTGAGAGAATGCAGAGGAAGGTGACAAGCGGACAGAGAACACGGCTGACTCTGCGGAAGGTGTCGATCTTGTCCGTGCTCCAAGAAAATGGGGCATCTTATCTGTCCCCTAGTTAACAGCAAAACAGAGAGTCAAAATACGGATAGATTAAATCCAGGGTTAAAACCAATGTCAGTTTAATTATATCATCTCCTTTTCCCTTTCCTGCCCCTAACCTGGATCTGATAACAGACCTTGGCATCCGGCTTTAGGTGGGCTTGGACGAGACTCCCACCTTACATGAACTCAGGCTGGAGGAAAAAAACCTGGGTCAAGCGATCGTTCCCCGGTAATTTACCCTCTGGATATGACAGTGCAAAGAAGAATTATTATAAGTAATGTTCATTTATATATCACTGGCATAGTACACAGAGCGCTGTGATAATGTTTCATGTAACTCACACCGTGCTGTGGAGCTTACAATCTAAATTCTAAACCACACAAACACCGTTGTTTTTTACCTGTAGGTGGAAACCGATATGGACAGGTGTACAAACTACACGCAGATAGTGGCCTGGGTGCAATACAACGCGTGATCTCAGTATTGGGAGTCAGCAATACTAACCACTGTGCTGCACGTCGGTGTAACAGTTCTATATTTCGGTATTGTTCCCTATAGAAGCAAACTTCTGTCTCATAGCGTAATGTGTCTGAATGCTTCATCTTATAATGCTGAGATAAAGGATCCGTGGGCTATTGTTCCGTGGACAACCAGGAGCACATAGGTTTATAAACAATGTCTGACTAGTGAGGCCTGGGTCATAAAACAATATGAGAGAAAGAACTAATCCTGAAAACGACATGAATTGTATTTACAGCCCCAGTAGCAGCAGTATAATAACCAATGAGCCACTTTATACAGGAACTGCATTTTCTTTACCTTTGTGTGATACTGAAAGTACATTTTTCCAGTGAGTATTGGATGTTTTCCCAGGAGCAAACTAGGAATTTGTGGACCCATACAAGGGCACACTTGGGAGGGTTTCCAGCCAGGGCCATCTTTTCCATTGGGCACGATGGGCAGGTGCCCGGGGGCCCCCCGTGCAAGGGGGCCCCATATGCAGGGCTCTTAATTAGAATAAATAATCCTGCAAAAGAAAAAAACCTGGAAAAAAAACCTTCAAGGGTCACTGAGCAAGTACATCTATCTATCTCTATATATCTATATTTATATCTATATCTGTATCTCTATACATCTATAGCTATATATATCTATATATGTAGGGGCCCCGGTGCGCTGCTTTGCCCGGGGGCCCATAATGTTGTTAAGATGGCCCTGTTTCCAGCTACCCAGACACCCCCCTTTCTCTAATCATGGAACCTCCTAGTTAGTATGTATATTACATTGTCTATAAAACATGGTCTGTAGCCTAGGAGACATTTTCATGAGCATCTGCATGTGTTTTAATGAACCTTAACCTCAACAAAACGGCCGCTATCACTTTTCTCTCTAGTGTATTATTTATACAGTTTTGTTTCTAATGCTCAGGCGCGGGCTGGGAGAGGGATGGCCGGGGGGCACACAGACGGCCGCATCACATGACAGGGGATGCGGCCGCGTCATTGATGACCCGGCCGCTTCTCCTGTCATTGTGATGCAGCCGCTTCCCCTGTCATTGTGATGCAGCCGCAGAGCCGGATTTAGACCTCATAGGGCCCTAGGCAGGATACTGTTTTTGGGCCCCCTCCCTGAAACAATCCATAGCACTATATTTTTGCAGGCTACCATATACCCCTATAGTTACGTAGATATGAAAGCATGCGCCGCCAAAGGAGGTGAGGGCGTGGCTTGCATCTTTGGGGGCGTACCTAACATGTGAAAAGAGCAAGGCCACCCTGCTGCAGAAAAAAGCACCCCTAAATAATTACCAAGCAGTCCCGTTTTTTTAAGTAGTTGGGTCAAAACAACATAATAAATATTGAAGTCAGGGCAGAAATACTTACTTAAGTTGTTTGCAAAAATAATACGCATAAATCCAAGTATGTGCTCTTGTCACTTTTGTCCCTCTATCATCACACTGTGCCCCTTCACAATATCACATGTGCCCTTTCCCCATCACCTCTGTGCCCATCACCATCCCCACCTCTGTGCCAATCACCATCCCCACCTCTGTGCCAATCACCACCACCACCAATGTGCCAATCACCATCACCACCTCTGTGCCCATTACCACCTCTGTGCCCTTCACCATCACCACTTCTGTGCCAATCACCATCACCACTTCTGTGCCCCTTCACCACCTCTGTGCCTCTTCACCATCACCACCTCTGTGCCCTTCACCATCACCAGTTCTGTGCCAATCACCATCACCACCTCTGTGCCAATCACCATCACCACCTCTGTGCCCTTCACCATCACCACCTCTGTGCCCATCACCACCTCTGTGCCTCTTCACCATCACCACCTCTGTGCCCATCACCACTTCTGTGCCAATCACCATCACCACTTCTGTGCCAACCACCATCGCCACTTCTGTGCCAATCACCATCACCACTTCTGTGCCAATCACCATCACCACTTCTGTGCCAATCACCATCTCTGTGCCCTTCACCATCACCACCTCTGTGCCCTTCACCATCACCACTTCTGTGCCAATCACCATCACCACTTCTGTGCCCATCACCACTTCTGTGCCAATCACCATCACCACTTCTGTGCCAATCACCATCACCACTTCTGTGCCAATCACCATCACCACTTCTGTGCCAATCACCATCTCTGTGCCCTTCACCATCACCACCTCTGTGCCCTTCACCATCACCACTTCTGTGCCAATCACCATCACCACTTCTGTGCCCCTTCACCACCTCTGTGCCTCTTCACCATCACCACCTCTGTGCCCTTCACCATCACCACTTCTGTGCCAATCACCATCACCACCTCTGTGCCAATCACCATCACCACCTCTGTGCCCTTCACCATCACCACCTCTGTGCCCATCACCACCTCTGTGCCTCTTCACCATCACCACCTCTGTGCCCATCACCACTTCTGTGCCAATCACCATCACCACTTCTGTGCCAACCACCATCACCACTTCTGTGCCAATCACCATCACCACTTCTGTGCCAATCACCATCACCACTTCTGTGCCAATCACCATCTCTGTGCCCTTCACCATCACCACCTCTGTGCCCTTCACCATCACCACTTCTGTGCCAATCACCATCACCACTTCTGTGCCCATCACCACTTCTGTGCCAATCACCATCACCACTTCTGTGCCAATCACCATCACCACTTCTGTGCCAATCACCATCACCACTTCTGTGCCAATCACCATCACCACTTCTGTGCCAATCACCATCTCTGTGCCCTTCACCATCACCACCTCTGTGCCCTTCACCATCACCACTTCTGTGCCAATCACCATCACCACTTCTGTGCCCCTTCACCATCACCACTTATGTCCCTTGTTTTACTTACCTTTCTATTGCGCGCTGCTCCTCCTCCGTCAGTCCAGATGTAAAGAAAAAAAAAAAAAAAAGAAAGAAAGAAAGAGTCACGTGATCGCTCGTCGGGTCCCGGCAGCCTCTCCTCCTCTCTCTATCACTGAGACACTGAGAGGAGAAGAGGCTGCCGGGACCCGATTCGCGGCACCCGACCCCCCCCCCTCCCCCGATTCGCGGCACCCCCGCCCTCCCCCGACTCGCGGCACCCCCCCCCCCGCACGAGTCGCGGGGTGGGTGGGGGGGGTGCCGCGAGTCGGGGGAGGGGCCGAATTTTTTTTTTTTCATTTTTTTAAAAATTACTCCTGTCCCCCCCAGCTGTGCCCCCCCAGAGCCGCTAGGCCCTAGGCAGGTGCCTAGGTTGCCTAGCGGTAAATCCGGCCCTGTGCAGCCGCCTGTGCGCTGACGCGGCTGCATCTGTTGTCATCCCCCCCCCGGGCCAGCCCGCCCCTGCTAATGTTCTAGTGTAATTCACCTGTTATCATCTGCAGTCTGATGTGCAGCACTGCGTAAGTAACTATAACACAAATATTAATAATTTTATTTTAATTGGATGTAAGGGGAGATTAATATGAGTTTTGTAGAGTAATATTAATTTGGTTAGATGGTCAGATTTATTTAAAGCAGTGTTCACATTACTTCATCATCTTACTTTACACCTCATTCTTTTTTATGTAACATTTTATTACAATTATGTACATTTTACTCTTCTATTTGTAGTTTTCATATCTGAAAACAGCACTACGGCCTAATTTCTGTTTTGTATGCAATTCTGAATTGTTTTGCTATGCTGAATGTGTGGACACTGCACAGTACCACTTCTCTTTCTGTCATTTCAATGCTATATATACTGCACAGTACCACTTCTCTTTCTGTCATTTCAATGCTATATATACTGCACAGTACCACTTCTATTTATGTCATTTCAATGCTATATATACTGCACAGTACCACTTCTATTTATGTCATTTCAATCCTATACATATATACACGGCTCAGTGCCACTTCTATTTATGCCATATGGACGTATGGACACTGCACAGTACCACTTCTTTTTATGCTATTTCCATGCGATACATATATACACTGCACAGTACCACTTCTATTTATGTCACTCTAATGCTGTACATTTGGGGAAATATCCCCTGCCCATTCGCCACCAAAAGTCTCAGAAGACCGGCTGTGGCCATTTATTTTTTTTGAAAATTAAATTAAATTAAACCTAAAATAATAAAATAAGTTAGAATTACCAGGATTTCACGGAAATTTCCTGATCAAATTTCCAGAAAACCAGGAATAAAACCAGCAAATGGAAAAAAAGTGTCTGTTGTTGGTTTATTGCAGCAAGTTTGTTAAAGCTTTGTTCCAAAATCAAACATTTGTAACCCCCCCTCTAGAAATCCTGGTTTGCCCCTGTCATATCAGAATTTTGAAGGGACCTACAAATACTCTATCAAGGGACCCCCCCAACCTTCACCCTGCCGGGCTTCTTGCTCAGAGAGGAAGACATCACTTCCTCAGCAGAATTCCATTTCGGAATCCTATAATACCAGCTGTTGCTCACGGAGTTCTGGGGATTCTAATGCCCTGTACTGTAGGTGGTCACCCTGCGGGCCGTGGACACAGCGATGTATGTCAGAGGGGAGCGAGGAGCAGGGCCGGCACAGCCCCCCTCAGCTGACGGCCACTGCAGCAGTTGATACCCTTGTTGCCTTTTCCCATAATAAAGGATAAATTAAACCCCTAAAAATATCATAATTTTAAAAAGGTGAAAAACGCAGCCACCGAATGATTGTAAATCCAGTGCCGCTAAATACCCCAAGGACTGATCTCATGGAGGATTTCCGTCAGTCTTAGCAAATTACCATTTAGTGCCCCATAGATGTCCTTGGTGCCAGCATCCTGTGTCGTCGTTTTTGGTCATATTCATTAATGGCTGTAATGTCATGTGAGACGCCTGCAGCTGCTCCTAGTTATGATGAAGTGATAAATATACCGGCTTTATAACTTCATTAACCTTTCACCAGAGGGTTCATGTGCCCAGGCTCAGGTGTCATTAATCATTATATCCCAGTTCCGTTAGTCTCTCACCCCCATTCTCCGTGTGGTACTATGTAGGCAGGGCCGGATTAAGGGAATGGAGGCCCCTGGGCTAAGGGGGCCTCCATTCCCCCGTGAGGGCCCCCCACCCCCGTGATCCGAGCCGCCCCCAAGGCACTTACCTACTTCTCCTGACATTGCAGTCCTTCCCTGGCGCACTGTACACTCTTTACTGAGGAGATCTCATGAGAGTGAGACTCACGAGATCTCCTCAGTAAGGAGACTACAGCGCGCCGGGGAAGGACTGCAGTGAAAGTGCTCAGCAGCATTGATCGAGCCGGGGGCGCCCCTGCCCCTGACCGATCAATACTGCTGCTGAGCACTTTCAAGGGCCCCCTGGATGCCCGGGGGCCCCCTGGATGCCCGAGTCCCCTGGGCTGTAACCCAGTTAGCCCTATGGTTAATCCGGCCCTGCATGTAGGTGTAACCAAGATACTGCCAGGGCTGGACTTAGGCATCGTCTGTAAAACTAGTGCAACTGAATTTACTGATGCAGCCTGACGAGGAGGGAAGTTACTGCTGTAATAGCTGATGACGGAGGAATCCCAGCTCCCGAGGGACACAGGACGTAGCAGCATTGAGCATGTTCGCTGGAAGTTTACATTGTTTTCCCCTGTAGGCACCCCTGGCTAACGCCATCTGGAAGTGGCATGAGCAAATCGGAGGACGACAGTGGAACCTGTACCACTGCTGTCCTTGGTAAACAGTCTGGTGGCTTTGGTAATAGGGAGAAGCCCTAAACTCCTGTTTTTTGCAGGATTTAAGCTGTCAAAGCTTGCTGGGACTTGTAGTGCCACATGCAAAAATGCATTTTTCTATCATTTACCACTTTGTTACCATGACACACACCGTCAGGGGAGGAGTCCAAGTGATTTTAGCACACGGCTGTTTTTTGTTAGGGGGAGGGGTGCATTTTTTGCACCGCCGGCACCCCCGGTTCCAATTCAGTCTGTAATAGCTTGGAGCTAGTTCATCCCCCCACCCCAGAATTTCAACCACCAGCCAGGCTCTGAGTGCTGGTGCTTAGATCATTTTGGTGGGGGTGTGGGCACATTGTTTTTTATTTTAAATGATTTATTATTAATTTAGACCATACTTGCCAACTCTCCCGGAATGTCCGGGAGACTCCCGAAATCCGGGTAGGTCTCCCGGACTCCCTGGAGAGCAGGCAAGTATCCCGCATACTGCAATTTACTCGCCAAAATGACGCGATTCTCTGTGAATCTTGACCCTGCCCCTCGCACAATAAGACTCTCCTCTGGTCTACACACTTTCAAGCGTTCTCTGAAAACCCACCTCTTCAGCCAAGCTTATAATATTCCTCAACCACCCTCTTAATCTCACTACATTACCCTATTACCACCCGTTACACAATTTCACACAAGACAACTACCCCCTGACCAACATTGTTGTGTGATGGGATCATTTAGCTTATGAGTCACTTTTACCTTTGCAGTCTGGCTGGGCCGAAATGCACAATGTAGACTTACCCTCATGTGTCAAACTCCCATTGTCCCATAGATTTTAAGCTTGCGAGCAGGGCCCTCTCCCCTCTTTGTCTGTTTTACCCAGTTTGTTTATTAGTTTACTGTGTTTGTCCCCAACTGTAAAGCGCTACAAAATATGTTGGCACTATATAAATAAATGATGATGATGATAATGCCACACTACACGGGCTGGCCATGCTACCTTCACATGTTAAACCCCCTGAGATGGGGAGAACTGTACTAGCCTGAGGGCGGCTAACCAGAGGTAGGTTTGGGGTGGTCCTACATTGCTCTGCCAGTGAATAACGGGCCACACTTGGCATGTGGGCCCGATTTTTACAAATATATAACAATACAAGTGAATAACTCCTTTAAAAAGCAGAAACAGTGTCCTTAATTCCCTACGGTCCACATTAATACAGATATAACATAAAACAAGCTTTCGTACAATTCCAAACTTGATATGAGGAACCAGCTTCTCTAATCCCCAGGGACACATGCGGACTATATTTATACTTTATTGCAAGGTCCTACCCAAGGTGCCAGATTTCTGCTAATGAGCTAAACTGCTCAGAGAAAGATCTGTACTCACCGGGACACAACCTCTTACCCCTCCCTAATGAAACCTTGTCATCCCAGAGACACCAGCTCATCCACAACGTGTGTGAAGCCAGTATCCAGCCTGGGATCCTCAAGTACTTATCTCCTGATCACAGCACGGTTTAGGGCTTGTTATGATGACATGTTTGTGGTAGAAGACTTAATGACAGTTAGTTTAACAGTAGATGACATGAATTAATTAGTTGTTACCCATTTGCACACGACAGGACGGTGCTGTTGGCGATGAATAGGTGCGGACAGCCGACTTGTCCCTGAAGATAGACAACAAGGGACATTCTGAACCGTCTGCACTAATTGGTGTTTGTCATTGAACGCACAGGATGAATGGCGGAGAGATAATGCAGCCAATCTAATGGAATGTTTTACCACGACCGCCCAACTGTCGGCCCCCGGGCCACGTGCGGCCCTCCTGGACTCACCCTGCGGACAAAGGACTGAGAGCATCAGGCAGCAGTAGTTTCTATTTTACTTTTTAATGCTCAAACCCTGGGGCAAACGCAGGATTAGTAGAGGGGGGTTACCACGCCACCAGTGGGCGTGACCAGCATGTGTGGGGGCGTGGCTATAATTTTAGACAGTGCTTGACTGCTCTCCAACTCTTCCTATCCCCATAATATACATGGGCAATGCTGCGTGCACTACTGTGTGAAGCAGGGGCAGGGTCCAGCCACCTCAATTGTACATTGCCCCATGCTTGGAGGGGGATTCCAAGCACTAGGAAACCCCCCTCGGTTTGCCTATGAACCCACCCCGTCCATCTCTTAGCCAAAAGAGGTAGAGGTAAGTTGGCAGACACCCTGGGTCAGTGGTTTTGCAGGGCTGTAAGACAAAGGGATGTCTTACATCCCTTTGTTAATATTGGACAAACACCGCTGACAGTGACACTAAGTGCCACGTGGGTATTGCTACGTTCAGTGAGAGGAGCAGAAAAGTAGGGACAAGAGTAAAACAAGACAGGTGAGGAAGGAGACGTTGGGTCCCGGACCTGTGGCTGGTTCCTAACTCTCTGCTTTCCTCTCTTTATACCTCTTCTCTCTCTCTCTCTGCACTAATCATCACCTCCTCCTCCACTTCTATGTAATAAACCCCTACATCTACCTCTCATCCCTTAAATTCTCCCACTTCTTTTTTATTCCCTGTATCCTGCTGCTTGTCTGCCATTTTCACTTGGACGTCCTGGCCGAGCCTAAAGATCAACCTGTCCAAAACTGAGCTCATCGTCTGCCCTCCTCACTCTGTCACTCTCTTCACCATTGACAATATCATGCTTGTCCCGCTCCCCTATGTCCGCAGCCTTGGTATTATCTTTACCACACACATCCTGGGCCCCGTACTCTCGCGTTACCTCCTCCTTTGAAGGATTGTCAGAATATACCCCTTTCTCACTTTGGTGTTAACCAAAACCCTTATCTATCTTGTTGTTATCTCCCGCCTTGGCTACTGCAACCTCCTCCTACCTGGCATTCCCCTCACCTGTCTATCCATCTATCCCCACTATAATCTGTCTTAAATAAATGCTCTAGCGAGGCTGATCTTCCTCTTTTGCCCCTCCACCAATCTGTCCATCTCTACACCGGCTCCGCTTCACCCCCAGAACCAAATTCAAACTACTCTCCTACAAAGCTCTCACCAACACCTCCCCCTCATTCATCTCTGACCTCATTAGGAGACGCTCTTCCTCTCACCCTTTGGGATCTTCCTCCTCTCTATACCTTGCCTCCACCTCTTACTCTTACTTCAAAGGCTCTTCCCCACTTATGGAACTCCCTATTCTCCTAATAACACTTAGTCTGACCAGTAAATTCAAATACCGAATCTACAATTCTACAGAAAGTTCACTGTATATACACATGTTCCTCTAGAAATCTCCAATATTCTCACCTGACGCGTTTCTCCGCAAAGCTACCTCTCTACTGTAAAATCAGACCTTATGAATTGGAGAAATCCGCCACTGCAGAAAAATGCGTGAATCGCAAATATTGGAGATTTCAAGGAGGACATAGGAATGATTGTGTCTTTCTCAACAATCTGTAATTGTATTGCTCTAATTTATGTATAATACAAATAATAAATATACTCTGTTCAAGAAAACAACATCTAGTAAGAGAAAAGAGTAGGGAGACACAATATAGTATAGAAAAAGTTTTTTCTGCACAGATAGCCCCTCTGGCAATTCATAACAAAAACACGTTCAGGTTAATGCTTCCCACCAGCTGTCCAAGAAACGGGAAGTTTGCTCCTTTTATCAGCCGTTTGGTCCCCCGTGCAGTGCATCTGTATTCACTCCAAGATTACCCAACGCGTTTCGTCACATCAGACTTCACTTGGAGTGGCTGGGAGGTGCCTTTCAAGTGGAAAAACAACTCCAGTCTACCAGTGAAAACTAATCCCAGAGATTAAAAATCTATACGGTCACCAATTCATAATAACATTTTAAATAACGATAAAGATCCAAAGTATCACATTTACCAAGAACAAATACATGATCGGATTCAAATCTATTTATTACATACAATGTATTTATATCAGTGAAAGTTTTCTATAATTGCCAAAAATTAAACCCATAATTCAAATCAGATTCCTACTGTACAATATAGTTGATCTATACAGCAATGAAAGTACTTTAAAAGCATAAATCCCATGAAAAAAAATGAGGTGTGTTTTTTAACATAAATCACTGTGGAAGGCCAGAAGAGCAATGTTGGTATTTAACATTTTCCATCGGTTTGCTTCTTCAGGCTGCTATTACTAGTTTATTTTTGTGCTCAGTGTCTTGGACTTCCATGGCAACCACAGTCACGTGGCACATGATGTATTGAGCAGAGAACTTTAGTCTTATTTTGCAAAGACCGGAATTGTTACAAGAGGATGACCTAGATGCCCCCTTGTGTAATTCGATGTATTCACTCTGGAAGTCACTTGTACTCATAGTAGTACCTGGTGGTACTCTATACTTTTGTCACTGTCAAATTCATCCCATTGTTCACAAGAATAGGACAACTACGCTGAATGTCATTAGACTCCTCACAACAACCCCTCCGACTGGCGGTTAAGGTCTCTGAAACTTCTTGCTAGGCCTTTTTTTCACTCTGCATGACATTTATTTCCACACTTTACCTATAAAACATTCCAACGTGACTCTAATTGTGCTTCTTATAAAGCAGCAATCTCATCAGCCATCCGCTGGCAATGAGACTCTGCTTTTTAATTGAATCATCAGGGACCTGGAACGCGGTCAGAAGGATCTATCCCAGCTCCCCGGCTGCTTCCAGCTCCGACCTTTGCTGTGATTCCTAAATAAACAGCAGCTGTTTTCACAGAAATAGGTGTTACAACATTCTGTACCGCGGGTCATGTTGTTGGCGCAGCCCAACAAACCATCCTCTATCATCCATTGATGCGGCTATCGCCAGCGTTGGACTCTCCACCCGTACTGACCAACTTTATACTTATGTTGTACAAACAAACAGCAAACAGAATAAACACTATCAAAGCACCAGTCTGCAAGTGACCTTTATTTTCTAGTCCATTTCAAGTTTAATAAGTATTTTAATTTGTTTTTCTTAACAGTCAAGATTTTACCTGCATCAGAATGTATCTGAAACTAATAATTCCAACATAAAATGAAATATCAATAAACACGTAAGACATGACAAATTACCAACGAAAGACTAGAGTCTCTGATTGTCACGGTTACAAACAGGAGTACAGCTAGGAGTCACGAATATGGTGAAAACACTCTGTTTATTTGCAGAAAAGTATAAATAGCAGGTAATTGAGAGCAGTAGTAAATACCAGGTGCAAGCTGATGCAGGAAATGATACGAATGTTCAGAAACCAGCAGGTAAGCAGCTAATGCAGGGAAGCAGGAAGTATGAACAGGTTCCAAGCAGGCATGAACCAGAGGAGCAAGGCAGGAGGAAGAATCCACAGGTTGCAACAAGGATATGACATCACAGGATGGGACAACAATAACCAGCTATGTATGCTGGGAGTGACAGGTTTAAGAAGGGACACACCCAGGTGCAAGGAATAATTACAGGGCAGGTTAACCCCTGATACAAACAAGTAGGGCACAATAGCAGCACCTCTGGTGAATGAAGGTACTGCTGAAACACACAAAAAGAACAAATAATAAAGTCCAAAAGTCCAGGAGGCAGGAGCTGCCAGGCAAAGCAGTAAGCTGTAAGCAGATCGTTACACTGATTTATTAAATCATTAAACACAGAGTCCCGCTAAGCGGTTAGCACTTCTGCCTCACAGCTCTGGGGTCATGAGTTCAATTCCCGACCATGGCCTTATCTGCGTGGAATTTTTATGTTCTCCCTGTGTTTGCGTGGGTTTCCTCCCACACTCCAAAAATCATACTAGTAGGTTAATTGGCTGCTATCAAAATTGACCCTAGTCTGTGTGTGTGTGTGTGTGCATGTGAGGTATTGGTTCATATTTTGATCAAAACATTTAAGCCTGCATCCCAGCGTCAAGAGCACCTCATTATATGCAGGTCCTAAATTGACATAAAAATGCAGTTACAATCAGATGTTTAAAATGTCCTCACCATGATAGCCTTTGAGTCATGTCACAGCTAGGACAAATATCCTAAATACAGAAATACTGTGGATGTAAGGTAGAAACAAAACTCCTTCTTTCACATGTGCCTCAAGCTGCTCTGCCCTACGTGTTCTTGCAGCTTTGACTACTTGGTGCTGGTGTCTTATGATGTCTCAGTTGCTGCTTGCACACATCCTGGAATACTGGCACCCAGTTGGAAAAGTGTTCACCGGCCGAACAGATGAGCAACGAGTCAACACTCTAGGCCTTCCTACCCCCAATCAGGCAGTACATTAAATTAATAACACCCACGGTTAATAAATAGGCGGCTTCAATGATATGCATTATAGTGGCAGGTGGATGCTTTTTAGGGGAAACCCCAATGAAACATGACTGTGCGTGCAATCACACGCAATTTGGGGGCCTGGCTTCCTGAAATCTCTGCAACGTATCAGTGATCATCCCTGACACAGCCATATCTTCATTTATAAGTCCAGTGGTACTGCTGTATAACTCCAGTCCAGTGGTACTCTCCTGTGCCGCATATAATTTTTAAAGGCTTTGCCGAGTGTGTGTGGCTTCGGGGTACGCTCTCTTGTGCTACATATAATGCAGAACAAAAATTTGGAGGATAAAGTAGGGAAAGATCAAGACCCACTTCCTCCTAATGCTGAAGCTGCTGCCACTAGTCATGACATAGACGATGAAATGCCATCAACGTCGTCTGGCAAGCCCGATGCCCAATCTCCTAGTACAGGGCATGTAAAATCCAAAAAGCCCAAGTTCAGTAAAAGTAGCAAAAAGAGAAACTTAAAATCATCTGAGGAGAAACGTAAAGTTGCCAATATGCCATTTACGACACGCAGTGGCAAGGAACGGATTAGGCCCTGGCACGTGTTCATGACTAGTGGTTCAGCTTCACCCAAGGAACTAAGCCCTCCTCCCCCCCCCCTACAAAAAATTTAAGAGAGTTATGCTGTCAGCAACAACACAGCAAACAACTCTGCCTTCTAAAGAGAAATTATCACAAATCCCCAAGGCGAGTCCAAGGGTGTTGGTGGTTGTGAAGCCTGACCTTCCCATCACTGTACGGGAAGAGGTGGCTCCTTCCACCATTTGCAGCACGCCCTCTGCATATGCTGGAAGGATCACCCACAGTCCAGTTACAGATTTGGCTAATGAAGGTGTGAATGTTGTACACCGGGAGGAGGATATTGATGTAGCTGGCGCTGAGGAGGATGTTGATGATTATGATGCAGACAGATACCAAATTGCCTTTCTCAATTTCTATTTATATTCTAGATTATATAACGGCTGAATAGTTTTCTATTTTACTCCTAGTGGAGAGGTGATCTGATGCAGACAGATACCAAACTGCCTTTGTCCATTTCTTTGTATATTTGAATTTCTAGTTCTACAGTTTATGCAGGCTGCTTTTTTTTTATATTCAACTACAAGTGTAGGGCGGGGGGGGGGGGGGGGGGGCATAGATAGCCACCAAAGTATCGTGGTCCATTTAATTTCACTTTCTAGCTCCACAGTCTGTGCAGCCTGCTTTTTTTATCTTCAAAGTATTTACAAGCCTTGCAATCTAAATTAACAAGAGGTAGTGACATGCTAGAACTCCACCCTCTATATGCTGCAGAGGATGGAGGAGCATCAAAAGGCCATTCAAGCCTACACAGCCACCTACGACATAGGAAAAGGAGTGGGGATGCGCCTGAGTCAAGCGCACTGGAGAATGATTTCCGTGTTGTGCAAGGTTCTGCAGCCATTTGAACTTGCCACACGAGAAGTCAGTTCCGACACTGCCAGCTTGAGTCAGGTGATTCCCCTGATCAGGCTTTTGCAGAAGCAGCTGGAGAAAGTGAGGGAGGAGCTGGTACACCATTGCGATTCCACCAAGCATGTAGCTCTTGTGGATGAAGCCCTTTGTACGCTTTGCCAGGATCCAAGGGTGGTCAGTCTTTTAAAGTCAGAGGAATACATTCTGGCCACCGTTCTCGATCCTCGTTTTAAAGCGTATGTTGTGTCTCTGTTTCCGGCGGACACAAGTCTACAGCGGTGCAAAGACCTGCTGGTCTGGGGATTGTCCTCTGAAGAGGACCGTGACATGCCACCAGCTCCACCTTCATTTTCATCACTGTGTGTGCAGTTCCAAAAAAGAGGAACTGCCATTTCTATTGCTACCTTCTTTCTTTCTGTATTTCCTGTGTCCTGTGGTCTGTTCTGCTAAGGGCATTGTTATTTCTAAGTTATCCAAAAGTTCTAAAAAAACAAATTTAAATTTATAAAAAAAATTATAAAAAATTAATTAAAAAAAAAATAATAAAAACTTTTCCAAAAATAATTGGAAAAAAATATTACAAAATTTTAAAAAATCTAGCTTGTACTGCTATTTAAAAGTCTAACTACGATCATTCACTGTTGTTGTACCCAAAAATAATAGGTACTGCTATTAAAGTACAGTCCAGTGGTACTCTCCTGTGCCGCAGATAATTTGTAAAAGCTTTGCCGAGTGTGTGTAGTTATGTATCACAGGTTTTAAGAAGAGGCACAACACTGACAACCTGTTAGAGAAACTGAGGGAAATAATCTCTCTGTGGCTCACCCCACTTAGACTCTACTGGGGATTCGAAAAACTGCCATTTCTATTACTACGTTAATTGTTTGTGCAGTCACAAAAAAGAGGAACTGCGCCCTTAACTGCTATGTTGGTTTTAGACGTCCATCCGGTGTCCGCCATCTGTTCCCTGGAATTCAGACCAGTTGAGGGTTTTATTATTATATTGTGGCCCCGGTACCAAATTGGGTACCGGGGCCACTCCGCTACGCAGTCCAGATACTTTTTTGGTGGAATTCAGACCAGTTGAGGGATTTTTTATTATATTGTGAGGACCACTCCACTACGCAGTCCAGATACTTGTTTGGTGGAATTCAGACCAGTTGAGGGATTTTTTATTATATTGTGAGGACCACTCCACTACGCAGTCCAGATACTTGTTTGGTGGAATTCAGAACAATTGTTTTTTTTTTATTATATTGTGGGGACCACTCCACTACGCAGTCCAGATACTTTTTTGGTGGAATTCAGACCAGTTGAGGGATTTTTTATTATATTGTGGGGACCACTCCACTACGCAGTCCAGATACTTTTTTGGTGGAATTGAGACCAGTTGAGGGTTATATATTGTGGCCCCGGTACCAAATTGGGTACCAGGACCACTCCACTATGCAGTCCAGAAAGCTACCTCGGTGAAACGTTTTGGACTAAAAACAATATTGTGAGGTGTGAGGGTGTTCAGAATAGACTGGAAATTAGTGGAAATGATTGCTATTGAATGTTATTGAGGTTAATAATAGTGTAGGAGTGAAAATAAGCCCAAAAACTTGATTTTGGAACTTTTTATGCTTTTTTTAAAATAAATCCGAATCCAAAACCTTAAATTCGAACCAAAACCTTTCGACAGGTGTTTTGCAAAACAAATCCGAACCCATAACATCAAGCAAATCCGAACCCAAAACACAAAACACGAGACACCAAAAGTGCCCGGTGCACATCCCTAATTATAAACATAATTAATATATATAACAATTCCTAGGCAATTCCTAGGCATACAAACAATCAGCTATTGGTAAACTTCACCGGTTACTGGGAAGCGGGACATTTTCCCTGACATCAAGCTCCACCCACCTCAGTGACCAGTGGGCGTGATGGCGCAATATGTGACATCATACGATTTGCCCCGCCCACTTCTGCTGTAAGAAAGTTATGAAGATTCTGGGAATAAAGTATTAACTTTTTTTTTTTTTTTTTTTTTATATTTTTGTCTATTTTTAAACCTTTTTTCTTACATCTCAGTTTTGGTAAATTGGGAGCCGGGTAGAATCTTGTCTCATTTTTCTATGTATCTGTCACCTCCTCTTATTTCTGGATGCTGTCTAGAGAGCTCTCTGAGGCTTTATAGCTGTGATTTATGATCAACATGTGCCTGTGTGCAATGTTATATGAGAGTCATGTATAATCATAAATTCAAAACGTTTCGGACAGACAGGGCTAGATCAGAGCCTGGCAGCGTCACTTGGATGTAATCTCCTCTACGTCTTACCTCTGTGGGGGGCCTGACCTTTACACTAGGCTGTTACCCACTGTTAGGTCACTGTGACCTGAGCATATACCTGTATGAACAGGTAATCTGTCACCTGACAGGGAATTATACAGCACCTCATAACTGTCCTGATGTAAGCGGGACAAACACGATTATAGGGGACTGTCCAAACAGCCAGGACTTTAGTCCTAACTGCTGGGAATGTTGGGAGATATTGCAGGGAATTTGTAGGAAAGGAAAAGATGTGGTCTAACGTAACAGAAGCACTATGGAAGATGTACATGTCCTAGTTATACACATGAGACACCTGTGGAAGATGTACCTGTCCTAGTTATATAGACCTGAGACACCACCTCTGGAAGATGTACCTGACCTAGTTATATAGACCTGAGACACCTCTGGAAGATGTACCTGTCCTAGTTATATAGACCTGAGACACCTCTGGAAGATGTACCTGTCCTAGTTATATAGACCTGAGACACCTCTGGAAGATGTATGTGGTCTAGTTATATAGACCTGAGACACCTCTGGAAGATGTACCTGTCCTAGTTATACACATGAGACACATGTGGAAGATGGTCCTGTCCTAGTTATACACCTGAGACACCTCTGTAAGATGTACCTGTCCTATTTATATACTGTACACCTGAGACACCTGTGGAATATGGTCCTGTGCTAGTAATCTACACCTGAGACACTTGTGGAAGATGGTCCTGTGCTAGTAATCTACACCTGAGACACTTGTGGAAGATGGTCCTGTGCTAGTTATACACCTGTGGAAGATGGTCCTGTGCTAGTTATCTACACCTGAGATACCTGTGTACCTGTCCTAGTTATATACACCTGAGACACATGTGTAAGATGTACCTATCCTAGCTATATACACCTGAGACACCTGTGGAAGATGGTCCTGTGCTAGTTATCTACACCTGTGACACCTGTGTACCAGTCCTAGTTATATACACATGAGACACCTGTTGAAGATGTAGCTATCCTAGTTATCTACACCTGAGACATGTGTGGAACATGGTCCTGTGCTAGCTATACAACTGAAACACCTGTGGAGGATGGTCCTGTACTAGTTATGTACACCTGAGACACCTGTGGAAGATGTACCTGTCCTGGTTATATATACCTGAGACACCTGTGGAAGATGGTCCTTTGCTAGCTATACAACTGAAACACCTGTGGAGGATGGTCCTGTACTAGTTATGTACACCTGAGACACCTGTGGAAGATGTACCTGTCCTGGTTATATATACCTGAGACACCTGTGGAAGATGGTCCTGTGCTAGCTATACAACTGAAACACCTGTGGAGGATGGTCCTGTACTAGTTATGTACACCTGAGTACCTGTCCTAGTTATATACACATGAGACACCTGTGGAAGATGGTCCTGTGCTAGTTATGTTATCTACACCTGAGACACCTGTGGAAGATGGTCCTGTGCTAGTTATCTGTTATCTACACCTGAGACACCTGTGGAATATTGTAATGTCCTAGTTATATACACCTGAGACACCTGTGGAAGATGGTCCTGTGCTAGTTATGTTATCTACACCTGAGACACCTGTGGAAGATGGTCCTGTGCTAGTTATCTGTTATCTACACCTGAGACACCTGTGGAATATTGTAATGTCCTAGTTATATACACCTGAGACACCTGTGGAAGATGGTCCTATGCTAGTTATCTACACCTGACACACCTGTGGAAGATGGTCCTGTGCTAGTTATTTACACCTGAGACACCTGTGGAAGATGTACCTATCCTAGTTATATACACCTGATACACCTGTGGAAGATGTACCTGTCCTAGTAATATACACCTGTGGAAGATGATCCTGTGCTAGTTATACACATCAGACACCTGTGGAAGATGGTCCTGTGCTAGTTATCTACAACTGAGACACCTGTGGAAGATGGTCCTGTGCTAGTTATATACACTTGAGACACCTGTGCAGTGGAAGATGGTCCTGTGCTAGTTATCTATACCTGAGACTACTGGGAAAGTTGTACCTGTCCTAGTTATCTAGACCTGAGACACCTGTGGAAGATGATCCTGTGCTAGTTATCTACACCTGAGACACGTGTGTAAGATGGTCCTGTGCACCTGAGATGACTGTGTTAGTTATATACACCTGAGATTATAAACACCGAAGATGCCCATGTTAGTTATATACCTCAGAGACGCCCGTTTTAGTTATATACACCTGAGACACCTGTATTATATACACCGAAGATGCCAGTGTTAGTTATATACACCAGAGTAGCCCGTGTTAGCTATAAACACCAGAGACGCCCGTGTTAGCTATATACACCAGAGACGCCCGTGTTAGCTATATACACCAGAGACGCCCGTGTTAGCTATATACACCAGAGACGCCAGTGTTAGTTATATACACCAGAGACGCCAGTGTTAGTTATATACACCAGAGACGCCCGTGTTAGCTATAAACACCAGAGACGCCCGTTTTAGTTATATACACCTGAGACACCTGTATTATATACACCGAAGATGCCAGTGTTAGTTATATACACCAGAGTAGCCCGTGTTAGCTATAAACACCAGAGACGCCCGTGTTAGCTATATACACCAGAGACGCCCGTGTTAGCTATATACACCAGAGACGCCAGTGTTAGTTATATACACCAGAGACGCCAGTGTTAGTTATATACACCAGAGACGCCCGTGTTAGCTACATACACCAGAGACGCCCGTGTTAGCTATATACACCAGAGACGCCCGTGTTAGTTATATACACCAGAGACGCCAGTGTTAGTTATATACACCAGAGACGCCCGTGTTAGCTATATACACCAGAGACGCCAGTGTTAGCTATATACACCAGAGACGCCAGTGTTAGTTATATACACCAGAGACGCCAGTGTTAGCTATATACACCAGAGATGCCAGTGTTAGCTATATACACCAGAGACGCCCGTGTTAGCTATATACACCAGAGACGCCAGTGTTAGTTATATACACCAGAGATGCCCGTGTTAGCTATATACACCAGAGACGCCAGTGTTAGTTATATACACCAGAGACGCCCGTGTTAGCTATATACACCAAAGACGCCCGTGTTAGCTATATACACCAGAGACGCCAGTGTTAGTTATATACACCAGAGATGCCCGTGTTAGCTATATACACCAGAGACGCCCGTGTTAGCTATATACACCAGAGACGCCAGTGTTAGCTATATACACCAGAGATGCCAGTGTTAGTTATATACACCAGAGATGCCCGTGTTAGTTATATACACCAGAGACGCCCGTGTTAGCTATATACACCAGAGACGCCAGTGTTAGTTATATACACCAGAGACGGCAGTGTTAGTTATATACACCAGAGACGCCCGTGTTAGCTATATACACCAGAGACGCCCGTGTTAGCTATATACACCAGAGACATCTGTGTTAGTTATATACCTCAGAGACGCCCGTTTTAGTTATATACACCTGAGACACCCGTGTTAGCTATATACACCAGAGACGCCAGTGTTAGTTATATACACCAGAGACGCCCGTGTTCGCTATATACACCAGAGACGCCCGTGTTAGCTATATACACCAGAGACGCCAGTGTTAGTTATATACACCAGAGACGCCAGTGTTAGTTATATACACCAGAGACGCCCGTGTTAGTTATATACACCAGAGACGCCAGTGTTAGTTATATACACCAGAGACGCCCGTGTTAGCTATATACACCAGAGACGCCTGTGTTAGCTATATACACCAGAGACATCTGTGTTAGTTATATACCTCAGAGACACCCGTTTTAGCTATATACACCTGAGACACCCGTGTTAGCTATATACACCAGAGACGTCAGTGTTAGTTATATACACCAGAGACGCCCGTGTTAGCTATATACACCAGAGACGCCAGTGTTAGCTATATACACCAGAGACGTCAGTGTTAGTTATATACACCAGAGACGCCCGTGTTAGCTATATACACCAGAGACGCCAGTGTTAGCTATATACACCAGAGACGCCCGTGTTAGCTATATACACCAGAGACGTCAGTGTTAGCTATATACACCAGAGATGCCAGTGTTAGTTATATACACCAGAGACGCCAGTGTTAGTTATATACACCAGAGACGCCAGTGTTAGTTATATACACCAGAGATGCCCGTGTTAGTTATATACACCAGAGACGCCCGTGTTAGCTATATACACCAGAGACGCCAGTGTTAGTTATATACACCAGAGACGGCAGTGTTAGTTATATACACCAGAGACGCCAGTGTTAGTTATATACACCAGAGACGCCCGTGTTAGCTATATACACCAGAGACGCCAGTGTTAGTTATATACACCAGAGACGCCAGTGTTAGTTATATACACCAGAGACGCCCATGTTAGTTATTTACACCAGAGACGCCCGTGTTAGTTATATACACCAGAGACGCCCGTGTTAGTTATATACACCAGAGACGCCAGTGTTAGTTATATACACCAGAGACGCCCGTGTTAGCTACATACACCAGAGACGCCCGTGTTAGCTATATACACCAGAGACGCCCGTGTTAGTTATATACACCAGAGACGCCAGTGTTAGCTATATACACCAGAGACGCCCGTGTTAGCTATATACACCAGAGACGCCAGTGTTAGCTATATACACCAGAGACGCCAGTGTTAGTTATATACACCAGAGACGCCAGTGTTAGCTATATACACCAGAGATGCCAGTGTTAGCTATATACACCAGAGACGCCCGTGTTAGCTATATACACCAGAGACGCCAGTGTTAGTTATATACACCAGAGACGCCCGTGTTAGCTATATACACCAGAGACGCCAGTGTTAGTTATATACACCAGAGACGCCAGTGTTAGTTATATACACCAGAGACGCCCGTGTTAGCTATATACACCAGAGACGCCCGTGTTAGCTATATACACCAGAGACGCCAGTGTTAGTTATATACACCAGAGATGCCCGTGTTAGCTATATACACCAGAGACGCCCGTGTTAGCTATATACACCAGAGATGCCAGTGTTAGCTATATACACCAGAGACGCCAGTGTTAGTTATATACACCAGAGACGCCCGTGTTAGCTATATACACCAGAGACGCCCGTGTTAGCTATATACACCAGAGACGCCAGTGTTAGTTATATACACCAGAGACGCCCGTGTTAGCTATATACACCAGAGACGCCCGTGTTAGCTATATACACCAGAGACGCCCGTGTTAGCTATATACACCAGAGACATCTGTGTTAGTTATATACCTCAGAGACGCCCGTTTTAGTTATATACACCTGAGACACCCGTGTTAGCTATATACACCAGAGACGCCAGTGTTAGTTATATACACCAGAGACGCCCGTGTTAGCTATATACACCAGAGACGCCCGTGTTAGCTATATACACCAGAGACGCCCGTGTTAGCTATATACACCAGAGACGCCCGTGTTAGCTATATACACCAGAGACGCCCGTGTTAGTTATATACACCAGAGACGCCAGTGTTAGTTATATACACCAGAGACGCCAGTGTTAGTTATATACACCAGAGACGCCCGTGTTAGTTATATACACCAGAGACGCCCGTGTTAGCTATATACACCAGAGACGCCCGTGTTTGCTATATACACCAGAGACGCCCGTGTTAGTTATATACACCAGAGACGCCAGTGTTAGTTATATACACCAGAGACGCCCGTGTTAGCTATATACACCAGAGACGCCCGTGTTAGTTATATACACCAGAGACGCCCGTGTTAGCTATATACACCAGAGTCGCCCGTGTTAGCTATATACACCAGAGTCGCCCGTGTTAGCTATATACACCAGAGATGCCCGTGTTAGCTATATACACCAGAGACGCCCGTGTTAGTTATATACACCAGAGACGCCAGTGTTAGCTATATACACCAGAGACGCCAGTGTTAGTTATATACACCAGAGACGCCAGTGTTAGTTATATACACCAGAGACGCCCGTGTTAGCTATATACACCAGAGACGCCCGTGTTAGCTATATACACCAGAGACGCCCGTGTTAGCTATATACACCAGAGACGCCCGTGTTAGCTATATACACCAGAGACGCCCGTGTTAGCTATATACACCAGTGACGTCAGTGTTAGTTATATACACCAGAGATGCCCGTGTTAGCTATATACACCAGAGTCGCCCGTGTTAGTTATATACACCAGAGATGCCAGTGTTAGCTATATACACCAGAGACGTCAGTGTTAGTTATATACACCAGAGACGCCCGTGTTAGCTATATACACCAGAGATGCCAGTGTTAGTTATATACACCAGAGACGTCAGTGTTAGCTATATACACCAGAGTCGCCCGTGTTAGTTATATACACCAGAGTCGCCCGTGTTAGCTATATGCACCAGAGACGCCCGTGTTAGCTATATGCACCAGAGACGCCCGTGTTAGCTATATACACCAGAGACTCCCGTGTTAGTTATATACACCAGAGACGCCAGTGTTAGCTATATACACCAGAGATGCCCGTGTTAGCTATATACACCAGAGACTCCCGTGTTAGTTATATACACCAGAGATGCCCGTGTTAGCTATATACACCGAAGATGCCAGTGTTAGTTATATACACCAGAGACGCCCGTGTTAGCTATATACACCAGAGATGCCCGTGTTAGTTATATACACCAGAGATGCCCGTGTTAGTTATATACACCAGAGACGCCAGTGTTAGTTATATACACCAGAGACGCCAGTGTTAGCTATATACACCAGAGACGCCCGTGTTAACTATATACACCAGAGATGCCCGTGTTAGCTATATACACCAGAGATGCCAGTGTTAGTTATATACACCAGAGACGCCCGTGTTAGCTACATACACCAGAGACGCCCGTGTTAGCTATATACACCGAAGATGCCAGTGTTAGTTATATACACCAGAGACGCCCGTGTTAGCTATATACACCAGAGACGCCCGTGTTAGCTATATACACCAGAGACGCCCGTGTTAGCTATATACACCAGAGACGCCCGTGTTAGCTATATACACCAGAGACGCCAGTGTTAGCTACATACACCAGAGATGCCCGTGTTAGCTATATACACCAAAGACGCCCGTGTTAGCTATATACACCAGAGATGCCCGTGTTAGATATATACACCAGAGACACCTGTGTAAGCTATATACACCAGAGACGCCCGTTTTAGTTATATACACCTGAGACACCTGTAATATATACACCGAAGATGCCAGTGTTAGTTATATACACCAGAGACGCCCATGTTAGCTATATACAGCAGAGACGCCAGTGTTAGTTATATACCTCAGAGACGCCTGTTTTAGTTATATACACCTGAGACACCTGTATTATATACACCGAAGATGCCAGTGTTAGTTATATACACCAGAGATGCCTGTGTTAGTTATATGCACCAGAGATGCCCGTGTTAGCTATATACACCAGAGATGCCAGTGTTAGTTATATACACCAGAGACGCCCGTGTTAGCTATATACACCAGAGATGCCCGTGTTAGCTATATACACCAGAGATGCCAGTGTTAGTTATATACACCAGAGACGCCAGTGTTAGTTACATACGCCAGAAGAACTCATATATAACTGCTGCTATTTTGGATGAATTTGCTCATTTTTATAAATTGTTCTGCATTGATGATGGGTGTATGATTTGTCCTGCAGTGATGGTTGTTGATGATGGGTGTATGATTTGTCCTGCAGTGATGGTTGTTAATGATGGGTGTATGATTTGTCCTGCAGTGATGGTTGTTAATGATGGGTGTATGATTTGTCCTGCAGTGATGGTTGTTGATGATGGGTGTATGATTTGTTGGTTAGACACCGGCTGTGACGTAGATGTATCACTTCTGCATATCTCATCATTACACATTTAAATTTCACATGCATAATAATGACAGAAGCTTTAACACAGAGAGGCCTAAATACATGTGACAACCCCTCAGACAGACAACATGAATATAAAGGTGACACAAGACACAGAAAGACTATTAGGCTGCCCCGACGGAAGTTATTTTTCTCTTTTAATAGATATAATAAGCTGCCCCCCCTGCCTCCCCCTGCCGGTTACTGGTACAATCCTCAGTATCCACTGATGTTTTTAGAAACCCATTAATGTGAATGGAGAGGAGTTTTCGGAGTATATAAGGGTATCAAAATATATATTTGCCAAACCACTTCAGATACCTAAAAAGTGATATGAAGCCACACACCACAAAGGGAAACTTCCCTTTACAAGGCAGCGCAGCTTTAAATTTAAGCGCTGAAGCCACCGAACTCGCGGGTGTTGAAGAACCCGAAGCTTCATACATTTACCCCCTCGTGTATATCAAAGGCTCATTCAGGGCTGTGTATTGTGAGACAGGTGAGTATCATGATGCACAACGTTTCGGGGGGCTTTCTCTCCCCTTTTTCAGGTGCTGCCTAAAACGTGACATCAAACTGCTCAACTGACATGTGGAATCTGAACTGCTGGCCGCAATTTCATCACAATTTGATCAATGCAAAAATAAATAATAATAACAATCTAATTTTTTATCAACATTTCAAATTTTGTTTAAATGTTTTTTTCCACTTTCAGAAAATGTTAATTAATCCATTTATACAATTTTTCTCTGGTACATACACCATGAATGTTACATTGATCAGGCAGAGCTGTTATTTTGCTGCCCTTGGATACGATACAGATGAGATCAGCTCTGTACATTAGTCAGTTTTTTGCAATATACTAAGGTAATGTAAACAAGGAACAGTCATAAGCAGAACAAAGAGAGAAATATACAAAAATGCTCAGAGTTAAAGTTGCACAAGAGCACAAACTAATATGTAAAAAACAAATTACATACACAACTAAGAATTTGGGAAGAAAAAAAGAGTGCACTATATGACAGTATTCACATCATGGAAAGAGCCAAATACTTAGCTACAATAATGAAACATTTTATATTTGTACTATTGTGTAAAGTTTTAAAACTTCTAACCATAGCAATAAGTTCATATGCAGTCACTTACAACCTCCCGCCCCTCTCATAGATGAATTTCGAATAAATAAAACTAGTTTTACCTCTGTTGTGGATCCAGCGGCGTGGAACCAAGGTTAACCTGTGAGTTTACTCCGTTGTAATGAGCGACGCATTCCTTACCGCTGTTAGTTTCATTGTTTTGTTGCATTTTGCCATTCGTAAAGCCCCCTGGTGATCCGTCGGTCACGCCTGGCAAACCCGGCTTTTTACCGAAAGGATCGATGGACACAGGGTCAAGCCCAGGTTTTCTTGGCTACACCAAAGACAGAAAATTCAGCTATAGACACCTGGAAGTTGCCAGCAACAGTCCGGCCGTGTAGATGCCGGTAGAAGTCGGACATTTGGGATTGACTGGAGAAGTGAACAATCGCCGCTGTTATTTGTCAACGACTCAAAATCCATTGGCGAGAGCCCAGGTAGACAAGACCATTAGCACAATGGTACATAGAGAGTAAAGCAGAGGTTTCCTTTAAGCTGCTGAAAGCTCTGGCACTTGGGAAGCTTAAGAGCTATTGCTCAGCTCGACAATGAAGCACATCTCAGCTGTGGGATGATGTCTGTGCCCTCGGGACGGAGAGGGTTGGCAGCTGTATGCCAGCAGTAAACGGGGGGAAGGCGTGGCCGTTAGACAGACACTGGCATGTGTCCTTCTTGCAGCTTCCAAAACTTTCTCCAGAGACAGAAAGGAAATAGTACAGAACATGTTCCCAAATAAGCCGCGTAATCTTCCCCATTATGTCACCCAGGACATTAGCTGCTGGCCTCCAGGTCTGACCTCAACAGATCTATCGTTACAGTTCATTTCAGGGATATAAAACAGCCATAACTTTATGTATACAGTTACCTCTCATAGAGGAAGCGTAAAGAAGTAACATAAATTACTGGATAAAATAAATGAGATAGACACCACATGTTCACTTGTAGAAAGCTAAACATTCCCAAACACTAGAAAGAAATGTTTTAAAAAATAAGCATTTAAGAAATAAAAATAACTGAATACTGACATGGAAGAGACAACCACTTGTCAAAGAGCTAACAATTGATTCCTGGAGGGGAATGAGCACAATTGTTCTGGTGTGTGAGCTCAGAGGCTTCGTCACGCGGTATCTACGTGTGCTTCTGCGCTGACTGCCGCCGTAGCTTCTGCTACCTTGACGGCAGGTGGCGGTGGGCCTTAGATTTAAGTAATGGACTGCTGATGGGGCTGTGTTTAGGTAAGGGGAGAAGGAGTGAGGTTAAGGTAAGATGGGGGACAGAGAAAGACTGCTGGGGGGACGTCAGGGTCAGGCTGGGTAGATTGTGAGGTAGGGATTGAGGTTATAATTATTTTTCATTAATTATAAAAGTGCCAGCATATTATGTACCGCTGTACATTGACGGGTTCGTGATACAAATTACGTACAGTGGCACAGAAGGAAAAGCTGTCTCTGTTCAAATAAGTTGAAAATCTTAAAGGTGTGGGGAACAATTGATACATAGAACAGTATAATATTTGTAGGGAATGTGGGAAAGTATGAATAAAGGACTAGCAGCTTGGTGTGAACTTTCAGTTACGCTGCTAAATAAAAGCAATATTTGTAGCCCTTTCTCTGCCGGGTGCAGGGCATAATTAACCAATAGGCTGACTAGGCTGCAGCTTAGGGCGCAAGGCATTTGGGGGGTGCAAAGTTGTAGCACATAGAGGTATCAACTGAAATTAATTTTAAAATGTTAGAGAACAGTTACTCTCCAAAATAAAAAGAAAACATGAAAGAAAAATGTAGTAAGGTTTTAATCTTGACGTATTCTCATGGTAATGAATGAAGACAATGAGTCATTCATGGGGGGGCACCTGAGGATAAGCGAGTAGGAGTGACAAGGATGTTGACAGGCACAGTAGCCCCCTCCACCGTAGCCCTCAGTAGCGCTCGTTCATGTCTCCAATCTGTTATACAGTTCTGATTTTAATGAAAATTAAACGAGTGACATAGATGTCCACGACTCTTGTAAAAAACTATTTTACATAAACATTGGTGGGGGGTTGGAGGAAGCAAGGTTTTAAATTAAGGATTAGTTTGTTTTTACTTACTGCACATTAGCCTTACGTGGGAGGAGGGGAGGCGCTACAATGGCTGCCCTGAACCCTCAATCAGGTCCTGGCCGGAAGCTTCAATGCACCAGGAGGGGGGAGTAAATCTCAAGGCTAGGGTCACCTCACTTTTTAATTTCTCAATGCAGTGTCTCCACCGGGGTCGTATTCTCTCTTTGAACGGGCAGACACTGGCACCGTGTCTAAGGAAACCTCTGCCGCACTCACTGTAAGTGACCGGTGGTAATTTACACAGACCAGGAAACGGGAAATAGCCACTTGCCACGTATATTAACTATCCGTGACCAGTGACCTGATAAATAAGGGTAAATGTGTCAAATGTTTATCTCTGATAAGGTTAAAGTGGTGGAGATCAACGTAACCATGAAATGTCAGAGACGTGCAGTGACGATGACACAATATTAATGCAATGGATCAGCACTCAGCAGTAGCAGTGAATACTGACAGTCAATGGTGATAGCATATTGCAGTACTACAGTGAAGGGATTGGTGACATGGCGGATTAATACTTAGTAACACTATACACTAAACTGTGACAGTCGTTCTCTAGAATGTGGCTGTGTAGCAGTACCAGGTTAGATGCCACACTCAGTGGAGACTCAGAAACCCCCCCCTGCGCTAACTTAGTGCCCACCATAGAGGCACTGTCCTATACAGCAGCCGCGGCGCTGTCAAAGAAGCGTTGTATTGTACAGCACCGCTGCGGACGCTTCTTTGACAGTGCCGCGGCTGCTGTATAGGACAGTGCCTCTATGGTGGGCACTAAGTGTTTGGGTTTTTTTGGGGTCAGGGGGTTCGGGGGGGGGGAACCCCCCCTGACAATCCTGCATGCGCCCCTGACACTCCTCGCTTAGGGCACTGAGTTGGGCATATGATTTAGAGTGGGCAGCAATCTTCATCCAACCTGGAAAGGGAACGTTCTAACAAGATGAGGAAGCAACATTTAGGGATAAATGTATCAAGCTCAGAGTTTTCCGGCGGGTTTGAAAAGTGGAGATGTTGCCTATAGCAACCAATCAGATTCTAGCTATCATTTTGTAGAATGTACTAAATAAATGATAGCTAGAATATGATTGGTTTTTCAAATCCGCCGAAAAAATCTCAGCTTGATACATTTACACCTTAGTGTTAGATTCTACTGAGTGCAGTAGGCTGTCCCTAACCTCTAACCTGTCCTCCCCCTTCCCCTAAAAATGCGTATGCATCGCCGTGCGCATAGTCACCAGTTCGGAGGTTTATAAAACATCTTCCTACCAGGGCGATAAGCAGCAATACACTTTTATGCCCATATTTATAAAAAAAAAAAAAAAAAAGTGTTGCAGAAGCAGTTATGTGATACTCAGAGTTCCTGCCTATACTGGCCGGGAGCGATAACATTTACCGCCGGTTCACCAACTCTCTCCCACATGGGCGCATACGTGCATCGGATTGCTGGCTCGCTCAATGTAGCTGACTGCACAGGTTACCGTCTCATTACTGGCCCAGGAGGCAGCTACAGACAGCTCTTTATCTTGGAGCTGTTGTTTTTTTCCTAAATTAATTTTTATTTATTTTTTAAAATATTTTTTTAATAGAGAAACCTGATTTAAGTAGTAATGCATTAAACATGCTTTATTCCAAAGAATAAAGCATTTTATTTAATGCTTATGTTCTGGTAAAACAGTCCTCAGAACACCACCAGAACAGGCTTTGGGGTGGTACAAATATTGCCCCAATACTTGATAAATAGACGACCATACTTAGAACTACCAATACACTGTTTCTAAGATGCAGTATATTATTAGTATTAACCTTTATAAAGTGGCAACATATTACGTAGTGCTGTAGGGGTCAAAATGCAAATAACCCTGGACAAGTGAGCTTACAATCTAATGGAACGTTATAATTTCCTCTGTGTATAATATATATATATTCAGCGGTACATACATACATTCTGCTCATGATCCTTACTGAAGGACCAGTAAGGATCATTCGGTCATTAATTAGAATTAAATGCTGGGGAGATGACTTCCTTTTCGGAGTTTTGCAGGTGCTGGTGGACAAAGCAATGGGTGCTACAAAGGTAACATTAAAAAACGTCAGTTTCAGCCCGGACACTTGGTATTTTCCTGTAGGGTGATTGATGTCTGCGGGCCGGATTGTTTGCTGACGTTTGTGTTTGGAGATGAAGAGATAAACGTCAGGACTCCTCACTGCTACAGCTGGCGGTGTAGATAGGAGCGGCTATTTAAGGGGAATGGTTCACTGAGAAGGGGACAGGCAGAAACACAGATACTGTAAAAAATTACGCCCAGGAACAGAGTTCCTTAAGAATTCTCATACCTACTATACATGGTCTAGATGTCGGAGGTCACAAACCGTTTTTTGTTACACATTTATCTTTGAAGGATAGTTGGTTGGCAGTGGACAATGTTCTGAAGATCTCTAGAGAGGTCAGAAAATAATATCCAGTTTGCTATTAATACAAATAAAGCCGTCTTTAGAAGAACAGCTGAGTGGTTTCTGAGTAGTATAGTTTATTGGTTAAATAATAAATAAAAGCTGTAAAGTGCTGATAACCTGCAGAGCAGCCACAACATGAACGAGTGGAGGCAGATAAGGTCACGGATAATGTAAAATACGATAAGGTGTAAAACTCTGCAGCAGTCAGAACAGGGCGAAACTCTTCCCGCGTTCTGACAGGAAATACAGGAACTCCTGTACAAGTCAGCAACTGAGGAAATACGGAAGAAACAATTTCAGTTACCAAACAATAACTGTAACAAAAAAGACTTACAATATAAAATACATTACTGTATATTTTTATATATAAATCTGCCATTTCCCACCCAAGCCAGTAAAAAATACATCTATTTATGTTATTTCATCAAATAATTTTTTTGCAGTCCACTACCTCTGTTAACGCCATCCTGATATCTGTTCGATAAATAGGCTCCCCCAGGAATTTGATTCCTAAAACGAGCATATGCTTCTTGTTTGAATGAAATACCTCTACAAAAATGGTAACAAAGAAATATTTTGTTTGGTGAAATTCTTGGGTTACTGTACCTTCTGTGGCAAAATGCGTCATATTGATGTTATAGGCTGGAGAGAGGCCGCGTGGGACAAACGAATGTGTCAACTTACTGCACTGCAAAGTGGTCTCAGGATGACCTGGAATGCCTGTAAGGGCAGCTGACCGTAGTGATGGGTCTTTGTGAGCCCAATCCTGAAGTACAGGAGCCAACTGCAGTTTCTTATTGACCTGACCACAACATTAAATTAATAGCATTCATATTTAATAAATTAGTCCCCCCCTCCCAACTCAGACCCTCACTTATTTATATAGCGCCAGCAGATTCCGTAGCGCTTTACAATTGGTGCCACGTTCAATTTATAGCCCTCCTAAACCACCCCAGCATTAAATTAATTGTCACCTCACCTTAAATATAAAAGCCCCAACAATCAGTAGCCCCTACCGCCAACATCATCCCATTAAATTACCAGCCACTACCATAACTCCACCAATACCTGAATGGACCCCACTCACCATTAAGTTAATTAACCCCTTCCATTTGTAGATGCATGCTGTCGGAGGCAGGCTGTTATATCTGCTTCCCATACTAAAGTGGCTAATGGGAGGGACCTTATGTCAAAGTATGCGTAATATAAGACATTACAGAGCAGCTTATACAAACATGACATACCAGGCCTGGCTATGATCCAACAATTGTCATATCACATGCCACACGTTACATAACAGATCCGAGAACTTCAAATGTCTTCGAATTACTGGAGGGCTGAGGTCATTCTCAGGGTCACCAACACGGCGGGAGGGGGGGGGGGGGGGGGGGGTACGCCTCTGGCTTACACATGAAACTGAATAACAGTGTACAAGTGACATGGAGGCACCAGGAGGATGCTTAAACATTGCCAATGGCTGACAACAGTAGTGTCTGTAATAGACACCGATCAGACACAACATTAAAACCACCTGCCTAATGTTGTGTAGGTCCTCCCTCGTGCCTCCAAAACAGCTCTGACCCATTGAGGCATGGACTCCGCAAGACCTCAGAAGGTGACTTATGGTATCCAGCACCAAGACATTAGCAGCAGATCCTTTAAGTCCTGTAAGTTGTGAGGTGAGGACTCAGTGGCTCTGACTTGTTTTCCCAGCACATCCCACAGATGCGCGATCAGATTGAGATCTGGGGAATTTGGAGGCCTAGTCAACCCCTTGAACTCACTGTCATGTTCCTCAAACCATTCCTGAATAATTTTTGCAGTGTGGCAGAGCGCATTATCCTGCTGAAAGAGGCCACTGCCATCAGGGAATACCGCTGCCATGAAGTGGTGTACTTGGTCTGCAACAATGATTAGCTAGATGGCAACATCTACATGAATGCCAGGACCTAAGATTTCCCAGCAGATCATTGCCCAGAGCATCACACAGTCTCTGCTGGCTTGCCTTCTTCCCATAGTGTATCCTGGTGCCATCTCTTCCCCAGGTAACCGACACACACGTACCTGGACGTCCACATGATGTAAAAGAAAACGTGATTCATCAGAACAGGCCACCTTCTTCCATTGCTCCATAGTCCAGTTCTGACGCCCACATGCCATGGACAGGGGTCAGCATGGGCGCTCTGGCAGGTCTGCGGCTACAGCAAGCTGTGATGCACTGTATGTTCTGACACCTTTCTATCATAACCAGCATTAACTTTATCAGCAATTTGTGCTACAGTAGCTCTTCTTTGCTCCCCACTGGCATCAATGAGTCTTGGGCGCTGATGACCCTGTCGCCCGTTAACCTGTTGTCCTTCCTTGCACCACTTTTGGTAGTGTACTAATCACTACACTCTGGGAGCACCCCACTACACCTGCCGTTGTGGAGATGCTCTGACCCAGCCGTCTAGCCTTCACAATTTGACTCTTGTCAAAGACACTCAATTCCTTACACTTGCCCATGTAAGAGACTTACTTGTACCCGTCCCTGCTCCCATGCTGCTGTTGATCGCACTACCCGATTTTAATGGGGGTGGTCTTTGCAATGTAATTGGTAATGGGGGTGGTCTCTGCAGTGTGGTTGGTAATGGGGTGGTCTCTGCAGTGTGGTTGGTAATGGGAGTGGTCTCTGCAGTGTGGTTGGTAATGGGGGTGGTCTCTGCAGTGTGGTTGGTAATTCAGGTGGTCTCTGCAGTGTGGTTGGTAATGGGGGTGGTCTCTGCAGTGTGGTTGGTAATGGGGGTGGTCTATACAGTGTAGTTGGTAACGGGGGTGGTCTATACAGTGTGGTTGGTAATGGAGGTGGTCTCTGCAGTGTGGTTGGTAATGGGGGTGGTCTCTGCAGTGTGGTTGGTAATGGGGATGGTCTCTGCAGTGTGGTTGGTAATGGGGTGGTCTCTGCAGTGTGGTTGGTAATTCAGGTGGTCTCTGCAGTGTGGTTGGTAATGGGGGTGGTCTCTGCAGTGTGGTTGGTAATGGGGGTGGTCTATACAGTGTAGTTGGTAACGGGGGTGGTCTATACAGTGTGGTTGGTAATGGAGGTGGTCTCTGCACTGTGGTTGGTAATGGGGTGGTCTCTGCAGTGTGGTTGGTAATTCGGGTGGTCTCTGCAGTGTGGTTGGTAATAGGGGTGGTCTCTGCAGTATGGTTGGCAGTGTGAGATCTTTGTGAATTGTGGGTGGCAATGGAGTCCGTGCAGAGGGTCCCGGGATAATAACCAGGGCTGACTGGTTGCACAATCATGGTCTAGGGCTCTGAGGGTCTGGATCTGAAGTGGGTTCTAAATCTACTCCCTGCCTTGGGCTCTATCTGCACTGCAGTATATATTCTGCCAGTTGTACAGGGGTCTCATGGCATCTGATAGCTTAGTCCAAGAAAATGACAAATCCCATCTTCTGTAACATTTATCATTCCAAATTAAAGGACAACAACGCTGTTATAAACGGAGGACACTGATGTGACTTACCAATGCGGTCCAACACTGGAAATATACTATTACCCAGAGCGACCAATCAGCAATAGGCTTTTACCGACCCAATGCAATTTATACAATGAAAGGCAATGCCTAATTGGCTACTACCCTGCCTGTTCCCACATATCCTGAAAACATGACCTGTTGTGTGTTATTTAGGACTGTGAAACATTGGTTTAATGTATATTAATAAATCCACTTTTAGCAACTAAAGAAAGCAGTGTCACACTCGATCTGCAATGCCCATTGTGGATAGTTGTAAGAGCCCACAGAAGACTCACAAATAATATATGTTGTGTAGCATTTTTAATTATTGTGTGATATCAGTGTTGGCGCAATTTTCCTAAATGAGGGGAGTATTGCCGTGTTTCACAAAGAAGCTTAAAAAATATGAATTTATTGTAGCAAGTTGTGAGACAAGAGAAAGAACCAGCATCACATGTACAATGTACATGCCAGTTCTTCTAATTGATGGACGCTGTTGGGCTTTCTTATACCAAAACTACTTCTCTTATTATATCACAAAGGGCTTATTTATCATCATCTATCAATAAAATAACACCGGGCAACTGAGCTACCGTGGCTATACTAGCCCGAAACGGTAAGGGTTACCCTACTGCTTTGCCGAACCAGTCTCGGGCAATATGCCAGCCTGACTCAGGATTTCAGTTCCACTTAGTGGATGAAATAAATGTTAAAAATAGATTAAAAAAATATAAAAAAACCTATTTTTTTACTGTTTACACATAGAAAAAATGCTTTGCATGGGGAAGCTATCGCCCATGTGACCCGCTTTCGCCGGCCACAGATCTCTACGCCTTTTAATAAACAGACCCCAAATTAATCAGACAATGTAATTAATTTATGGACGAGCCAGCAGATGGCAGCAGAGATACATACAAATCACTACAAGCTTAAGAAATACAATATTGTCATCAGGGGGTAAATGTATTAAACTGCAATTTTGGCACATGGTCGATATTTGGAGACATTGCCAGCTACATTGAAAATGGCAAAGTTTTGCCTTTATCCAAGTTGCCATTTTAAATTTGGCCATCAATATAACCGGATATAGGCAATGTGCCAGAACTGTTGTTTAATACATTTACCCCCAGTTGTCTAATCTGTAGTATGAAAATTGTAAAAAATGTAGTGTCTATATCATACTTGTAGCCCCATGTCCATCTACAGCGCACAGCCACACGACATGTACAGTTCCATGTCCAGCCATATTGCGCAGTACCGTGACCAGTCATATTGCACGATGATAACTTTCAGGATGCCGCTTACTGATATTGACACCACTAGATAGGGAGGCGCGGAGTCTAACACACCCCCAGTATTCACCAGGGAACCCCGCAAGGAGGCATGGGCTTGGCTGAATGGGGTGCGCAGGTCCTGGTTCTCCAAGCTAGTTAACGGTGCAGCTGGAGAGAGCAAGAAAGGTCGTACAGTCCGGGTTGGTGCCAAACGATAGCGCAGTACACGTGGGAGATCCAGAGGGAAGGTCAAAGGCGAGCCAGGGGTCGGAATCCAGGTAACAACAGAGCCAAATCGCAGGTCAGAGAGAGTGGTCAGGAACAAGACGGGAGTCCGAAACCAATAGACAATAATAGGAACAAGGGAGCAGGACAAAGCACGCTGGAGAAAGGTGAAACCAATACTCTGGCACAGACATATGAGAGGATGTGCCTTATAAACCCTAAGCTGGCCCTTGATAGGTGGAGGATGATTGTGGCGTTCAGGTGCACCTGACCGCCGACAACTAGGCAACTGGACGGGATCTGCTCCGAGAGACAGGCCTCCGTCGCCAGCACCTATGCACAGTGAGGGGATGGCACCTGACAGTACCCCCCTCCTTTCTCTCTGGATTTGAGGACTCATCTCTCAAAAACTGTGCCAGAAGACGAGGAGCATGGAGATCCTTTTTTTTTACCCAGGATCTCTCCTCAGGTCCGTAGCCCTTCCAATGGACCAAAAACTGTGGTTTACCTCAGAGGGTTAATTTTTTTAGAATGCGTTCAACTTCAAACTCAACTCCAGACATAGTCCTGACGGGAGGAGGAGCAGACGTTCTTTTGGAAGATTCACTGATAATAAGAGGTTTGAAAAGAGAAATATGAAAAGGGTTATGTACTCGAAGGGAGGAGGGTAACCGGAGTTTGCAAGTAACGGGGTTTAGAACTTGAATAATAGTTTATGGTCCGACATAACGGGGTGCAAATTTCATGGATGGCACTCTGAGTTTAAGATTTCAAGTAGAAAGCCACACTTTATCCCCAATGTGGAGTATAGGGATGTTCTTTCGACGGCGATCTGCAAAGTGTTTGTAACGATCCAGAGAGTGCTGTAACTTGATTTGTTCCTGAAACCAGATTGAGGAAAAGTTATGAACCAAATCTTGAGCTGCCGGTACCGTGGAGACAGGTAAGTCTGAGAAGGTAGACAGAATAGGATGTCTCCCGAACAGGATGAAGAAAGAAGACATGCTTGTGGATTCGTGCAAATGATTGTTGTGGGAGAAATCTGCCCAAGGAAGAAACTTACTCCAGTTGGATTGCTATTCGCAACAAAAGCATCAAATGTAAGACTCTAAATCAGGGGTCCTCAAACTACGGCCCGCGGGCCACATGCGGCCCGCTGAGGACATTTATATGGCCCGCCGGGTGCCGCTGCCTGTCTGTCATTTTTTTTACCCGAGAAGGACTGGACTACAAAACCGCAGTACTCAACCGCCTTTTTAAACTAGCTACATAAAAAGAAGACATCTGTACATACCAGGGCTACAGCAAAAATCTCGCTTGTGTCAGTTAAATATAGATATTGCGAGTAAAGTATAGGAGAGCGGCGGCCATTTTCTTATGGTCCAACATAGTGACCAGAGAGCATTACTCCCCTGAAACTAGACTGTTACTGAGTCGTAACTACAATTCCCAGAATCCCCTCCTCTATGTACACCTCCCAAATGCCCCTGCTTTATCCTCTCTGTTTCCTGTTCTTGTACAGGTGTGCAGGGTGTTTGTTACTGACCTGAGTGGCTCCTGGAAGAGGTAATAAGTGTCATTTATTGTTATTATTGTTACTGAACTGGTGCCTCGTTGGCAAGGTAATAAGTGTCATGTGTTATGATTAGTATTACTGAGCTGTCTCCTGGAAGGGGTAATAACTCTGATAAAACAATATAGCAGCAGCACTATTTTTCATCAAACCCATAACAGATAAAAAAATAAATAAATACAGCAAATGGCTAAAAATCTAATTTAATAGTAGCAAATATACCGACCAGCCACAACATTAAAACCACTGAGAAGTGGTTGGAAGCAGAAAAATAGGCAAATGTAAGGATCTGAGCGACTTTGACAAGGGCCAAATTGTGAAGCATAGATGACTGGGTCAGAGCATCTCCAAAATGACAGGTCTTGTGGGGTGTTCCTGATGTGCAGTGGTTAGTACCTTCCAAAGTTGGTCCAAAGAAAGACAGCCAGTGAACCATCACTTGTTACGACTAGCAGTGACAAATATGGAACCAGACATTGACCATCTCATTAGCCAAAAGCAGGCCCATAGTTCCCATCCAAATACTGGTAAATTTGTTGATTTAACTTTACTTCATATTAAATATTGTATTTGTTCCCGTTTTGTTTCTTCACAAATAAGATATATGCAGTGTGCATAGGAATTTGTTCATAGTTTTTGTTTTTACTATAGTCCGGCCCTCCAACGGTCTGAGGGACAGTGAACTGGTCCCCTGTTTAAAAAGTTTGAGGACCCCTGCTCTAAATCCTGGTCGACCCACTTAGTTTGACTGTTGGTCTGTGGATGGTATCCAGAGGAGAACTTTAAATTGATTCACAGAAGTTTACAGAAAGCCCTCCAGAAACTGGAAACAAACTGTACCCTGGAGATGATCTCGAGGGCAACCATGCAAACGGAAAATGTGAAGAATAAACAAAGATGCCAATTCAGAAGCAGAAGGTAGGCCTTTGAGGGGAATGAAATGAGTGAATTTGGAAAATCGGTCAACCACTACCCATATACAATTAGACCATAATTTAACTTGTCCTCCCTTACGTGTCAGAGAGGTAATGGGAGTAATAAGAGTGGAAAGTCCCTGAATAAATTGCCAGTAGTAATTAGTGAAAACGATAAAGTGTTGAGTAGCTTTTAGACATGCCGGCTGGGGCCAGTTAAGGGTGGCCTTCACTTTATCTGGGTCCATTTGGAGGCCAGATCCGGAGACAATGTATCCCAAAAAGGGTACCTGGGTTTGATGAAAGAGGCATTTCTCCATTTTGCAGTATAAGTGGTTCTCCCGTAGGCGAAGAAGAACTTCTTTCACGTGATTATGGGGGGAAGGAAGGTCCTGGGAAAATATCAGAATATCGTCTTAATAGACCGCCACAGACTGACACAATAAATCTCTGAAGGATTCTTTGACAAATTCTTAGAATACGGCTGGTGCATTACATAGCCCAAAGGGCATTACAAGGTACTCATAGTGGCCGTTTCTGGTGTTAAACGCTGTCTTCCATTCATCCCCTTTCCTAATCCCGATTAGGTTGTAAGTGCCCCTGAGGTCCAATTTTGTGAAGATTTCAGGTCCACGGATGTGATCAAACAGCTCAGGGATGAGGGGTAGTGGATACCGATTCTTGAGCATGATGGTACTAAGTTTACGATAGTCAATGCATGGTCTAAGGCAGTGGATCCCAAACTTTCTCAGGTCGAGGCACCCATAGAGTCTTCAGGATTGTTTTAAGGCACCCCTAAGCCAAAATAATTACCAAGTAGTCTCCTGCCATGCTTACCATCAGCCCTGGCCGCGGCACCCCTTTGAGATCGCTGCGGCACCCCAGGAAGCCGTGGCGCACATTTGGGAACCACTGGTCTAAGGGATCCATCTTTCTTTTTCACAAAGAAAAACCCTGCGCCAGCAGAAGACGATTTGCAAATAAATCCTCGTTTGAGGTTCTCAGATACGTATTCGGACATAGCCTGGGTCTCAGGTATGGACAGAGGAAATATCCTGCCACGAGGGGTGCTCTTGCCTGGCACCAGATCAATGGGGCAATCCCAAGGGCGATGGGGGGTAGAGATTCTGCAGCCACTTTGCTAAGAACTTCAAGGAATTCAGAGTAGAACTTGGGAAGGATATCACAGGAGGAAATAGTTGGACAGTTACTGTGTATGACAAGAGTCAAACAACGTGACTTACAGGAAGAACCCCAGGAAGTAACCTGAGCATGATGCCAAACGAATTGAGTAGAATGTGTCCTAACCAGTGTAGGCCCAAAATAATAGGGTTGATCTATTGTGGGAGAACGAGGTATTTAATCCATTCCGAATGGAGAGCTCCTACCATCAGCTGAACGGGAACAGTAATGCAGGTGATAGAGCCATTAGAGTCCCGGTTTCCATCTACTGCGGTATCAGCGGCTGAGGCAACGGTGAGGTTCCTAAACGGAGCTGCAAGACCAAACTGGAAGATATGAAGTTCCCTGCAGATGCCGAGTCCACGAAGGCGGATAGAAGTTGAGGACCATCAGAGGAAAGAAGAACCATGGGCATGAGAAATTCTGATTCTTTCTTGGGACAGAGAGAAGAGGACTTGGATCCTAGGTTGACCTCCCTGCAATCACCTAGGAGGTGGCATTTCCCGGTCTCTTGGTACATACAAAGAGATGGTGTCCAGGATCCCCACAGCAAAGACATAACCGATTTTTCAGGCATCTATCTCTTTTCTCAGGAGATAATCGTGAACGACCAATTTGCATGGGTTCTTCCATGGGGAGAGCAGGAGATTGAAATTGAGGTGCAAGGCGCGGAAAGGCCCGACGACCACAATCCCGCTTCTGTGTGCATTCTAGGTGGCGAATATCCACCTTGATACATAAGAAAATTAAATCATCCAATTTGGGAGGCAGATCCCGTGATGGTAGATCATCCTTAATCCTGTAATTCAATCCTTGCCAGAATGTAGCGATTAGGGCCTCATCATTCCAACGAAGCTCCAATGCTAGTGTCTGGAATTGGACCGCGTATTGCCCAGCAGAGAGAGTTCCCTGACGAAGATTTAAGAGACCAGTGGACGCAGAGGACACTTGACCAGGCTCGTCAAACACCCTGCGAAAACTTTCAATAAAGGTCACGGAATTCTGAAGCAACGGGTCGTCACGTTCCCATAATGGTGATGTCCAGGCAAGGGCTTGGCCTGAAAGGTGGAAGATTATGTAGGCTACCTTGATTCCGTCTGAAGAAAAGTTTTCAGGAGCAAGTTCGAACTGTATAGCACATTAAGAAACCCGCGGCACTTCTTTGGATCTCCATGTTTCTCTGGAGAGGGTATACGCAGTCCTCGGGAGCTTGCGGAATTGGCAGAGCTGTCAGAGGTTGAAGCAGGAGTAGAAGCCATTATTCCAGAAGGAACCATGTGGCGAACGGGTAATAACCCTTGAAGTGTCCAGACTACACCCTAAATGCTCTGTTGCCTAGCAACGGGATGCGCCTTCTGTGCATGCGCGTCCAGTGAACCCGGAAGTCCCATTGCTAGGCAATGGGACGGGATCTGTTCAGAGACAGGCTTCCGCCCCCATCACCTATGCACAGTGCAGGGACAGTGCCTGACATTACCGAGTCCAGCCATATTACACATTACTGTGACCAGGCATATTGTACATTACCACTTATCAGGTCTCATCGAAGAAAAAGAAGAACATATACAGGGAGGTACAGGAGATGCTGGAGCAAGGGGTTATCCAGCCCTCGCGCAGTCTGCGTCCATCCTCTGCTGTATTAGTGCCCAAGACGACTGTCACGGATCAATGTAGAAATACAGCTAAGGAGCCATGGATAAGGTTGAAAAACAACAATGTTTATTGCTGGAGAGTATGAACAGGTGATCAAATAATGAAATTGCAGAAATTACCAGATGTACAGCAGTTGCAGGTAAATGGGAGGTGAGGAAAGATTCCAGGCAGCATGAATCCTCGAGGAAGTTACCACAGAGTATACCATCAGGATATGACAACAATAACCAGCAATGACTGCTGGGAGAGACAGGTTTAAATGGAACACACCCAGGTGCATGGGATAATGAGTGAACAGAAAGGTTAACTCATAAAACACAAAAGCAGGCACAATTGCAGCACCTCTGGTTATCAGAGGTACTGCTGCTAACACATAAAATGAAACACAATAATACAGTCCAAAACTCCAGGAGACAGGAGCTGCCAATACAAGCAGCAAGCTGTAAAACCTCAAAAGGGCATTAAATTGGGAAGGATGCCCTTCAAAGAAAGGTGACAGTTCGGACTTGGCAGCAGGCCCGGACTGGGCGGCAGGCTTGGCAGCAGGCCCGGACTGGGCGACAGGCTTGGCAGGGACAGCACTGAGAGAAGCCTCGAGGCAGACAGCACTGTGAGAAGCCTCGGGGCAGACAGCACTGTGAGAAGCCTCGGGGCAGACAGCACTGTGAGAAGCCTCGGGGCAGACAGCACTGTGAGAAGCCTCGGGGCAGACAGCACTGTGAGAAGCCTCGGGGGAGAAAGCACTGTGAGATGCCTCGAAGCAGACAGCACCAAGTGGTAACTCGGGCTGAACCGCATAGAGTGGCAACTTGGGCTGAACCGCATGGACAGGCAACTCGGGCTGAACCGCATGGACAGGCAACTCGGGCTGAACCGCCTGGACAGGCAACTCGGGCTGAACTGCCTGGACAGGCAACTCGGGCTGAACCGCCTGGACAGGCAACTCGGGCTGAACCGCCTGGACAGGCAACTCGGGCTGAACCGCCTGGACAGGCAACTCGGGCTGAACCGCCTGGACAGGCAACTCGGGCTGAACCGCCTGGACAGGCAACTCGGGCTGAACCGCCTGGACAGGCAACTCGGGCTGAACCGCCTGGACAGGCAACTCGGGCTGAACCGCCTGGACAGGCAACTGTTCTGGAGCAGGCCTTAAGGGCGGCGCCCCCACTGGAGCAGACTGTAGCTCAGGAACAGAGACAGCGGCTGAAGACTCGGAACTGGAGACAGCGGCTGAAGACTCGGAACTGGAGACAGCGGCTAAAGACTAGGAACTGGAGACAGCGGCTAAAGACTAGGAACTGGAGACAGCGGCTAAAGACTAGGAACTGGAGACAGCGGCTGAAGACTCGGAACTGGAGGCAGCGGCTGAAGACTCGGAACTGGAGACAGCGGCTGAATACTTGGAACTGGAGTCAGCGGTTGAAGACTCCGTACCGGACACAGTGGCAGGAGACTCAGGACCGGACACAGTGGCAGCAGACTCAGGACCGGACACAGTGGCAGCAGACTCAGGACCGGACACAGTGGCAGGAGACTCAGGACCGGAGGCAGATGATGGCACCTCCGAGCAAGAGGCCCCGCAACAGGAGGCAGAGGCTGGGACCTCGCAACAGGAGGCAAAGGCTGGGACCTCGCAACAGGAGTCAGAGGCTGGGACCTCGCAACAGGAGTCAGAGGCTGGGACCTCGCAACAGGAGTCAGAGGCTGGGACCTCGCAACAGGAGTCAGAGGCTGGGACCTCGCAACAGGAGTCAGAGGCTGGGACCTCGCAACAGGAGTCAGAGGCTGGGACCTCGTAACAGGAGGCAGAGGCTGGGACCTCGTAACAGAAGGCAGAGGCTGGGACCTCGTAACAGAAGGCAGAGGCTGGGACCTCGTAACAGAAGGCAGAGGCTGGGACCTCGTAACAGAAGGCAGAGGCTGGGACCTCGTAACAGGAGACAGAGGTTGGGACCTCGCAACAGGAGACCGAGGGAGCTGGCGCCTCAGGACAGGCGGCTGGCGCCTCAGGACAGGCGGCTGGAGCTGGCACCTCAGGACAGGTGGCAACTGGAGCTGGCACCACAGGACAGGTGGCAACTGGAGCTGGCACCACAGGACAGGTGGCAACTGGAGCTGACACCACAGGACAGGTGGCAACTGGAGCTGGCACCACAGGACAGGTGGCAAATCCAGGGTCTGGAGAGGAGCACACTGAAGGCTGCTGCATAGGATGTCGTGGTCTACGGATAGGACAGTCCTGTAAGAAGTGCTCATTGCTGGCACAGTACATACACAATTTGTTTATTCTGCGCCGCCGCTCCTCTTCGGAGAGATGGGGGCGTAGACCACCTGTGAACTGGGAATTGGTTAAGCCATAGTTCTTAGTAAATGGCAAATTTTTAGGAGCACAATTACCAGGTGCTGCTTGCATAGAATCCACAGCAGAGAGGGTTGGTGGAGATAAATCACCTGCTTCTGCATTAGAAGAGACAAAGTCTGACAGCCTCCTGAGTGGGTCCATAAACAGGTTAGAAAATTTAGCCAGCTGAGAGCGTAGCAGAATTATGTCCATTTCTAACGCCTGTAGCTGTGGCAATTCAAAAGCTGGTAAAGCAGACATGTTCAAAAAAATAAATGAAAAATTGATTGCAGAAAAAAAAAGGTCCCAGAAATAAAAAAAACTTTCACCTGACTCCTAAGCTGTTTTGTGGGCTGGTTATACTATCACGGATCAATGTAGAAATACAGCTAAGGAGCCATGGATAAGGTGAAAAAACAACAATGTTTATTGCTGGAGAGTATGAACAGGTGATCAAATAATGAAATTGCAGAAATTACCAGATGTACAGCAGTTGCAGGTAAATGGGAGGTGAAAGATTCCAGGCAGCATGAATCCAGGAGGAAGTGACCACAGAGTATACCATCAGGATATGACAACAATAACCAGCAATGACTGCTGGGAGAGACAGGTTTAAATGGAACACACCCAGGTGCATGGGATAATGAGTGAACAGAAAGGTTAACTCCTAAAACACAAAAGCAGGCACAATTGCAGCACCTCTGGTTATCAGAGGTACTGCTGCTAACACATAAAATGAAACACAATAATACAGTCCAAAACTCCAGGAGACAGGAGCTGTCAATACAAGCAGCAAGCTGTAAGCAGATCGTTACAACGACTGTGTCTGACGTCTGTCCCCTTCCCCGTATTGATATTTTGGTAGATGAGCTGGCCGCAGTAGAGTACTGTATATTTCCACTCTTGACATGTAAGGGTTAATGGCAGGTATCCGCAAGGAAGGCCCACAACAATGTGGATGGACTGCCCAGGAGGTCACTGAGGTTACTGTGGGACCGGGAGCCAAACCATGGGGAATAGGCTCGCTGGTGGCCAGCATGGACATAGGGGGGAGGGGTGTGGCTGGCCAGCAAGGACATAGGGGGGGAGGAGTACGGCTGACCAGCATGGACATAGGGGGGAGGAGTACGGCTGGCCAGCATGGACATAGGGGGGAGGGGTGCGGCTGGCCAGCATGGACATAGGGGGGGAGGAGTACGGCTGGTCAGCATGGACATAGGGGGGAGGGGTGCGGCTGGCCAGCATGGACATAGGGGTGGGGTGCAGTGCAGCTGGCCAGCATGGACATAGGGGGGAGGGGTGCGGCTGGCCAGCATGGAATAGGGGTGCGGCTGGTCAGCATAGACATAGGGGAGAGGAGTGCAGCTGGTCAGCATAGACATAGGGGGAGGAGTGCGGCTGGTCAGCATAGACATAGAAGGGTTAAGGGTGCGGCTGGTCAGCATGGACAAAGTGGGGGGGAGGACTGCGGCTGGTCAGCATGGACATAGGGGGGAGGAGTACGGCTGGCCAGCATGGACATAGGGGGGAGGGGTGCGGCTGGCCAGCATGGACATAGGAGGGAGGAGTACGGCTGGCCAGCATGGACATAGGGGGATGGGGTGCGGCTGGCCAGCATGGACATAGGGGGAGGAGTACGGCTGGATCCACCGTCCCCACACTGAAGATAGGAAGAAATAACTTGTTTCATGCAACCCAACCCAAGAAGATACTACGGAATATGTTGGCGCTATATAAATAAATGATGATTATTATTATTATTTATTTGTTGGGCGCCACAGGTTTTTCGCAGCGCCTTACATAATACGAACAGTAGACCATACAGGATAAACATCACAGAACAATAAACACTAAGTACCAATGCTTCGGAAACTCCGGGCAGACATATGGAGTGAGGGCGGAGCAGAAGAGTCGGTATGAAGACAGGAGGGGAGAGGGGCCCTGCTCATACGAGCTAACATCCTAAGGGAGGGTGGACAAAACAGGCGCGAAGGGAGGCAGTGATGCAAGGGAGAAAAAGGGACCAGGGGAGAGGAGGGAGAACAAGCAGAGTGGATGAGGGGTTAAGTGGATGGTTGGTAGGCTTTCAGGAACAGGTGAGTTTTGAGTGCTCGTTTGGGCACAGATTGGGAGCGAGACGGATGGAGCGAGGGAGGTCATTCCAGTGCAGGGGGGCAGCTCGGGAGAAGTCTTGGACTCGGGAGTGGGAAGAGGTAATGAGAGTGGAGGAGAGGCGACGGTCGTTTGCCGAGCGCAGGGAGCGAGCGGGAGTAAGAATGGTAAGGAGGTTAGAGATGTAGGGAGCAGTAGACTGGGAGAGAGCTTTGTAAGTGGTAGTAAGGAGTTTAAAGAGGATTCTGTAAGGGAAAGGGAGCCAGTGTAAGGCCTGGTAGAGAGGGGAGGCAGAGGAGGAGCGACGTCAGAGAAAGATAAGTCTGGCAGCTGCATTGAGTACAGATCGGAGTGGGGCGAGATGGGAGAGAGGGAGGCCAGTGAGGAGGAGGTTGCAGTAGTCCATGCGGGAGATTATGAGTGCATGGATGATGGTTTTGGTGGCGTCTTGTGAGAGGAAGGGTCGGATGCGGGCGATGTTGCGCAGTTGGAAGCGACAGGCTTGAGCAAGGGATTGGACGTGGGGGGCAAAAGAGAGAGAGGAGTCAAGGGTGACACCCAGGCAATGGAGTTGGGTGACAGATGAGATGGTAGTGTTGTTAACAACGATTGAGAGGTTGTGGTGAGAGGGGAGTCTGGAAGGAGGAAAGACTATGAGTTCCGTTTTGGAGATGTTAATTTTGAGAAAGCGTGAGGACATCCAGGAGGAGATGGCAGAGAGGCAGTCAGATACACGAGAGAGGAGGGTGGACGAGAGATCAGGAGAGGAGATGTAGAGTTGAATGTTGTCAGCATAAAGGTGATACTGAAGACCAAAGGAGGAGATGAGCGCACCAAGGGAGGAAGTGTAGAGCGAAAAGAGAAGGGGGCCGAGAACAGAGCCCTGGGGGACTCCTACTTGGAGGGGCGTGGGGGCTGTGGAAGAGCCAGACGTGGAGACAGAGAAGGTGCGGTTTGCAAGGTAAGAGCAGAACCAGGCATGGACAGAACCAGAGAGGCCAAGAGAGAGAAGAGTTTGCAGAAGGAGGGGGTGGTCCACGGTGTCAAAGGCCACGGAGAGGTCGAGGAGGATAAGTAAGGAGAAATGACCCCTGGATTTGGCTGATAGGAGGTCATTGGTGACTTTAGCCAGGGCAGTTTCAGTGGAGTGGAGGGGGCGGTAACCAGATTGGAGAGGGTCGAGGAGGGAATTGTCCGAGAGGTATCTGGTGAGCCGACAGCAGACTAACCGCTCAAGAAGTTTGGAGGCATAGGGGAGAAGAGAGAAAGGGCGATAATTGGCGACGGAGGTGGGGTCAAGGTTGGGTTTTTTGAGGATAGGAGAGATGAGAGCGTGTTTGAATGAGGAGGGTACAACACCAGAGGAGAGTGATAGGTTTAAGAGGTGTGCCAGGTAGGAGCAGGCAGTGAGAGAGAGAGAGCGAAGGAGGTTAGAGGGGATTGGATCAAGAGGACAAGTGGAGGAAGGAGGAAAGAATGAGGGAGTGAACTTCATCGCCTGTTGTGGGGCTGAAGGAGCTCCAGAGCTGTTTGTTAGAGGGAGGTGAAGCAGTAATGGCAGCGGGAGAGGGGTTGGAGGAGAAGATGTTGAGTCTGATGGCTTCAATTTTGGAGGAGAAAAAAGTGGCGAAGTCATCAGCTGAGAGAGAGAGAGGGACCGGAGGGGGGGGGGGAGAAAGGAGGGAGTTAAAGGTGGCGAAGAGACAGCGGGGATTAGAGGACTGAAAGGAAATGAGGGATTTAAAGAAGGTTTGTTTAGCCAGGGAGAGGGCAGAGCAGAATGAGGAGAGGATAAATTTAAAGTGAAGGAAGTCAGCCAGGGAGCGAGATTTCCTCCAGAGACGTTCTGCAGTGCGAGAGCACTTTTTAAGGAAGCAGGTGAGTTTGGAGTGCCATGGTTGGGGGATGAGACAGCGTCGGCGGATGGGAGAGGCAGGGGTGACAGCGTCAAGGGCAGTAGTGAGGGAGTGGTTGTAGAGACAGGATGCCTGGTCAGGGCAAGTCAGGGAGGGAAGGGGAGAGAGGAGAGAATCAAGAGTGGAGGAGAAGGAGATGGGGTCGATTGCATCAAGGTTGCGTCTGGTGAGTGTTATGATTCCTAGTAACCTCAGCAAGCAACCACGGAAGGATAATACAAATGTCTTTATTCCAGCAAAATATATAAACAGGGATTCAGTTCCAGGAACATGCAGGTTTTCATAAACAGGTATAATGAACAGGTATGGCAGGAAGGTACACAGAAATGAATGGTTCCAGGAACATGCAGGTTTTCATAAACAGGTATAAGTTTTTACCCCAGTCCAGAAGGCACAAGGCTGTTCAGGAAAGTAGATAGAGTCCAGGGATATTGTGAAATAGCATACAGCGGTGGTGAAGTCCAGGCAAAAAGGTCAGGGCTGGTGGCAAACAACAAATCCAGGAAACAGGCAGAGATCGAGGTCATAAGCAATACAGCAGAGTCCAGTACATGGTCCAAGGTCATACACAGCAAGATAAATCCAAAGGCAGAGAAGGGGAACTGAGCAGGAACAAACGGGAACACAAGCAGCAGCCAGGTATACAAGGATGAACTGCCTAGAGCACAGCTTGAGGCAGGTATTTAAAGCAGTGCCACAGGTGCAGTTCCAATTAGGTCTCAGGTAAGGAAATTAACTCCTTCAGGTATGTTGCAGAGTTCAGGAGCAGAACAGCAGCACCTCTGGTGGTATGAGGTACTGCTGCTAGGTACAAATGACAGACAGAGTTGTAACAGTGAGGGTGGCTTTAGGCCGGGGGGAGCAGGGGAGGAGGACAGAGTGAAAGAGAGGAGATGGTGGTCAGAGAGTGGGTAGGGAGAGATGGAGAAGTCTGAGAGATCGCAGAGATGCGAGAAGACAAGGTCGAGGGAGTGACCAAGATGGTGGGTGGGGCAGGAGGTCCACTGGGTGAGACCTAGGGAGGAGGAGAGGGAGAGAAGTCTGATAGTGGCAGGGTCTGAGCAGTTGTCGATGGGGATGTTGAAGTCCCCGAGTATGACGGAGGGAAGGTCAGAGGAAAGGTAGTGGGGGAGCCAGGCGGCGAAGTTATCCAGGAACAGGGAGGTAGGGCCAGGGGGGCGGTAGATGACGGAGACCCGGAGATGGATGGAGGAGAAAAGACGAATGGAGTGAACTTCAAAGGAGGAGAAAGAGAGGGAAGGTACAGTGGGAATGACCCGAAAAGTACAGCAGGGGGGTAGAAGTCCCACTCCGCCACCAGGACGTTCATCCGGTCTGGTAAAGTGGGTGAAGGAGAGGCCACCATAGGAGAGGGCGGCGGGTGAGGTGGTGTCAGAGGGAGTGAGCCAGGTTTCAGTGATGGCGAGAAGGTTAAGAGAGTTGGAGATGAAGAGGTCGTGGATGGAGGTCAGTTTGTTACGGATGGACCTTGAGTTCCAGAGGGCACAGGAGAAAGGGAGGGAAGGATGAGGGGAGATGTGGATAAGATTGTCGGGGTTGCTGGAGCGAGGGGATGGGTGTGAGTCGGACCGGTGAAGGGGGCTGGAAGAGAGGTTGAAGGAGCGAGGTGGGGGGGGGTGGGATCGTGCGAGAGGGACAGGTGGCGGTGGCCCGGTGAGAGGATAGGTATAGGAAAGGAGCGAGGCGGCATAGTGAGATATGGGGGACAGGAGTGAGAGAGACGAGGCAGCAGGGGCCGGAGGAGAAAATTGAGCTAGGTAAAATGGGCAGCAGAGGCTGGAGGAGTAGAGACTGACGGGGCAAAGAAAGGCAGCACGTAGGAGAGTAGAGGATTAAGGTGCGGAGTGAAACAGAAGGGCAGTAGCAATACAATAAGAACAAAGCAAAGTGGGGAAGAGCAGGGGTAAATCAATGGGACAATGTATAGTGGAGGAGAATGAAATAACAATTTAAACAATAACAACCTAAATGATGAAGACAATGTATGGTAGAGAACAATAAAATAAAGGTGGAACAAATAAATTTGATTAAAATTAAAATAAGCACATTAAGTTAGAGATAAAGATAAAAATTGATGGTTAGATCAGATAAACACAAGAACAGCAGTGAAGGGCTACCGAGAGCCCATACTGGGAAGCTGGAGGGATAACTCAGGAACGGGGGAGTCCACGGAGGATCCCGGTGGTTGCAGGAGTTGGAGTAGTCCAGGGATCCAGCAATCAGGAGGTAGGCGCAGGATCAGAAAAGTCCTGGGGGGTTGAGTGATCAGGATGGATCAGAGTTCCGGAGGGTCAAGATAACCAGTCCAGTGCAGAGTTCAGACCCGGAGAAGCACGAGAGTCCGAGGGTCCAAGGGGTCATGAGGAGAGGCGGGGTGGGTGGATGATGGATATAAACAGGCCCTGTGTTGGTAATTAATTGACCAATTAATGGTGGATAATCCTGATTTTTTTTTTTATATAAAATCAACCATATGCTGGGGCAGGGGCATGAGATGAACCTCTTATGCCACCCTGTCCATGTTGCTGGGGACCAGTTGGGCTTGCCGTTCCACCGCTGCCACCATTAGGCTTCTTCAACGGTGCCTAGAACTGATTTCTTCCAGGTAATTCTCGCTACTAGTGCTCCTCCTAGCTGGTCACCTGGGCTGGTACCCCTGACCTCTCCCTTTAGATCAGGGTTGCTGTGGATGGTTCCAGGGCCGATGCTGGGGTCCACAGCGCCCTAGGCATTTTTAAAAAAGCGGCGCCCCCCCGCGCAAAAATCGCCGCCCTCCTCCCCTTACCTTGTCTCACCACCGCCGCCTCCTCCCCTCCACTCACTGACACTAGTAAGTGGAGGGGAGGAGGCGGAGCAGAGAGGCGGCGGTGGTGACAAAATAGCCTCATCCCCCCCTCCCCATCTGATGCTGTGCGGCGGCCGTGACAGGTATGGTCAGCGGTCGCCACACAGTTTTAAAGTATTTTAGAATTCTGTGGCGCCCTCCAGAGCCCGGCGCCCTAGGCAAGTGCCTAACCTTGCCTAATGGGAGCGCCGGGCCTGGATGGTTCTCACACTGGCCAGAGCTGCAGGGTAGCAGGAGGAGCATTGTTATTAGACGCTGGGTCCCATCCTCAGAACGGCTGGATAACAGATTAGTTTGGTCTAATCTGTAGGTCATTGGAATTTACAGCAGGTAAGTATGTTTCAAAGCAGGATCTTGAAGCAGAGATGATTTATTAGCTCAAGTAGTCCTTACAAGGACAGTTACACGCTAGTTTGAGGTACTAGCGATTCTTGCAGAAGTTAGAGATGGAACAATACAGTACATTTCATGGTGAAACAGGGAGATAATCCAGCTTTCTGCCCCTTTAGCCAATCCAGGCTGATTCATGCAGCGTGCACATTGATCAGCTTGGGGGGGGGGGGCTCGGAGGAGATAACACCTTTTAACATTGTTGCTAGAGGTGGGGGGGGGGGGGGGGGTGTACTTCACCCCTGTCCCTGAGCTGCCAGCCTATTCTTCTCCCTGGTGCCTGAATGTCTGAGGGACGAGAGTTATCTTTTACATTTCCTGTCTAAAATACTTCCAGGAACTCTGCACCTGGATCTGCAGTCCTGGGAGAACACTGTCTGACTGCTCTCCCTATGTATATCCTGGGAGCAGACTGTATGACCCCCTCTCCCTATGTATATCCTGGGGGCAGACTGTATGACCCCCTCTCCCTATGTATATCCTGGGAGCAGACTGTATGACCCCCTCTCCCTATGTATATCCTGGGGGCAGACTGTATGACCCCCTCTCCCTATGTATATCCTGGGAGCAGACTGTATGACCCCCTCTCCCTATGTATATCCTGGGAGCAGACTGTATGACCCCCTCTCCCTATGTATATCCTGGGAGCAGACTGTATGACCCCCTCTCCCTATGTATATCCTGGGAGCTGACTGTATTACCCCTCTCCCTATGTATATCCTGGGAGCAGACTGTATGACCCCCTCTCCCTATGTATATCCTGGGAGCAGACTGTATGACCCCCTCTCCCTATGTATATCCTGGGAGCAGACTGTATGACCCCCTCTCCATATGTATATCCTGGGAGCAGACTGTATGACCCCCTCTCCCTATGTATATCCTGGGAGCAGACTGTATGACCCCCTCTCCCTATGTATATCCTGGGAGCAGACTGTATGACCCCCTCTCCCTATGTATATCCTGGGAGCAGACTGTATGACCCCCTCTCCCTATGTATATCCTGGGAGCAGACTGTATGACCCCCTCTCCCTATGTATATCCTGGGAGCAGACTGTATGACCCCCTCTCCCTATGTATATCCTGGGAGCAGACTGTATGACCCCCTCTCCCTATGTATATCCTGGGAGCAGACTGTATGACCCCCTCTCCCTATGTATATCCTGGGAGCAGACTGTATGACCCCCTCTCCCTATGCATATCCTGGGAGCAGACTGTATGACCCCCTCTCCCTATGTATATCCTGGGAGCTGACTGTATTACCCCTCTCCTCCACCAGGGGACACACTGTATTACCCTCCATGATAGGACACGTGGTCTGTACTAGAGCTACAGCTGTAAACAACACGTGTCCGTATTGAGAGACATGCTCCTCCCACTGTGACGTCAGCACGCGGCTCCTCCGCTGACTATGACGCACAAACGCTATTGTAGTAAAGGGGCGGGGCTCCATCTTATCTAGGGGCGGGGCTGGGGCACGTGTTCGCGTGTGGTCTGTGTTGCCGCGCACGGCAGCGACGAGGAGTGTCATATATAGCGCCCGCCCCCCGCCGCTATGTGTCCAATCAGAGACGCAGGTCACCGTGACTGGCAGCCACCACCGACCAACCCAGGTGAGTGTGACGCGCCGCGGCGGCCAATGAGGTGGGGAGACGGGGTCGCGAGAGACAACGAGAGTAGGTGCGCGCGAGCGGTCGGGGTCACGAGCTGGGTCCGGAGATCGGGAGCGTGGTCGGTGATTCGGTGTGCGCGTGACTGTCTGTGAGGGGAGCGCGAGGAGTTCGGAGATCCAGCTGGAGGAGGGGGAGGAGCCAAGTCCTGCACCGCGCTCTGTACACAGGCCGCGGCCTAACCCTAGGTGAGGAGACCGGGCCGGGGGTCCTCCGCCCTGTACCCCGTGTACCGAGCCCTGTACCCCGTGTGTCCTCTGCTATTACCCTGTATTCTATTATCACCTGTAACCTGATGTCAGCAAGTCCTCAGTATCCGTATAGCTGGCTGTACAGGGATCACCCCCCCCCCCCCCCCCCAATACCTCATATCCCCCTCTGTCCCCTTATCCTGATATCACCCAGCTCCTCAAATACCTCATATCCCCCTCTGTCCCCTTATCCTGATATCACCCAGCCCCTCAAATACCTCACATCCCCCTCTGTCCCCTTATCCTGATATCACCCAGCCCCTCAAATACCTCATATCCCCCTCTGTCCCCTTATCCTGATATCACCCAGCCCCTCAAATACCTCATATCCCCCTCTGTCCCCTTATCCTGATATCACCCAGCCCCTCAAATACCTCATATCCCCCTCTGTCCCCTTATCCTGATATCACCCAGCTCCTCAAATACCTCATATCCCCCTCTGTCCCCTTATCCTGATATCACCCAGCCCCTCAAATACCTCATATCCCCCTCTGTCCCCTTATCCTGATGTCACCCAGCTCCTCAAATACCTCATATCCCCCTCTGTCCCCTTATCCTGATATCACCCAGCCCCTCAAATACCTCATATCCCCCTCTGTCCCCTTATCCTGATATCACCCAGCCCCTCAAATACCTCATATCCCCCTCTGTCCCCTTATCCTGATATCACCCAGCCCCTCAAATACCTCATATCCCCCTCTGTCCCCTTATCCTGATATCACCCAGCTCCTCAAATACCTCATATCCCCCTCTGTCCCCTTATCCTGATATCACCCAGCTCCTCAAATACCTCATATCCCCCTCTGTGCCTTATCCTGATATCACCCAGCTCCTCAAATACCTCATATCCCCCTCTGTCCCCTTATCCTGATATCACCCAGCTCCTCAAATACCTCATATCCCCCTCTGTCCCCTTATCCTGATATCACCCAGCTCCTCAAATACCTCATATCCCCCTCTGTCCCCTTATCCTGATATCACCCAGCTCCTCAAATACCTCATATCCCCCTCTGTCCCCTTATCCTGATATCACCCAGCTCCTCAAATACCTCATATCCCCCTCTGTCCCCTTATCCTGATATCACCCAGCCCCCCCACCCCAATACCTCATATCCCCCCTGTCCCCTTATCCTGATATCACCCAGCTCCTCAAATACCTCATATCCTCCTCTGTCCCCTTATCCTGATATCACCCAGCTCCCCCCCCCCCTCAAATACCTCATATCCCCCTCTGTCCCCTTATCCTGATATCACCCAGCCCCTCAAATACCTCATATCCCCCTCTGTCCCCTTATCCTGATATCACCCAGCCCCTCAAATACCTCATATCCCCCTCTGCCCCCTTATCCTGATATCACCCAGCTCCTCAAATACCTCATATCCTCCTCTGTCCCCTTATCCTGATATCACCCAGCTCCCCCCCCCTCAAATACCTCATATCCCCCTCTGTCCCCTTATCCTGATATCACCCAGCCCCTCAAATACCTCATATCCCCCTCTGTCCCCTTATCCTGATATCACCCAGCTCCTCAAATACCTCATATCCTCCTCTGTCCCCTTATCCTGATATCACCCAGTTCCACCCCTCAAATACCTCATATCCCCCTCTGTCCCCTTATCCTGATATCACCCAGCCCCTCAAATACCTCATATCCCCCTCTGCCCCCTTATCCTGATATCACCCAGCCCCTCAAATACCTCATATCCCCCTCTGCCCCCTTATCCTGATATCACCCAGCTCCTCAAATACCTCATATCCCCCTCTGTCCCCTTATCCTGATATCACCCAGCTCCCCCCCTCAAATACCTCATATCCCCCTCTGTCCCCTTATCCTGATATCACCCAGCCTCTCAAATACCTCATATCCCCCTGTGTCCCCTTATCCTGATATCACCCAGCCTCTCAAATACCTCATATCCCCCTCTGCCCCCTTATCCTGATATCACCCAGCCCCTCAAATACCTCATATCCCCCTGTCCCCTTATCCTGATATCACCCAGCCCCTCAAATACCTCATATCCCCCTCTGTCCCCTTATCCTGATATCACCCAGCTCTCCCCCCCCCCCCCCCTCAAATACCTCATATCCCCCTCTGTTCCCTTATCCTGATATCACCCAGCCCCTCAAATACCTCATATCCCCCTCTGTCCCCTTATCCTGATATCACCCAGCTCCTCAAATACCTCATATCCCCCTCTGTCCCCTTATCCTGATATCATCCAGCTCTCCCCCCCCTCAAATACCTCATAACCCCCTCTGTCCCCTTATCCTGATATCACCCAGCCCCTCAAATACCTCATATCCCCCTCTGTCCCCTTATCCTGATATCACCCAGCCCCTCAAATACCTCATATCCCCCTCTGTCCCCTTATCCTGATATCACCCAGCCCCCCCCTCAAATACCTCATATCCCCCTCTGTCCCCTTATCCTGATATCACCCAGCCCCTCAAATACCTCATATCCCCCTCTGTCCCCTTATCCTGATATCACCCAGCTCCCCCCCCCTCAAATACCTCATATCCCCCTCTGTCCCCTTATCCTGATATCACCCAACTCCCCCCCCCCCCCCCCCCCTCAAATACCTCATATCCCCCTCTGTCCCCTTATCCTGATATTACCCAGCTCCACCCCCTCAAATACCTCATATCCCCCTCTGTCCCCTTATCCTGATATCACCCAGCTCCCCCCCCCCTCAAATATCTCATATCCCCCTCTGTCCCCTTATCCTGATATCACCCAGCCCCTCAAATACCTCATATCCCCCTCTGTCCCCTTATCCTGATATCACCCAGCTCCCCCCCTCAAATACCTCATATCCCCCTCTGTCCCCTTATCCTGATATCACCCAGCTCCTCAAATACCTCATATCCCCCTCTGTGCCTTATCCTGATATCACCCAGCTCCTCAAATACCTCATATCCCCCTCTGTCCCCTTATCCTGATATCACCCAGCTCCCCCCCTCAAATACCTCATATCCCCCTCTGTCCCCTTATCCTGATATCACCCAGCCCCTCAAATACCTCATATCCCCCTCTGCCCCCTTATCCTGATATCACCCAGCTCCCCCCCTCAAATACCTCATATCCCCCTCTGTCCCCTTATCCTGATATCACCCAGCTCCCCCCCCCCCCTCAAATACCTCATATCCCCCTCTGTCCCCTTATCCTGATATCACCCAGCCCCTCAAATACCTCATATCCCCCTCTGTCCCCTTATCCTGATATCACCCAGCTCCTCAAATACCTCATATCCTCCTCTGTCCCCTTATCCTGATATCACCCAGTTCCACCCCTCAAATACCTCATATCCCCCTCTGTCCCCTTATCCTGATATCACCCAGCCCCTCAAATACCTCATATCCCCCTCTGCCCCCTTATCCTGATATCACCCAGCCCCTCAAATACCTCATATCCCCCTCTGCCCCCTTATCCTGATATCACCCAGCTCCTCAAATACCTCATATCCCCCTCTGTCCCCTTATCCTGATATCACCCAGCTCCCCCCCTCAAATACCTCATATCCCCCTCTGTCCCCTTATCCTGATATCACCCAGCCTCTCAAATACCTCATATCCCCCTGTGTCCCCTTATCCTGATATCACCCAGCCTCTCAAATACCTCATATCCCCCTCTGCCCCCTTATCCTGATATCACCCAGCCCCTCAAATACCTCATATCCCCCTGTCCCCTTATCCTGATATCACCCAGCCCCTCAAATACCTCATATCCCCCTCTGTCCCCTTATCCTGATATCACCCAGCTCTCCCCCCCCCCCCCCCCTCAAATACCTCATATCCCCCTCTGTTCCCTTATCCTGATATCACCCAGCCCCTCAAATACCTCATATCCCCCTCTGTCCCCTTATCCTGATATCACCCAGCTCCTCAAATACCTCATATCCCCCTCTGTCCCCTTATCCTGATATCATCCAGCTCTCCCCCCCCTCAAATACCTCATAACCCCCTCTGTCCCCTTATCCTGATATCACCCAGCCCCTCAAATACCTCATATCCCCCTCTGTCCCCTTATCCTGATATCACCCAGCCCCTCAAATACCTCATATCCCCCTCTGTCCCCTTATCCTGATATCACCCAGCCCCCCCCTCAAATACCTCATATCCCCCTCTGTCCCCTTATCCTGATATCACCCAGCCCCTCAAATACCTCATATCCCCCTCTGTCCCCTTATCCTGATATCACCCAGCTCCCCCCCCCTCAAATACCTCATATCCCCCTCTGTCCCCTTATCCTGATATCACCCAACTCCCCCCCCCCCCCCCCCCTCAAATACCTCATATCCCCCTCTGTCCCCTTATCCTGATATTACCCAGCTCCACCCCCTCAAATACCTCATATCCCCCTCTGTCCCCTTATCCTGATATCACCCAGCTCCCCCCCCCCTCAAATATCTCATATCCCCCTCTGTCCCCTTATCCTGATATCACCCAGCCCCTCAAATACCTCATATCCCCCTCTGTCCCCTTATCCTGATATCACCCAGCTCCCCCCCTCAAATACCTCATATCCCCCTCTGTCCCCTTATCCTGATATCACCCAGCTCCTCAAATACCTCATATCCCCCTCTGTGCCTTATCCTGATATCACCCAGCTCCTCAAATACCTCATATCCCCCTCTGTCCCCTTATCCTGATATCACCCAGCTCCCCCCCTCAAATACCTCATATCCCCCTCTGTCCCCTTATCCTGATATCACCCAGCCCCTCAAATACCTCATATCCCCCTCTGCCCCCTTATCCTGATATCACCCAGCTCCCCCCCTCAAATACCTCATATCCCCCTCTGTCCCCTTATCCTGATATCACCCAGCTCCCCCCCCCCTCAAATACCTCATATCCCCCTCTGTCCCCTTATCCTGATATCACCCAGCCCCTCAAATACCTCATATCCCCCTCTGTCCCCTTATCCTGATATCACCCAGCTCCCCCCCCCCTCAAATACCTCATATCCCCCTCTGTCCCCTTATCCTGATATCACCCAGCCCCTCAAATACCTCATATCCCCCTCTGTCCCCTTATCCTGATATCACCCAGCTCCTCAAATACCTCATATCCCCCTCTGTCCCCTTATCCTGATATCACCCAGCTCCTCAAATACCTCATATCCCCCTCTGTCCCCTTATCCTGATATCACCCAACTCCTCAAATACCTCATATCCCCCTCTGTCCCCTTATCCTGATATCACCCAGCTCCCCCCCTCAAATACCTCATATCCCCCTCTGTCCCCTTATCCTGATATCACCCAGCCCCTCAAATACCTCATATCCCCCTCTGCCCCCTTATCCTGATATCACCCAGCCCCTCAAATACCTCATATCCCCCTCTGTCCCCTTATCCTGATATCACCCAGCTCCCCCCCCCCCAAATACCTCATATCCCCCTCTGTCCCCTTATCCTGATATCACCCAGCCCCTCAAATACCTCATATCCCCCTCTGTCCCCTTATCCTGATATCACCCAGCCCCTCAAATACCTCATATCCCCCTCTGTCCCCTTATCCTGATATCACCCAGCTCCCCCCCCCAAATACCTCATATCCCCCTCTGTCCCCTTATCCTGATATCACCCAGCCCCTCAAATACCTCATATCCCCCTCTGTCCCCTTATCCTGATATCACCCAGCCACCTCAAATACCTCATATCCCCCTCTGTCCCCTTATCCTGATATCACCCAGCTCCCCCCCCCCCTCAAATACCTCATATCCCCCTCTGTCCCCTTATCCTGATATCACCCAGCTCCTCAAATACCTCATATCCCCCTCTGTCCCCTTATCCTGATATCACCCAGCTCCTCAAATACCTCATATCCTCCTCTGTCCCCTTATCCTGATATCACCCAGCTCCCCCCCCCCCCCCCCCTCAAATACCTCATATCCCCCTCTGTCCCCTTATCCTGATATCACCCAGCCCCTCAAATACCTCATATCCCCCTCTGTCCCCTTATCCTGATATCACCCAGCTCCCCCCCCCCCCTCAAATACCTCATATCCCCCTCTGTCCCCTTATCCTGATATCACCCAGCCCCTCAAATACCTCATATCCCCCTCTGTCCCCTTATCCTGATATCACCCAGCCCCTCAAATACCTCATATCCCCCTCTGCCCCCTTATCCTGATATCACCCAGCTCCTCAAATACCTCATATCCTCCTCTGTCCCCTTATCCTGATATCACCCAGCTCCCCCCCCCCTCAAATACCTCATATCCCCCTCTGTCCCCTTATCCTGATATCACCCAGCCCCTCAAATACCTCATATCCCCCTCTGTCCCCTTATCCTGATATCACCCAGCTCCTCAAATACCTCATATCCTCCTCTGTCCCCTTATCCTGATATCACCCAGTTCCCCCCCTCAAATACCTCATATCCCCCTCTGTCCCCTTATCCTGATATCACCCAGCCCCTCAAATACCTCATATCCCCCTCTGCCCCCTTATCCTGATATCACCCAGCTCCTCAAATACCTCATATCCTCCTCTGTCCCCTTATCCTGATATCACCCAGCTCCCCCCCCCCTCAAATACCTCATATCCCCCTCTGTCCCCTTATCCTGATATCACCCAGCCCCTCAAATACCTCATATCCCCCTCTGTCCCCTTATACTGATATCACCCAGCTCCCCCCCTCAAATACCTCATATCCCCCTCTGTCCCCTTATCCTGATATCACCCAGCCTCTCAAATACCTCATATCCCCCTCTGTCCCCTTATCCTGATATCACCCAGCCTCTCAAATACCTCATATCCCCCTCTGCCCCCTTATCCTGATATCACCCAGCCCCTCAAATACCTCATATCCCCCTGTCCCCTTGTCCTGATATCACCCAGCCCCTCAAATACCTCATATCCCCCTCTGTCCCCTTATCCTGATATCACCCAGCTCTTCCCCCCCCCCCCCCCCCCCTCAAATACCTCATATCCCCCTCTGTTCCCTTATCCTGATATCACCCAGCCCCTCAAATACCTCATATCCCCCTCTGTCCCCTTATCCTGATATCACCCAGCTCCTCAAATACCTCATATCCCCCTCTGTCCCCTTATCCTGATATCATCCAGCTCTCCCCCCCCCTCAAATACCTCATAACCCCCTCTGTCCCCTTATCCTGATATCACCCAGCCCCTCAAATACCTCATATCCCCCTCTGTCCCCTTATCCTGATATCACCCAGCCCCTCAAATACCTCATATCCCCCTCTGTCCCCTTATCCTGATATCACCCAGCCCCCCCCTCAAATACCTCATATCCCCCTCTGTCCCCTTATCCTGATATCACCCAGCCCCTCAAATACCTCATATCCCCCTCTGTCCCCTTATCCTGATATCACCCAGCTCCCCCCCCCTCAAATACCTCATATCCCCCTCTGTCCCCTTATCCTGATATCACCCAACTCCCCCCCCCCCCCCCTCAAATACCTCATATCCCCCTCTGTCCCCTTATCCTGATATTACCCAGCTCCACCCCCTCAAATACCTCATATCCCCCTCTGTCCCCTTATCCTGATATCACCCAGCTCCCCCCCCCCCCTCAAATATCTCATATCCCCCTCTGTCCCCTTATCCTGATATCACCCAGCCCCTCAAATACCTCATATCCCCCTCTGTCCCCTTATCCTGATATCACCCAGCTCCCCCCCTCAAATACCTCATATCCCCCTCTGTCCCCTTATCCTGATATCACCCAGCTCCCCCCCCCCCCCCTCAAATACCTCATATCCCCCTCTGTCCCCTTATCCTGATATCACCCAGCTCCCCCCCCCCCCCCTCAAATACCTCATATCCCCCTCTGTCCCCTTATCCTGATATCACCCAGCCCCTCAAATACCTCATATCCCCCTCTGTCCCCTTATCCTGATATCACCCAGCTCCTCAAATACCTCATATCCCCCTCTGTCCCCTTATCCTGATATCACCCAGCTCCTCAAATACCTCATATCCCCCTCTGTGCCTTATCCTGATATCACCCAGCTCCTCAAATACCTCATATCCCCCTCTGTCCCCTTATCCTGATATCACCCAGCTCCTCAAATACCTCATATCCCCCTCTGTGCCTTATCCTGATATCACCCAGCTCCTCAAATACCTCATATCCCCCTCTGTCCCCTTATCCTGATATCACCCAGCCCCTCAAATACCTCATATCCCCCTCTGCCCCCTTATCCTGATATCACCCAGCTCCCCCCCTCAAATACCTCATATCCCCCTCTGTCCCCTTATCCTGATATCACCCAGCTCCCCCCCCCCCCCCCCCCTCAAATACCTCATATCCCCCTCTGTCCCCTTATCCTGATATCACCCAGCCCCTCAAATACCTCATATCCCCCTCTGTCCCCTTATCCTGATATCACCCAGCTCCCCCCCCCCCCCTCAAATACCTCATATCCCCCTCTGTCCCCTTATCCTGATATCACCCAGCCCCTCAAATACCTCATATCCCCCTCTGTCCCCTTATCCTGATATCACCCAGCTCCTCAAATACCTCATATCCCCCTCTGTCCCCTTATCCTGATATCACCCAGCTCCTCAAATACCTCATATCCCCCTCTGTCCCCTTATCCTGATATCACCCAGCCCCTCAAATACCTCATATCCCCCTCTGTCCCCTTATCCTGATATCACCCAGCTCCCCCCTCAAATACCTCATATCCCCCTCTGTCCCCTTATCCTGATATCACCCAGCCCCTCAAATACCTCATATCCCCCTCTGTCCCCTTATCCTGATATCACCCAGCTCCCCCCCCCCCAAATACCTCATATCCCCCTCTGTCCCCTTATCCTGATATCACCCAGCCCCTCAAATACCTCATATCCCCCTCTGTCCCCTTATCCTGATATCACCCAGCCCCTCAAATACCTCATATCCCCCTCTGTCCCCTTATCCTGATATCACCCAGCTCCCCCCCCCCAAATACCTCATATCCCCCTCTGTCCCCTTATCCTGATATCACCCAGCCCCTCAAATACCTCATATCCCCCTCTGTCCCCTTATCCTGATATCACCCAGCCACCTCAAATACCTCATATCCCCCTCTGTCCCCTTATCCTGATATCACCCAGCTCCCCCCCCCCCCTCAAATACCTCATATCCCCCTCTGTCCCCTTATCCTGATATCACCCAGCCCCTCCAATACCTCATATCCCCCTCTGTCCCCTTATCCTGATATCACCCAGCTCCTCAAATACCTCATATCCCCCTCTGTCCCCTTATCCTGATATCACCCAGCTCCTCAAATACCTCATATCCCCCTCTGTCCCCTTATCCTGAAATCACCCAGCTCCTCAAATACCTCATATCCCCCTCTGTCCCCTTATCCTGAAATCACCCAGCTCCCCCCCCCCTCAAATACCTCATATCGCCCTCTGTCCCCTCATCCTGATATCACCCAGCTCCCCCCCCCCTCAAATACCTCATATCCCCCTCTGTCCCCTTATCCTGATATCACCCAGCTCCTCAAATACCTCATATCCCCCTCTGTCCCCTTATCCTGATATCACCCAGCTCCTCAAATACCTCATATCCCCCTCTGTCCCCTTATCCTGAAATCACCCAGCTCCTCAAATACCTCATATCCCCCTCTGTCCCCTTATCCTGAAATCACCCAGCTCCCCCCCCCCTCAAATACCTCATATCCCCCTCTGTCCCCTCATCCTGATATCACCCAGCCCCTCAAATACCTCATATCCCCCTCTGTCCCCTTATCCTGATATCACCCAGCTCCTCCCCCCCCCCCCTCAAATACCTCATATCCCCCTCTGTCCCCTTATCCTGATATCACCCAGCTCCTCCCCCCCCCCCCCCCCCTCAAATACCTCATATCCCCCTCTGTCCCCTTATCCTGATATCACCCAGCCCCCCCCCAGCTGGTGTAGTGGTTTGCACAGTAGTGCAGCAGATGTGGAGCCGTGAGAGAGGAAGATCAGTCTTGTTGCAACATTTAAAATGGACTGAAGCAGGTAGTGAAGGGTATAAGAAATACGGCTATCAAGATCCCCATTGCTGTTCCCCAAAACATGTATCTTTGGTCTAGGAGTGGATCTTTTGCTTGATAAAGCGCTACCAGATATGTTCCCAATCTCCTTACCCTGGCCAAAGTAATTATTGCTAGAATGTGGATGGCCCAAGAGAAACCTCAATTTGCTAACTGGATGGCCCTGGTCAATGAGGTTATAGAGCATGAAAGATTCACGCATCGTTCACAAAATACGTTAGTGTGGTCCAGATGGACAAACTCAAAATGTGCAACGCGATCTCTGACCGCCGACTTTGATCCGGGTTAAGCACTCCGACCACCACCACCCCTTATCCTCCCCTTCTCCACACTACTAAATCCATACTCCTATAGATGTTTTATGAGACTAAACTATGCTGAGACACGTGACTCATTGTCATTCATGTTTTTTGACATCTCCCCTCCAGGGCTAAAGATACCTAGGATAGATATACATATACCACTTAACACATCGCATTAAAAAATCTACTTTAGTATCTAGAATTAATCTACTTATTATTACACATTAAATGTAAGGTACAATGGAGCTATATTTGTTGTTGAGTTTGGAAAAAATGCAATAAAAAAATATTTGATTTAAAAAAAAAATTGGGACTGAAGCTGGCATAGATGGGTGAGGAGAATGTCAGATAGCAAGAGGTTGCAGTAATCAAGGCAGGAGATGAGCGGATAAGAGATTTGGAAGCACCTTGGGTAATAAAACGTATTCTGGCAATGGATGTAAGGAACAAAGCGGAGGGAGGATTCAAGTGTGACCCCCAAGGCTGTGGGTGACTGAGGACATTGTGGTGTTGAGACTTCCATGTGGAGATAGCGGAGAGACCTTTGGATAAACCAGATGGAACAGGAGAGGTAGATTTGGGGGTTGTTGCCCTAGAGGTGGGTCCTGGATGCCAAAGGAGCTAATGAATTTCCCAAAAGAAAAGGCGTACAGGGAGAAAAGCAGAGGGCCAGGAGTAGTGACATTTATGACTAATAACTTCTGGATCTGGCTCTTAAGGTTTGTAAATAAGCCTGGCCGTGGGTGCAGAGATGCACCATGGCTCCACTCCAGGTTCTTGTGGGACGTAGAGTTGCTGCTTTAGATATGAGTCCCCATCCATGCTTGGGCACAGAGGTCAGCTGTCCAGATAAAATAAAGATGTTAGAAACAGGATCAGTCTGCATGTGTGAGAGCCTCGGTGATACATGATCATCCAAGGTGGCAATGTCAGGTCTTCTTGCCCAGTAATGGTGTCTGCCATGTGTTTTCTAACACTTGGTAGTGGTTTGACATGAGGAGGAGTTAGGTGTTTATATGACAACTTACACGTGAGCTGATGGTTATATATGCATAAAAAATGTGTCTGATGGAATAAGTTTAAGCCTTGTGTAATGCCTTTGTTTGTACAACACTGCCCTGTTCTTAGAAACATAGTGAGATACCGTGGAAATGAGCTTCTAGGAACTGAGGTTCTATTCCTGTGATTTCATCCAGTGGATCCAGATTTCAGGGCACTCATTCCAACTGTGGCAGGAGGAGCCCTCATCTAATTATCTGGAACTGTTTAGACAATAAGTTTCTCTAGAGTATAGTACGTGCAATGTTGTATAAATTTTCCTTTGCAGTCCTGCTGACAGTGAGACCCCCTATAGATAGCACAGTACCTTGTAGGCTAATCTACGGTGCATTGAATGTTAGATACTCCTAGCAATATCAGATATAGGACTTTAGTGCTAAATGCTCCTATGTTGCATGACACTCTTGTCTGTATCTGACTGGTATGTAGTGGTGGGGTCACATAGCTCTTGTTGTACACTTATCTGTGTTCTGATTTTATCCTACAGCTTTGCATGCCTCTTCTCACGCGTGTGTCATAGGAGTGAGGGGCCCAAGAATAACTATTGAGATAGATATATCCAGCATGTTTGTGTACTGTAATGAATGTAATTATACCGCAGATGGAGAGTACCAGCGTTGGTAGTTATAGGTATGCCAATTATGAATTCTACTTGCAGGACCCCCCTCCTCAGTCCAGACCACTTTTCATGTGACTAGTAGAACGGTTTGGGGTCTCCCAGTTAGTGAAGATATTTGCCATGCAAGCCCCTGAAAGCAATAACAACTTTGAGGAAATCCCTAGGGTGGAGGTGGCCACAACAACCTTTGTGCTTACAATACGTGTGTTAATGATGTCCCTGATTTAGAGCGAGCCCTGAGGGGTGAGGAGCTTGTGGGTATGGTGATGTGCAGCGTCTGTTCCTGCACTGACTGTAAACAGGATGAAGGTTTCTCAGATCAGACGTCTCTGAAGCAGCCACTTCCTCCGCTTCGGGAAACGGCACATCTGCTTGTGGCGTAATGCAAATAGCTGGTCATTGTAGCACAGACATGTCTTATCCCTGACACATGTTGTCACATACAACCAGGCTGTATTGTGCTCGGCCCCAAATACAGGCCTACAATGCAAGGGCCTCAATGGGCAAAATAATGTGGAATTCAGGGAAGATGTGCATCCATTCAACTCGGACCCACAAAGTTGTCTGTGTATACACAGTTTTGTGTGTGTTCTTGTTGTCATGTTCTTTTCATCACTAATCACTGCTAAGTGGATCTTGGTAACTCAGTTGGGATATGCTATTTAATCCATGTCTCTATTAGTAATGCCTTTTACTACCTGGGTCTGACATTCCCTCGGTTGAAAAGGAACAGAAGTTATGCAGTTATTAACCTCCTAACTGGACCTCCTAACTGGACAACACATTTAACACCTATAATCCACCCAAACCGGTTTTCCTGCAAAAAAAAAAAAAAAAAAAACAATCCTTACCCCAATGACAGTGATTTAGACAGTGGGTCCCAGAGGCTAGGTATCTGGAAACAACAACAAACTGTAGAGAGAAATGCTCAGGGTTTGATAAACCTTTCTGATTGCTGCATCTTTTCCTGTTGAGGCGTCAGACTTGTTGAATGCTCCCCATGGTTAGTCTGACTTGCAATCAGTGTTCTGTAGTTTGGTCTATAAGAGAAGTGAATCTTCCAGCCTTCTGGCTCTTCGTCCCCGTCTTGGGTGTGGTGTGCTGGAATTCCTGTGTGAATGATGTTCCAGTTGCTGTGTGACTTGCAGGGTGAGATGTGCGAATAACGTGCTCTAGAAGCAACTCTACATTATGAAAGATTAGTGTTTGTGATCTGACTTTTGCTTGTTTCTGTCTTGCTGTATGTATCTCGTGTTACGTAGAACAGTCCCCCCAGGGCATGCTTTGTGCTGAACCAGGCGTTCTGTTCTTACTTCCAGCTGGATGGAGGAGGTCATATGCTCTGCACTTGTCAGTGTGGCTGACCTTTGTATAGAGGCAGTGTGCTCTGCATTGCTTTACACTTGGAGGGAAACGCACAGCTGTAAAACAGAAGTATGTGCTCACAATCTGTAGGGTTATAGTTTGATAAGGCTTTGGCTGAAATGTATGTGTGCGTTTCTGGACGGGCAGAGGTGTGGTCTGATCTGCGCATCGCTGGTTCTTATTAGTACTTGAATACTACAAATACTTTTAGGGAATAAAACCTTAAATAAAAACTTCGACCCCCACCATCGGAACATTCTCCCTCGTTCCATCAGGCTATCCCCTAGCCTGTACAGCCTCAAACGGTCATTAAAAACCCTCCTGTTCATAAAATCCTACCAGTCCCCCACTTAACCCTTTCACCATGTACTATTCCTCACCCTGTTGGATCCTCCATCTTTCCCACTCTTGCTTCTTGCCCTCAGATTCCCTTACACTGAATCACCCCCATGTGTCAACCGTTTGCCTGTTTCCCTTTAGATTGTAAGCTCCAGTGAGCAGGGCCCTCTTCCCTCCTCTTATTACTTATAACTTTTGCTCACCAGCTACACTGCACACCTCCTCCTTGGTGTCTCTGCCCCCACTCCACTCTGCCATTGTCTTCGCACCCCTTTGTGTGGCTCTATACCTGTTGTGCCCACGCTAATTGGCACAAGTTTCAGTTTGCGCTGAATGTGTTACTCTAATGTATTGTTATATCAAGTACTGTCTTGTTTGCCCTCTGTACTGCGGATCTCATGTGGCGCCCTATAAATGAAGATGATAATAACTTGCTTAGAGATTAAGCTGCCTTGTTAAATTGCTGCCTGTAACCGACCGCTGTTCCCATATATAGCCGCCCGAGGTACCGTAGAAGAGCACCTAGTAGTACATACCCTCCACCGTCTTACCTGTGCGTGTAATGTGGTTACTCTGTCTCCCTACCAGACACCGCCATGATGAACGGCTCGAACATTGGAAATTCCACGTCCAACAACAAAAGCAAGGACGACCAGGTGGTAAACGGCCACGATGAGAATGAAAACAATCCTTTCGCGGAGTATATGTGGATGGAGAACGAAGAGGATTTCAACAGACAGGTAATGTGTGGTCATTGTATTGGCTGGCATGAGTGTGTCCTTTGCCCCAATGGGCCGTGCCTGGCTGTCCTCAGCCAGTCTGCCTCCTCACACACAGTGTTATACAATTATGGCAGCCCACCCCCTTTGCAATGTTTTTTTTTCATTTTTTATTCATCATATACATTGTCACACAACTGCAAAGTGCCCCCTTTATTTTCCAAACTGTGTGGTGAGATTACATAAGTGTTCTTTACTACATAACTGTAGTGTACGCAACCTAATTTATTTGCCTTTATTGGTAATCTCCAAACAGAACAGTGGCCACATAGCACATTGTGTGATTGTATCACATTGCTGTCAAGTAACCTTTTACCTGCAGGGCTCTTAAAGTGGCCACATAAGGCCTTGTCCCGTGGGGCCACATACTTATGAGCCAGCACAGCACTCTAAGGACACGAGGGGTCTTTGTAGTGCTGAGGGCCCCACACTGGCCTGTAACAATTCTCTTCCGATCGTGTTCTCCATCGGGGCCAATGATGTCAATAGTTCCTCCTTAGGCCTCGCATGCATCTATATCTCGGCCTGTGTGGATGAGCTATATCACATTACATCCAACATCACACGAGACTGATGGCAGCATTACACTGACCATTAATCCCTGGGGTAGAGAGAGGTACAGAGTGAGACTTTTGAAGAGAATCCTAGATTTGTAGATAAAACATGTGGCCTCGCAGGCTTTTATTTACCTGAATTGTTTACATAAATCTTCTTTTAATGGAGTCTTGTCTGCGCCTTTCATTGCTGCTCAGGTGGAGGAGGAGTTACAAGAACAAGATTTCCTCGACCGCTGTTTCCAGGAGATGATGGAAGAGGAAGATAAGGATTGGTTCATCCCTTCCCGCGACTTGCCGCAGGGGGTGGGACAGTTGCAGCAGCAGTTAAATGGTCTCTCGGTCACTGAATGTCACAGTACAGAGGACATCTTGGTACGTTCCTCGGCCGTGTGACTGTCTTGTGTGCACGTTGTAAGAGTGCGAGACGGACACCGTTGCTGATCCCTTTTTTTTTTTTTTTTTTTCCCTTTCTTTAGAGCAAAAGTAACCTGAATCCCGACGCGAAGGAGTTTGTTCCAGGCGTGAAGTATTGAACATTACAGGCAACTTTTTAAAAAAAAAAAAAAAAAAAAGACTGTTTCCTTAAATCTTCAGGACAAAGCTGCACAAAGGAAGGGGATTGTTCGGGGAGGCGGTGACTAGTGACTCGAGTACCTTGTATGTGGGATGGTCATTCTTCAGGCGGCTCACAGTCCCCTCCCCCCTTACAGCATATATTTTGGTGGTATGCTTGTTGGACTTGGCAGGTTTCTTTTTTTTTTTTTTGTTTTTCTTTACAAGGTGGGTGCAATTTACATCAAGACCACACGTGCTGTTGTGTTAAATCCGAACAATATGGAAGATTCCTAAATTAAATCAGTGCTTTTATTTTATTTAACTTTTTTTTTTTTTGCTCCTCTTTCCCTGACCATCACCTGTTTTATTCCGCCTCCGCTGTCACGGGAGACGAAGCAGCCACAGCGCGACGATGGTAACCTGAATTCCGACATGTAATTTAGGGGACATTCCACGTACGTTCATTTCAGTGCCATTCAGAGGTCAAATATTCTGCTTAAGGTGCAAGGGTTTTTTTTTTTGTTTTTGGACTTGTTGTCTATATCTGCTTTCAGCTGTCGCTCAGGAGAACAAGTCCCCCATTGGCTGCCTAGCCGGCGTGTCATTGGTCGAAGTGTTCAGATCTTGTGTCTGGGTTCTGGTACATATCCATCCATCCATCCTCCACACTTCAGTAGTGCGGACAGCAGACCTCGCCGAAAACACAATCACCCGGTCTGTCCACCCTCTGACATTATGCTGCAGATGAATACTCAGCCTTTTGCTTTTCATTAGTGTGATTTAGTATTAAAACACTAAGCTATGCGGCTGATGCTAAGTGACACCAGGGTTCCGTTGTATGACCCCCACCCCTCCCCCAACCATGGCTGTGCCATGTTGAAACCAGGTCACAATCTAGTCTCCGGTCTCACCGGCAGTCCGTAACTTTGGCTTGTCCTGCGCTAAGAGCACCGTAGACCGAGCCGGGCTCCACACTACATTATGACTTCAACATTGCTAATCTGTTTTCCCCCCGGTCCTAGCGACTGGACCCTCCCACTCTCCCCCAGCCTGCATCACATGGCCTATCCATCCGCAGTGATTGTAATGTACAGAGCCTGTTAAGAGACACGAATAAGCTATCTTTTAAAACTGCCTCCGCAGTTGTATTGTTTTTATCAAGTGATTTGGAAAGCCACAGACAAAAAAAATAATAATAAAGCAGCCTGATCATTGTATGTGTCTGAGTACTTGGTGTGTGATTGGTTATGGAGAGGGTAAAGGTATATCCCAGCATTAGGCTGCCCTCTGGTGTACTGTCGGAGTATAACACGACACCTGGAGTGCAGCAGGAAGAGTACCCCTCAGTCCCCTGATGCTGTAATCACCCAGGATTGTCACTCTGGTTCTGGCATTGTGTGGGACTTGTTAACACCATGTGCAGTGACAGTGTAAGCCTCAGATTTAGTTTTCTGGTAAAATATAATTGGCAAGAGCAACAAGTTTTCTGATTTGGTACATTGGATTTCTGTTCTGTTTACAAAGGATGATGGCAGAGCATCTCGGCGTATGTCTTCCACTAAACTTCTGCAGATAGTGAAAAGAATCTTTGCTCAGTCTCTACTTCCTTAAAGCAGCACTGGCATCATGCCTTCAAGATGTTTCCACCTTCCGATAATGTTGGCTTATATGTGCACTAATACAACGTCTTATTTTATTCAGGTTTTCTTTCAGACTACATTCTGTATTTATATAATTGGGCAGAGTTGCTTGTTGTATCTCTAGATATGAATGTTACTTAGTGTCCAGGGCATCACAGTTCTGCCTTTATTCACTGTCAGGAGCCTGCATCAGTCGCAGGGGGTTCGCCTCTTACAGTAAGGGTTGTACCATTATACCTTCCTGTGACTGTGTTGGGGTCCTCGGAGTGCTCCCCGTACACAGCGGGTATGACATGACGGCTGCACTGAGCAGAGCTTTTTGGGGGTGGAGCAGTATCGGCTAATATGGCATGTTCCTCTGTGGGAGGCTTTCAGAATATAGTCCAAATATATTTTGGGAATATATTTTTTTTTATTTTTTAAATTGGGTAGAGATTAATGCGGCAGCCTGGTCCACTATCCCCTAAACCCACCTCCTGAAATGTCCCATGGATCTGTCCTCATACACTGCTACTTGTAGAGCAGGTAAAGTAACCTGTTTATTATTGAAGAGACGGCTTCTTGTATATGCCCTTTATACCCTGTGTTCTGTGTCTCATGTAGGTTAGCTGGTTGTGCTCAGCACCTCCAGTAGTGACAATCACATCTGTTAAAGGTAGAGTGTGAGGGGGTAGGGAGGGGTGTTACTCTGCCCCCTGTCTGAGAGAGCGGCGTTACTGGTTTGTCTCTGTGTTATTGACCTCATAAGGACTGTGTCCGATGTGCACTAGATGCGTTAAAGTAGTGACTGGCAGCTGCCAGCACTTGTGCGTGACGTGTAGCTGCTGCAGCACCTCTCCTGGGGCTGAACGCTTACTGTGGGGCAGGACAGCTGGGTCACACTGACTCAACTTGTGCGTGACGTGTAGCTGCTGCAGCACCTCTCCTGGGGCTGAACGCTTACTGTGGGGCAGGACAGCTGGGTCACACTGACTCAACTTGTGCGTGACGTGTAGCTGCTGCAGCACCTCTCCTGGGGCTGAACGCTTACTGTGGGGCAGGACAGCTGGGTCACACTGACTCAACTTGTGCGTGACATGTAGCTACTGCAGCACCTCTCCTGGGGCTGAACGCTTACTGTGGGGCAGGACAGCTGGGTCACACTGACTCAGGGCTCGCTGGTTCCAGAGATAGCTCTTATCTCTCGCTCACAGGAGTGAGATGTGTGAGGAGAGTTACTGAGCTGTTCCGCACTAGTAAAACAAGTGATGATAGACAGAGATGGAATACACTCTACAGATAGGGGTGAGGTGCTAACCTATTTGTACAGTTACAACACACAGTTATTGCTGATCCTGAACACTGCATATCTGTGTGTATCTAGCAAGATGAAAACAGGAGGTATTGGTTCATGTTTTTATCCAAACATTTAAGCCTGCATCAAGGGCACCTCATTGTACACAGGTCCTACGTTGACCTATATGATTTAAACATCAAAATAGGCTTGAGGGACAGCCGCTAAGACAACATAAAGCAATGGAGTACATATATGAGCTGATCAGGATTATTTTTTTCTATCTGTACAGTTGTTACACACAGGCTGGATGTTCTCCCCCAGTATCGGAGGTCCTCTGTGGCCATGGCACTACAGCCATGCCAGCATTCTGCAAATGATGTGGTGGCAGAATGCTGGCCGATGCGCCCTGATCTCTATTACACCACCAAGGTAGGTTACAGTACATTTCCCTCTACTTATAGTGGTGCAATCTCCAACCTCCCAGTAAGTATGAACCAATCACATCTTTTATGTAAATGTTACCGGTATTTTCTCCTACAATACTGCTCAGTGTAATTTACTTACATCTTAAATCATTTATGCTCATTACATTGATTTAAGGAGTGTTTGCACGGTGCTCCCAATTATAAGTAGAGGGAGAGAGACTGAGATCTCTCCTTTTTTATTATTATTATTATTATTAATTTTTATTTATAGGGCGCCACAAAGTATCCGTAGCGCCGTACAAGGACAAACAATGGCACAGTACAAGTAACAGTAAGCACTATAACTCTGGGGGCTCAGGCACAGCATGAAAGGGAGGGAGGGGAAAAGTGAGTACAGGCAGGTAACTATGGCCCAAGAGGGTGGGCATGGATGACAGGTTGAGAGTTACTGAGGGGAGTGGAGAGAAGCGAGAGGAGACAGAGGGCAGAGGGACTGAGAGGAGATGAGCTGAGTAGCTGGAGAGCGCAATTAAAAGTGATGGAAACAGAAGGTAGGAGAGCCCTGCTCAAAGGAGCGAACTTGTCTTGTTCATTGTCTCTGGGAGCCAGATTTAAATAGGATCAGTCTCCCCATCCCCTTTGTATTGCACGGAGCCGACGTGTCTACTCCCGCAGCGTTGGCCGGTGAAGCTGGGTCCTGTTTCTGCACCTACTGTAAGGAGCAGCTTTGTGTGATTGTCCTATGGTCAGCGTTGGCTCATGTTGTCATTATCCATCTCTTGGAAGTTAGTCATGATTGGTTAATATTAAAGACAATGAAAATATATTAATAACACTAGAGGACTCCCCTCCCAGTAGTCTCCACTATGTTGTTATCCTGGCAGGAGGCTGGGAGCACTTAGACACCAGCTGGTGAATATTTAAACCCTAAATACAAGTGAGGTCCAAGATGATAAATCTGTAGTCTTGTAGAATCCCCAACTATACAACAAATCTCCCGTACCTTGATATAAATACATTTATATAATATAAATGTGACCGTTGGACCTAAGGTCTAGGTATAAGGGTCCCCTTCAGCTGCCAGCCCAGACCTTATTGTTACTTACTAGTTATATGTATTTATTACCCCCCTGTCCTGTTTAAGGAAATCCTTAATGCAGCACATGCAGTGTTTTATAACAGCCCTGGTGACAGAACTGTCATTCACAGTGACTCTCTCACCTGAAGAGCGAGGGTCTGACCTGGTGCAACATTCACAGGGTGGAAAGGCGTCTGTAGAGCAAGGAACGCTCTTATAAAATGTCTTCTCTACAAGTCATCACGTTCAAAAATCTCAGTCCATGCCAAAAGCTCTTATTTCTTTACTCCAATACAACACAAGTTGCGCTGATGCTCTGCCCTTTACAAATAACGCCATCACTTTGAATAATTTCTCTCGTCGGCCGCTGAAAACGTCTCAGGAAATACTATTTGCGCCGTAGCCTGTACAATTTTTGCAAAAATCTAGGTGAGGATCCATAGTTGGTTTTATGTTACAGAAATTACCTAAGCTGTCTCTCAATTGGAAAAAAATACATGAATGCTCATCTGACACCACCCTAGGCGAGGCTTGTTGGTGTTCGGGGAATGGAGTTTGCAAAATAAATAAACGTGCTTCACATTGCTGATGTATAAGTGTTAAAATAAGTAATAATCTAGGATAAATATCCTGTTGATGCCAGTTATACAAAGGCCTCTATTATACACCGGTTTCAATTCATTTCATTATAAAAAGAAGTCCACACCTTGTTGTTGTAAACATGATATAATATTATCTGTGCTTTCCCTGAATCCCCAAAACATGACGTGGGCTCCGAGAGAACTTCTATCTGATCTATGTAATGCTTCATAGCAATATACATTCTGATGAGCTGCCACCTAGTGGGGACATCTTGGTAATACACAAATGTAAGATCCCTTTACCTCGGCTAGGGTGTGTGTAATAGTCTTTGTGTGTCCTGTCTACATCTGCACTCTCCCTTGTATTCAGTTTTGCACAGTGCCTCCACCATGGTCTAAGTACTGTAGGCTCCTGGTGGGATAGTGCTCTGGAGTTAGCGAGACCAAGGAGCTCTCTGCTCCCACTAGATGGAACCACAGGTGCACACAAAGGAAATATTATCACACCAAATTGGTCTTTAGAAGCCACACCGGCACATTTATTAGTGAGGCGTGGACCTCTAAAGTTTTTTAGTAGATTTTATATAAAAAATAAATTACATTGATTCAAACAAATGGTCACAGATAATGTGAAACAATACTTATTAGTATCTAGTATATAACCTACAGTTCTAGTGTAGGTAAGAGGTAACTCTATACCTTCTAATAACTATCTTTCAATATCTCTCTAATAATATACACTACACTCTATCACAGATGCTTTAACTTTGTAAACACAAAGCATAGAAGTACATTTGGATGTTAAGCAGAGGTCTATGGGTCTCTGCATTCTCTGTACAATGACAGTTTAAACACAGTTCACTTCTTCTCTTTCATAGTTCGAACAAACTTTCAGGGGCAAATAGCACAGAGCAACGTCACAGCTCCCCGCACTTCCCGACTAATCCAGCACCGACAAACACACACAGTGGCCCTGTGCAATATTACTGTCCTCCAGTTACTTTATTCCAGACAATTTGACAAAGCACGCTTCCTTGTCTGTTGTTATCCCAATTACACACAAACGCAATGTACAACCCCGCTGTGCTCTCTATTCCTCTCAGACGTAAGCTTAAAGTCACTGTAATACAAGCTGGCTCCTCACCCCTCCGCTCACAGCAGATAATGCCAGAGTTAGTGCAGTTTATCAAGTTTTAAACTCCGTCTCCTTCTCCTTCTCCTAGCTGACTGTCCCTATCCTCACCCTTGTAATAATATATCAGTCCAGCAAAAGGGTGTAAAGTATCTTTCTGCAGGTCCCCACCACAACCCTATCTAAGTAACACATATGGCTCAGTCCCATCACATAAACAATATAAGAAACATTGGTACTTATCAGACTCTCTCTTTGCTCCAGCTTATAGTGCCTCCTAGTATAACACCCTCCTCTGTCTGTACAGCGCTGGTCACGTTCATCACCGCCATAGCCCTTCCTCTCCTCCATGCTCCTTCTCTTCCCACTGCTGCACTCTTAGATTCTCTAACTGCTGTTTTTCAACTGCTCCTTCACCACCTCCTCTTCCCCACTGCATGCTGGGAGATGTAGTTCTCTGCCTGCAGAGGAGGTATCTAAAGCGCATTATGTGGCCTGCTCGGGTCACCAGTGCTACACAAGGGTGTTGTATTACCATATAAACAATAATTAAAGATGACTTCACAGTGTAAAATATGTCTTTTCGACCTGAGACTGGTGTGAGATTCATTCATTTACTAGTGTTTCTGTGGCATTAAATTAGCCACGATTATTACCTTTACAATGATTCACATATGTTCTGTGCTTCAACAGCAGCGGGAATTAGGATGCCAATGAAAATAGTTGCAAGTGAGAGTTTCAGTACTTTAAAGTAGAATCAAAACACCAGAACTTTACTTTGAAGAAAACAAGAACTGTGTGTTATTTTGGTAGAGCCTCACATGTCATATACTCTTTGTTGATCACTTCATATTGTCATATTCTGTGAATATCTTCTCCATATAAGATCTCATATGTGATTATTCATGCTAAAAAAACCCACAGGGATCCAATACTGGGGGGTCGAGGTGTCTCCTATGAGAACTTCATGGACCATTAGAATTAGCACTGCTTAGACTACTCCCTTTAATTAACTCTGCATGGGAGGAACTGAACAGCACCAAACAAGGGATAACTTAGAAAGGAGGTGGCCATCTACGGCAGGTCTTCAAGTGAACCATTCCAAAGGTTTCAACACACGCTCCACTTTATATACATTACTCACAGCGGTGGATTATTTATTGATCCAAATCAGTGACTTGATATGTGGGATCAATTTTTCCGAAAATTTGCCAGCGCTCGGTAAGTTACTTATTGAATGCTTTCCAGGGAAAACATGTTCTGGCTTGTCCTGATTCTTGATTGCGCCTCTGTTTCAAATTATTGCACCGACTAATTTAACTTTTTTCCTTCCAGTGAATTATTCTCGTGCCCTCTATAACTCTTTTCTTCTACCACAAGCAAACAGACCCCCCAACTTCTGTGTGACACTAATACAGCCATCTACCTGCTGCACATCCAGACACCACGGACAGCTTAGTATTATTGTATAGGTGGAGGAGAGCGTGTCATTATCACATACATGTGACAATATCTACCAGACATTAGCACATTAATGCATCTGCTACAATCCTGAGAACGTATGGATACAGCTATAGGCCAATTCAAGCATAATTAATGCTAATTTCTTCTGTCCCACCCATGGTAGGGATAAATCCTGGTTCCCCAGGATTCATTTATCAAAGAAGAGGAATCTAAGCCCATTTGGTCCTTGCAGATTTATTTGACATGTATAATTTTACCTTTTTATGATCACGTGCAGCCTTTATTTTCTCTGTCAATATTCAAGTTATGGATTGGGATTTCTTGCTGGACAATGGATGCCACTCCACCTGTTTTCCACTGGGCAGCGGAGTAAGAAATTGTTTATGTCCTAAAGTTCTTAAAAGGCAATACAGTTGCAATGTTGACAGTCACAATGTCTACTCCACAAGGTCGACAGTCACAATGTCTACACTACAAAGTCGACAGCCACAATGTCTACTCTACAAGGTTGGCAGACACAAGGTCGACAGTCACAATGTCTACTCTACAAGGTCGACAGTCACAATGTCTACTCCACAAGGTCCACGGTCACAATGTCTACTCCACAAGGTTGGCAGCCACAATGTCTACTCCACAAGGTTGGCAGCCACAATGTCAACAGTTAAATACCCATGGCTGCCAGGGCATGCTGGCACTCAGGGAACTACAAGTGCCAGCATGCCCTGGCACCCAGGGCCCACTGGGATCTGTAGTGCACAAAGGCCAAAAATGCTGGTGGCATATTCACAAATCAGGCCATCCATTGTGGGGTCACAATGTCACCGTGGTCCAGCTGAGGAGCTGGGGCCCAGTCCTGTGTCACCAACTTTAATAACACATTACACTGAACTATTAGTAATGTATATCGCATTACTTATGACCCAGAATACAAGTGAGAAATGTTTTGTTTGGAGATGTGAACACACCCGATACTATTTCAGCATTGGATTGGATTGTGCCGGCTGGTAACTTTGTAACAATAAGGCATCAGATTCTGGAGCTCTATTTATATCATGTAAGTTTTATGAAGAATGAAAGAAAACACCCGACGGTCCGGTTACAATACGGGAAAATAACAATACTGAATGAAGCTAGAGCCTGAGGCAGACAAACCGGTTTTAATGAAGGGAAGAGAAATGATTGTTGGGTTTATGGGGGAACCAGTTTCTTGCTGAAATCTGCTGAGCCATCAAACAGCAGCGGTTGTGTTATTGACGTGCCCAGACACGATGCTCTTCTCCATGGGACCGCAGTACACAATTACTACAGCAAGGTGGAGATGTAGTCACTGCGAGGCCGGTCTTGTCTCTGACCGGGTGTGGAGCAGAATCCTGGATCGTCTTCTCTAATCTCACTGGCAGCAGATAAACGGGGGTCAGATAACTACGTTCAGCTTTCGTCTATACAGAACGTCAAAGCTGAAATCTAACATCGCTATAGCTTTAGGGGATGACGTAGAGTCGGAGGTAATACCGGATTATAAGCGTAATAAGCGCTTATTCAAACTAAGCATGCGCAGTACTAGTGTTATCACTCCTACGTACTGTGTTGAGGGGAAGTAGCCGCAGATACAACGCTTACAGGAGGTGTATTTTTTTGCCTCTGATTTCCCTTTGGTGCAAGATCCGTGGTGACCATCAGCAGGGAGCGGGCTGTGTGTAAAAAAAAGAACTATAGAACTTTTTTAAAAAATAAAAAAACAAACCTTGCAAAATCAGGGAGACAATAAGCCAGGAGTTCCCCCAAACTTACAAATACCGGCACTAGTCACGGGCAGCACGGTGGCGTAGTAGTTAGCACTTCTGCCTTACAGCACTGGGGTCATGAGTTCAATTCCTGACCATGGCCTTATCTGTGAGGAGTTTGTATGTTCTCCCTGTGTTTGCGTGGGTTTCCTCCTGGTGCTCAGGTTTTCTCCCACACTCCAAAAACATACTGGTAGGTTAATTGGCTGCTAACAAATTGACCCTAGTCTGTGTGTCTGTATGTCTGTGTGTGTGTATGTTAGGGAAATTAGGCTGTAAGCCCCAATGGGGCAGGGACTGATGTGAGTGAGTTTTCTGTACAGCGCTGTGGAGTTAGTGGCGCTATATAAATAAATGATGATGGTGATGGCCAGCCAGGACTGATGGCATTATAACAGGGAAACCCAACCCTAGGCTGGTCAGCACGGGGCTGGATTCCGTACGGGTATCAGGCCTACAAAATAAATGTACTGGGGCTCTTCCCACCCCCCCAGGGAGGTGGGTGTGGGGTAACGCACCTAAAACTGAATTTGTAAAGAATTTTGTCCCTGGCGCACTACAGATCCCAGCCATAAAGTGTCAGGCATGCTGGTGCTTGTAGTACTACATGATGCGCAGTGCTTTTACATCCATAGAACTGTACTAGGTACTCAGTGCTAATACCCTACTGAGCACAGTGTTCTCACTACCCCTTGTATTTTTTGTTGAACAACAACAATATACTCCTATATATGTGCAACTTCTGCAAAAGCAAGATTTTGTATTGTGAGACAGGATATGTCCAGGAAAGGGGGGAGATGATGCATATTATATAAATCTATGTAAGCACTAAGACCACACTTATATAATTAAATACAGCTTTTAAACTCTGCAATACTATACATTCTATAAGATAATTACTAGAATATACAGGAGGCTCTTCATGCAGGTGTTGTGTAATCTGCGGCTACTACAAGGACCAGGTGACCTCGCAGGGGGGTTACGTTTCTTATCGCCTGTAAACTACTAGGACCCCGACTAGGCTGCTCTGATTATAAGTACCTGTGGAGAGGTGGCTGGGGCCTGGGGCCTGGGCAACAACAACAACATGTAACCTACACAGAAGTGCAGGGGAGGTTTGTTCACACACCCTAATTTCCAAATAGATTAAAAGGTGCTACACTGCTGTGACAATATGTCATTCAGAGGTGCAAACTACCATTAAAACTTAAGGATAAGTGGATGCAAATGATGAGCATATAATAGTGCTGACACATTAGTGCTAAACTCCTTCATGTTTAATGCAAGGTCAAAAGGTGAAACATTTAGGAAACTCCTAAACCTGTGGTGTCTGTGTGCAGAATACTGGTGAAGGTACAGGGCGGCTGCCTCCTGTGTGCTCATTGTTTATCGGGTGTTACATCTGTGAAGAGTTGCAGAGTAGCAGACGCCCATATAGGGGAGTGACAGTGTGTAAATGAGTGAGGCTGGGAACACACTGCAGAAAACTTCTCCCAATGTTCTATCCTTAACGATTTTACCAACGGCTGAAAAAAAAAAAAAGTCCCGATCAGCAGCTGATTCCTGTGTACACACTGTACTCGGTTTACAAGATTTACCGTCAGATCTGTGCTCTTCATCTGTCAACCGTCGGCTGAAAAGATTGTGGCTCTGCACACTCCATGGAGATCTATGGACACCGCCGGTCCTGAGTGCTTACACACTGCAGGATTGGAACAATATCGTTCCATCGTTGAATGAGATTTGTAGTTCAGTTTAAAAATCAAATGAAACGATACAATGAGCTTTGGAACAATAATCGTTTATCGTTGTAGTGTACACACTAATGTGATATCGTGATGAACGGTTGTTTATTGTGTGATTAACCCGATAAACAGCGTCTTTGTTTAGCCAAATGACACTTATCAAAAATAAATTAGCATAGGACACCAGTATTTACTAGTTTTGATTCCTCCAATATCCCTGCTATTCATCAAGGTATTACTACCACTAATTCAGGGATTTTTGTGAGCTTCGGTTTCCTGTTTGATTTGGTTCTGCCTTCTATATAAAAGTGAAGTGTATGAATGTTGCTGAAGTGTATAGGTGTTGAGCTTCCTATTAGACTGTTTAGTTTAGGTATTAGACAAAGGTTTCCTGTAGGTGAAGTTTTCCTTTTAAATTGTTAAATGTAAGTTTTGGTTTTTTGTTCCTGTACTACAGGTTAGAGGCAGAATAAGTCATAAAACATGTACATTTTAGAATCCTTCATTGTTAAAGGATGCTGGTAACATTTAAGAACTCCAAAGTAATGAAAACGATGTCCAAGAGCCTTTGTCACTGTGATATCCAAATTATTGTACGTTTTCCCAGCTGCTAAATTAATGACATCAAACATAAAAACAGTTATTACATTATTCAGAACAATCATCTAATACAATTCCATCTAAAAGGTAACAGGAACACTGAAGATCTACCCGTTTCAAGACGTCCTGGAGCGTACTCCCAAATAATCCCATAGATTGCTTGGTGGACGCGAGAAAATTCAAGTAAAAGGAGTGATGTGCTCTGCAAATGTAGTGAGCAAAGAGCTTGCAATCAGCAGGGAAAGAGGACGATATTCACAAGATAAGCAGATGGTCACAACAAGCCAATTTAAAAGAAAAACCTGTAATGTGTACCCAGTCTTAGTGCTTCCCACTGAGACAATAAGACAAAAAGAAAAAGGATTATCTGAAGATCCTGGCATGGTATCTTTTCCCTGTAGTCACAGACTCGATCCCAGACTGTAGGATTACTTCTATATAGATCTCTGGAGATTTAGGCTGGGTACACACTGAAGAATTTTCCGACCAACGTATTATCTCAAACGCTTGTACCTACGACTGAAGGTCCGATCAGTCTGATGATTCATCCATACACACTGACATGATTTATCTTCAGATCTGTGCTCTTCATCTGGTCCTTCATCTGATCCTCTAGTCCGGAGAATGACAGCACAATATTCATTCATTCATTATTGTCACACTGATCAAAACCGCCTTGTTATAGCTATCCACATGTCCTAACGAATTTCGTTAGCTTCTGTGACTCTGAAACAAAACATTCTGTCTCAGAACCAACAAATGAATTATTCCTTCGACAGCACTCTCTACATTTATTCACCAGGACATTTACCGCTAGTATCAGCTGAAAAGAGCATGACTCTGTAAACTCTATGGAGACCGTGAGCACGATGAGTGCATACACACTACATGATCGGTCGGTGATTGGTCGGAAAATATTAAACCGTACGACCAACCAAATGAAACGATGATCGGCACTTTGGGATGACTTTAGATCATCGTGTCACTATACACACTCACACGATATCTGACCAAATGGTCGGATGTCGGCTGATTGGAGTTTTATCGTGCAATCGTCGGGCCAGTGTGTACCAGAGAGATAAGTGTTGAGTTGTAACACTATATATACACCGATCAGCCACAATAAAACCACTGACAAGTGAAGTGAATAACATTGATTATCTCGTTACAATGGCACCTGACAAGAGGTGGGATATATTAGGCAGCAAGTGAACAGTCAGTTCTTGAAGTTGATGTGTTGGAAGCAGGAAAAATGGGCAAATGTAAGGAAATGAGCGACTTTGACAAGGGCCAAATTGTGATGTCTAGTCTCCAAAATGGCAGGTCTTGTGGGGTGTTTCTGGTATGCAGTGGTTAGTACCTACCAAAAGTGGTCCAAGGACAACTGGTGAGCTGTTGACAGTGTCATGGGCGCCCAAGGATCATGGACACGCATAGGGAGCGAAGGCTAGCCTGTCTGGTTGTTGTTTGAGCTACAGTCGAAGTAGTTACTCAATCAAGTTATAGGTTCACAGCAGTTGCTTGATGGGGAGTACTGGTCCTCTATTGCCATTTAGAGGCTTTTGGGGTACTCTCATTGTTTAGTTAGGACCACCCTATTAGCAGAAGCGCCGTGAGGTGGCGGACAAACCACGCAACTGCCCCCGTATGACTCAAAACATCTGCTCGCTCCTTCACTTCAAATTCCAGGGACTCCAGTGGGATTAACAGACCAAGGTGGTGGGGGCGAACCTTCTCCAAGTGTTGCTGGCAATCACTGTCTCTGAGAAACGTGTGACAAAATTTTGAAGGCCCATATTCAAATAAACCTTCAAGAATTGGGACCACAGAAGTGATTACCAATGCTCTACGCACATCTACTGAAGCAGATGTTTTACAATGTCCTAGCGGAATTACGGCTGAAGTGTGCGGCTGACCTTGGAGCACTGACGGATGAGTCAATCTGCCGCAAATGTGGAAGGGAACACAGAATGTAGATTAAAGTGTCAGGAGATAGTCCCCGTCGTAAGACTGCAGAGAGCGATCTGCTACTCAGAGAAACCAAAGCTAAAACATTAATACTTCACCGGAGGACAGGCAAACTATACCTCACAGGTATCATGTATAAGGTTTGGTCTAAATGGAAACAGCTTGTTTGAAAGTGGAAATGTCTTTTAGGCCCGTTACCCAATGGCATCAAAACACACAGTTTTACTATAGTTTAACGCTAGTCAAGCTGAGCGTTTTCCAGCAGGTTTGAAAAGTGGAGATGTTGCCTATAGCAACCAATCAGATTCTAGCTGTCATTTTGTAGAATGTACAAAATAATTGATAGCTGGAATCTGCCAAAAAACTCTCACCTTGATACATTTACCCCATGATCTCCCCAAAATCCATAAAAGTTTAGAGAACCCCCCCCCGGCAGGCCCATTATAGCGGGTGTTGGTTCTGTAACGGGGAATATTTCTGAATTTGTTGATTACCATCTCCAAACTATTGTTTTTAGGAGTAAGTCATACTGGATCGGCTGCTATAAAAATTTATCCTAGTCTCTCTCTCTGTATATTAGGGAATTTAGACTGTAAGCCCCAATGGGGCAGGGACTGATGTGAGTGAGTTATCTGTACAGCGCTGCGGAATCAGTGGCGCTATATAAATAGATGGCGATATTGAAGAGAGGAACGCGTTGATTTGCATGCTACACGCTGTCTGAACATGGGACTCTGGTAGGCGGCCTCGCCTCTCCTTTATATGTGCTGCAATTTTAGATTGTGGATTGATTTTATCATTGTTCTATAGTCTATTTTAATAAAGAATAAAGCACTATATTATCCCGTTTATTCGCTCTATCCTTTGGTCCTTCGCATCTACGAATGGAATATGCCAATATTCAGAAGTGACTGAGGAGAGGAATCCAGAAGGGATGTTTGGAGAAATTTGGGTACTAAAGCTGTATTGAACCCTACGCAATTGGTATTTGTGTAAGTGCATCTACTAGAGGGGCTCCTAATATCAGGTGAAGGAGACCCCCCTTTTAAAATCTTCATGTGTCAACCTCTATTTTGTATTACATGCTCTGGACGTCATTGGTTTGGGAATCTGGAGAATACACACTGTCTCTGGTACCTAAAGTGTGGAGGTGTCGTTTACACAGGGTGTATGCATGCAAGATCCGGACATACTACACCATTATTGTCCTTTCTTTCTTTTTCATTTGAGGATACTTTCTACGTTTCATAATACCAAGTCAAGTAACGATCAAGTGACTTTCAGCATACCAGTGCACCTTTGGAAACGGGAAATGGTGTCATTTTGGACTCAACACTGTGAGACGGTTATACATCATTACTCTAATAAGAGTAATGGGGCAGCACGGTGGCTCAGTGGTTAGCACTTCTGCCTCACAGCACTGGGGTCATGAGTTCGATTCCCGACCATGGCCTTATCTGTGCGGAGTTTGCATGTTCTCCCTGTGTTTGCGTGGGTTTCCTCCGGGTGCTCCGGTTTCCTCCCACACTCCAAAAACATACTGGTAGGTTAATTGGCTGCTATCAAATTGACGTGTGTGTTAGGAACTTTAGACTGTAAGCTCCAATGGGGCAGGGACTGATGTGAGTTCTCTGTACAGCGCTTTAGAATCAGTGGCGCTATATAAATAAATGGTGATGATGATGAGTGTGGACTAAGGCTCCAGTATCCCATTGAAAATATTTTTTTTATATCCACTGAAAAATGATTTATTAGCTCTGCGAATCTTAATGTACAAGGGATCAGTGTCTTATCACTATATCGCTATCTTTATATTCTGTATGTTTTCCTTGAGGGCAGTTGGGTGGACCCCTCATTGATATAGGCATTGGCTGCAGATCTTTATGTGCACGGTTAGTTACTACCGCATTTACCTGTATATGTACACCTGTGCAGGCTATAAGTAACCCTCGTTGAGTTCAGAGCCTTGTTTCCTTTCCTTAAACAAATTTACTACATATGTGCACTCGTCTTGTTACATCAGCTCTTTTTATTGGTCTCAAAGCAAAATTAATTATTACAGAATTAATGTAACCCCCAGCATATAAAGAAGAACGTAGAACATGGATAATTGTAACAGTACAAAGGTTCCGGCAGACTGCCATGTATCGCTGCGTCCGCTCGTCAAATAGGGTTTATAAACCTTACGCAGTTCTGGAAAATCTTCCCTTCCCGTCCTATGCTAAGAACAACATCACTGCTGGTTTTTAAGCTATTTTGACACTCTTAAGACTAATGGTTCGGGAGGTCATAAGTTATTGTATAGTTTAAACATCCTCTAAATTTACGTGACATACACCTATATACAGCAGCAGCAGTCTTTCTATCGGTGATATACAAGCGGCCTATCGGTTCACACCGTCACTAGTTTATGGATAGCCCGTGTGATGATGTCACTGTGTACCATTATATCGGTAGTCGGAAACTTAGAAATATTAGCTTAGTCCACAAAATCCTTGTAAAATGACCATTTCCCTTTAATTAAGGTACGTAAACACTGTGTATAAGAATTGACAATATAAAAATACTAAAATAAATCCTATGCAAGAGGCTCTTCATACATCATATGTAATAGATGGTTCATTTATACAGTCTTACGTTAATTCTGTCACCCTGAAACATACGGTCATGTAGATAGAACAGTGCTAGGTTGTATAACTTCTCTAACGACATGATAATTATACAGGTATAAAAAACAAAGTCAGTGACTGAGGATGAGGGATGGACTTTCACGGATTTATGGCATCGAACAGTGAATACATCACCAGACCTTTGCTTTCATTGTCTAAGCTGCACAGACAGATGACAGCAAACGTCTGATTGGCTGATATGGGTTACAGCGTATTTGTCCCATTTAAACCACTTTTGGTAAACAAAATCTTTATGTGTGTTCCCTCATATTTACAGACAACAGTGTTGACCTCTGAACCCTGGCAGGGGATGATGAGAGGTTGTGATTGGTCGATGCAGTAGGAATAGTCGGTGTCAGAGATATGTAATGGTAGAGCAATGATTTCTGGGATATGCCGGTGGCACTGTATATTGTACAGAATATGAGCCTATGTAAAGGAGTGGGTGTAGAAAACATTGACGTTATCCTGGTAGCAGAGAGCTAGCTCATGTCCGATGTTCTTAGCCCCGAGGCTGGCTCCGCCCACAGCGGACGACCGCTTGAGCTTTAGAAGACTGAACCGGGATAGACTGCGGCCGTGCGGGCTGCTCCGAGCCTTGTCCAGGACCTCGATAAATCCTATACACGGAGGAGACACAGGAACAGTCCGGGTTAGAGAGTGAGGTCTAACCAGATAGGTTATAGTGGTCTCCTCCTCATTCCCCTCTAGTTTACTATAACCAGGTCCTTCCTGGTTATGCTCTCGCTCCCCTCTGTCTCTAACACCCCCAAACTCTCCATATCTCATTCTGTACAATTCCTGCACCAGCCTCTGTGTCATGGACACCCATCATCTGTCCGTCAGCAATAAGCCCTGCCCACTAGTGTCACATGACTCATTATGACGTCCGACAAATCTCCCTCAACATCGATAATGCCACATTTTCCTTAGTCTCCCAAGTCTGCAGCCGCTGTGTCATGCTTCACTCCGCTCTCTGCTGGATTCCTCGTATCCAATCTCTCAGTCCTGTCGCTTCCAGAAACATAATACGTCCTTTTACTGCAACCTTCTACTATCTGGCATTACCCTCACCCATCTATCCCCACTACAATCCCTCCTAAAGGCTGCAGCAAGACAGGTCTTCTTCTCTTATCTGCTACACCGCTGCGCAAATTCCTACACCGGCTCCCTCTGTCCTCCAGAATCTAATTCAAATGACTCTCCCTGACCTACAAAGCCATCGATACCTCCACCCTTCCATATATATCTCAAAATACTCTCACTCCCTTAGATCTACCTCTGACCTGTGTCTGATCTCTGGTAACCATCTCTCACTCCCGCCTACAAGACTTCTCCCGTGCTGCTCCCCACTTATGGAGTTTGGGGGTCATTGGACAAGAGGTTACAGAGGATTTATAACCCTTTTCTGTCTCTGGTTGGCTTATAGCCTAATAATATGCATTGGGGTGGGCAGAGCCTCTGCATCTCTCACTAAAATGGGTCATATACACATTATATATATATATATATATATATATATATATATATATATATATATATATATATATATATATATATATATATATATATATATATATATATATATATATAGTGTATTACGCTACACAAAGTACCCACCACACTGCAGGGTTTCCAAACATTGAAAATATTTTCATGTCACACAAAGTAGATTGCTCAAAGGGAAACTCATATCCTACATAACCCAAAATACTGCAGTGCTTAATGTCAGGGGGTATATTTACTAGAGAGATGTATAAAAGGAAATATGTACGCAGTCCAAGGGCTAGATTTACTATGTGGAGATGTTGCTTATAGCAACCAATCAGATTCTAGTTAGCATTTACTTAGTACATTGTACAAAATGACAGCTAGAATCTGATTGGTTACTATAGGCAACATCTCCACTTTTTCAACCCTGCAGTTTAGTAAATACACCCTCAGGTGTAAGTTAGTGGTGCAACTGAAGCACTTTTTTAATGTCAGTAAATTTACTAACATTCTGGCAACCATGCTTAGTTGGCTCCAAAGCCAGCCTATTGGTAACAGACACAAGGTGGCAGGATTAACCCGGAAATGACCGGAGTGGAAAAAGGCCTCACCGTCTTTTAGAAGATCCCAGCTGTTCCACACGGACCCCTCAGCCAGCACCGGAAGCCCCAGCTCGCCCTGGAACAGGACCTAGATGAAGATGGTGAAACGCGCAGACAGATGTTTATGGCGTTCTACAAGCATCGGCAGAACGATGAATGCTCATGAAACAACCTACACAATATTCAGATATCATACGGCGCTGACTCACCGCATCGACCTTCGGCAACACCGCCACGACGTGACGACCCAGGATCTCGCCAGCGCTTCGAAACAAGGAGATGCAGAGTGCATCCCCCTTGGCAGCGCCTGAAAGTAAAGCGAGGGTGAATACATTATTAATCTATAACACAAACTTGTTTTGATTTTAGCTCTCAGCAGAACAAATAATAATTTTACTATTTGTTTATATGGTAAGGGAACTGCACCCAAAACTGAAAACGTTAGGGCAAAGCCCCTTATTTTATCACCCCCTGCCCCACCCAACACCCATGGGCGATCCTTCTCTGGAGTAGGGTGGCATCTAATTGGGCAGGAGCCACAGTCATCCAGGAGAGGAACATCCGTTTATAGCAAATACCGCCAATGAAGAATTGTAATCTGCACGCGCTACCTTCCGCCAGCTTCACGCAGAATCCCGCTATCCTGGACTTCTCGAAGGTCCGGTACAGGTAAGGGAGAATGCCCAGCCGACTAGACACCTGTAATGAGCAATAACCCTGATCAGTGACAGAGATGACCTGATGGACACGATCCCCTAAAGTAGATTCAGTCACTAGATTACCAGGTACAACATACAGATCTTCACCGGGAATCAGTGAAGCGATAGGACCGTCAAGTAGAGTCCAGTCAACTAGAGTCCAATACACATTTGTTGGCCGTCGGCTGAGCAGGGAGACACATGATCGTAAAGTAGAAGTCAGAAGAGAGGAAGCACATAATTAATGATCGAATGGTTGGCCTGGACATAGAGGTCCACGACCGACAATTCTGCTGGGACTGTGGCCCGCCTGGCCGACACTAAAGACTATCTGGAGAATAATACAGATGCAATGTTACCTGGAAGTAGTTGAACATGGCCTCCTGGACATAGCCAATGTCGTTCGGTGGCTCCACGAGATTGTCAATGGCGTCAAACACAGTCTTCATGGCTCGATGCGATATCCAATATGCTGCAAGGATCGATTATAAGAGCCAGTTAATGCTTTATCATCATCTATTTATATAGCGACACTAATTCCGCAGCGTTGTACAGAAAACTCACTGAAGCTTACAGTCTAAATTCCCTAACACACACACATCAATTTAATAGCAGCCAATTAACCTACCAGCATGTTTTTGGAGTGTGGGAGGAAACGGAAGTACCCGGAGGAAACCCACGCAGACGCAGGGAGAACATACAAACTCCACAGAGAGTTCAGGAATTGAACTCATGACCCCAGTGCTGCAAGACAGGAGTGCTAACCACTAAGCCACCGTGCTGCCCATATGCTATATTATATGCTTAATGCTAGACAAATATAACAATACAGACTGCTGCAGCGTGTCAGACTATCGACATAGGTACTGTCAGAAATCTTTCACTATACGTACAGAATCATCATAAACTTATTTTAATGTCACAGGATAATACAATTATATTTCCTCACCACAGGTTGTAACTTTACTAGTTATCTGCACGATGAACCCAAAGTAGGGATAAATACAGGGACTTGCAGATCCTTGTCTAAGTGGGTGCACAGTCTGTATAATACTGGGACAAGCACTTTTATTGAGTAAGGGTTGGGTGGAAAAGCCTCCCAATTGTGAGAGGGGACTAGGATGACTTGGAGGCCAAGGGGGTCTTAAAGAAGAGCAATGGCAGTGAGGAGTATCGCCGTTACGGGAAATAACAGAGGCGGATATGAGGTTGTGAATGTGACAATAGCGGTACGTGTCAGATTCCACACTAAGCAGTATATAAACATGAATAGCTGGTGTATCTAGAAGAAGGATGTGAGAAGAATCCCTGCTGAGGAATAGGGGGAGAAGAAGGAAGAAACAGTCCTGGATATGTGTTAAGGGCAGAGTAGCGCGAAATGCTAGAACCACTTAGCGAGATGTCCTCCTTTAGCAGACCCTTTTCCCAGGAACGTGTTACATTCAGTACAATACTTGGTTGCAGAATGGATGTAAATAGCAGAACCCAGGGACAAAGCAGAGTTACAGACAGGCCTAGGAGAAATCATCAGTTCCTATTAAAGAAGCCAGAGGTCAGGGCAGGCAGAGATATAACAGCAGATCCATTTAACAAGCCGAGGTCAGAATGCAGGAGAAGACAGCAGTTCCTTTAAACAATCCGGGTCAGAACAGCAGAACAGGTCAGGAGACAAGACACACTAGGTCAAGCAGGAACTATCGCCAGCACTGGAATGGTAACAGGAAGCGGTTTATAAAGCCAGTAAACATAACCAGAAGTTTGCTGGATGATTAGCTGCAGCAGTCATTGCACAGATGATACTTACAGACAGTAGAAGCAATGCTGGTTACTATAAACATAACAACCAGCTGAATCTGTGAACTGCAGGAATGATCCTACATATGGTAACAATATGGTGGTAGCCTCCGGAGATATCAGAGACATAGGGCTAGATTTACTAAGCTGCGGGTTTGAAAAAGTGGGGATGTTGCCTATAGCAACCAATCAGATTCTAGCTTGCATTTATTTAGTACCTTCTACAAAATGACAGCTAGAATCTGATTGGTTGCCATAGGCAACATCCCCACTTTCTCAAACCCGCAGCTTAGTAAATCTAGCCCATAGACATGGATGTGTGATAGTTCTGAAGACTGAGCGGGTGGGGGGGGGGGGGATTATCATTGTTTATGCCTTCTAGAGGTAAGAGGAGGAACTATGAATGAAATTAAGAGACTGCCTGGACATACTAGCGAAACATGATTCATCTGCCACTCGGCTCCAACCAGAAGGCTGCAGCCAGTAACTAAGACCCTTATGCAAGAAGGGGAGAAATAGCGCTGAGCTCAGCTATTACGGCCTGCACCCTGTAGGGAAGGTCGTAGAGAGGCCCATCTTATTCACTTATCTGCAAACACTGGAAATTGACAAATATGATAAATGCAAGCCACTAATAGAAAACGTTTCTTGTCCCCAGAGGATCCTGGGTACTCACCTGATCCCTCATCTCCCATCAGGTGACCCCAGCCCCCGCAGCCGATCACAGAGCCATCCGGATTCACCAATTTGCAGTTGGATCCGGTGCCCGAGATCAGCACCACTCCCCCTGGAGGAAGGAATCAGACAATGAGAGCGAGAGGTGACGGCCCACCACCCGTTATGTGCTCCGAATCCAGGCGGGAAAGGGGGCTTACCATGCTTTGTAGCGGTAGCCATCGCTCCTAAGGAATCATTGCAGATATAGTAGTTTTCACTGAGTTGAGGAAAGCGCTGGCTCATCTCTTGGATTAGTTTATTAATGGCCTCTTTCTCGTCTCCCCCGCTCAGAGACATACCCTGCAACGAGAAGAATTCCGACTGTCCAATCAGTGGACAATGCAGGAGGCCAAACTGGACGAATCCAGCCAATAATGTCTATATCAGATATCCCTCTAGTGCACCGTCCACTTCTGTCTGGACATATAAACGAACCATGGTCCGTACTAACAATACTCCCTTCTTGTCGCGGACATGACCAACAAGAACGGGGAGATTATCGGGTTAGGGTGATGTTCCCCAGCCCTCTCTTACCAGACATTTGAGGGGTATCTGAGGGTCCAGTCCCGCTTTCTTCTTAGCTTCTGTTACCATGGTATTAATGACTGTCAAACACTTGTCTGTGCCGACCAGCTGCCAGATAGAGAAGAACAGAAGATGGATGGTAAACAATAGTGTACAGTGTAAGCTGTCTCTGTGCGCAGTGTGATCATACTAAGAGCGGTGGCTCTCGCATGGAGATCTGCTTCTCGGCACATAAAAACGTAGCAGAGTTGCGTCTCTCATCCACCCTCGTTACATCCTCCCATTCCCGGTTACAGAACTTTTTTCGGGCTGCACCCACTCTATGGAATTCTCTCCCTCGCACAATAAGACTCTCCTCTGGTCTACAAACTTTCAAGCGTTCTCTGAAAACCCACCTCTTCAGACAAGCTTATAATATTCCTCAACCACCCTCTTAACCTCACTACGTTACCCTATTACCACCCGTTACACAATTTCACACAAGACAACTACCCCCTGACCAACATTGTTGTGTGACGGGATCATTTAGCTTATGAGTCACTTTTACCTTTGCAGTCTGGCTGGGCCAAAATGCAAAATATAGACTTAACCTCGTGTGTCAAACTCCCATTGTCCCATAGATTGTAAGCTTGCGAGCAGGAACTTCTCACCTCTTTGTCTGTTTTACCTAGTTTGTTTATTAGTTTCCTATGTTTGTCCCCAATTGTAAAGCGCTACAGAATATGTTGACATAGCAAAGCCAACTTAAACGGCCCAGCCAGCTGATTGACAGCGATTTCAGTGGAATTTCATCCTATTACAGTATACTTCTGTGACGTGTTTTGTGCATTTCAGGAATGTGTGAAGTTAAACACGACAAGGACTCTATAAGCGGAGTTCACCCAATTCTGAGAGAGTTATGTTGGGCACCCCCTGGGCCGTTGTCAGACTTTTATGCCCACCCTGCGACGATCACACAACATGGCCGACCGAGTACTCATACTCCAGACTGTTAACAAGACAATCCCACTTCTTACCCAGTGATTGGTGCACGGTCCTTCTGTCTCACACAGGATGTGTCCATCGTCTGCGATCAGGATGGCTTTGGAGTGCGTGCCTCCTCTGGAGATAGGACAGGATAAATCATTATAATTGTTCGGATAGGGGGGAAACATGAGCGACAGGTCGGTTATTGGACAACATGTACAAATCATTTATCAACTATGCAAAACTGCCTTTATATTGAATATTGTAAATGGAGAGGTTGAAAGTGAGCAGCTCAGTGAATTTAAAAAATAAATCAGTTGCTCACTACACATTGCCATATTTCTTAGCAAGCTAGTCTCACAATAATAGTGATTGACTTAATACATTTTTGTGTAGACAATTTTACCGCTTAACATATCCTGGCCAGAGCCCCAATGCAATGTCTGCAATGTCATGGATATAAGACAGCTGCTGTCCATGGACTTGGCCACCAAGTTAACTGTTTAGAATAGTGAACACGATTATTTGGGGGACATAAGTAAAATAAAATAAAAATGTTACTAAGGTGGATATAGTCTTCAATTAAAATGCTGCAATTGTGACACCCTGATAAAATGTCACCCATAATATATTCACATATCAAATATGTGGTTATAAAAACCCCCGGAAAAATCTTTAGAAACTGCACATGTCCCAGCGAGTGAGTGAGAAACAGGATTGCAACATGTGTGTGTCCCCGTATTTCCAGGGATGTCCCTGTTTTTCCACCAAAAATCATTTACACACAATACTCATTTCTCATAATTATGATGACTTCTAATGAAGCCAAATTACCAGGAGACCAGTACAGACTGAGATCAGTGATGGAATTAGTACAAGGAAGGACGGGCTGGGTTTATTTTTAGCAAAATTCAGTTCCCATGTTTGATGTGTCACCACCAGAAATACAAAATACTCTGCTAACACACAGTATAATGACACAGTACTCTGCTAACACACAGTATAATGACACAGTACTCTGCTAACACACAGTATAATGACACAATACTCCAGTAACACACAGTATAATGACACAATACTCCAGTAACACACAGTATAATGACACAATACTCTGCTAACACACAGTATAATGACACAGTACTCTGCTAACACACAGTATAATGACACAATACTCCAGTAACACACAGTATAATGACACAATACTCCAGTAACACACAGTATAATGACACAGTACTCTGCTAACACACAGTATAATGACACAGTACTCTGCTAACACACAGTATAATGACACAATACTCCAGTAACACACAGTATAATGACACAATACTCTGCTAACACACAGTATAATGACACAGTACTCTGCTAACACACAGTATAATGACACAGTACTCTGCTAACACACAGTATAATGACACAGTACTCTGCTAACACACAGTATAATGACACAATACTCCAGTAACACACAGTATAATGACACAATACTCCAGTAACACACAGTATAATGACACACACACACAGTATAATGACACAATACCCTGCTAACACACAGTATAATGACACACACAGTACATATATATAATCACACACAATATAATGACACAGTACTCTGCTAACACACAGTATAATGGCACAGTACTCTGCTAACACACAGTATAATGGCACAGTACTCTGCTAACACACAGTATAATGGCACAGTACTCTGCTAACACACAGTATAATGGCACAGTACTCTGCTAACACACAGTATAATGACACACACACACACAGTATAATGGCACAGTACTCTGCTAACACACAGTATAATGACACAGTACTCTGCTAACACACAGTATAATGACACAGTACTCTGCTAACACACAGTATAATGACACAGTACTCTGCTAACACACAGTATAATGACACAGTACTCTGCTAACACACAGTATAATGACACACACAGTACATATATATAATCACACACAGTATAATGGCACAGTACTCTGCTAACACACAGTATAATGACACACAAACACACAGTATAATGACACAATACTCCAGTAACACACAGTATAATGACACACACACAGTATAATGACACACACACACAGTATAATGACACAATACCCTGCTAACACACAGTATAATGACACACACAGTACATATATATAATCACACACAGTATAATGACACAGTACTCTGCTAACACACAGTATAATGGCACAATACTCTGCTAACACACAGTATAATGACACATACACACACACACACAGTATAATGACACAATACTCCAGTAACACACAGTATAATGACACACACACACACAGTATAATGACACAATACTCCAGTAACACACAGTATAATGACACACAGTATAATGACACAATACTCCAGTAACACACAGTATAATGACACACACAGTACATATATATAATCACACACAGTATAATGATACACACAATCACACACAGATAGTGTCAGTGTGGGGGGATATAACACAGGATCTCACCCCTCCACTCCCCCATATATTCCGGGCATGTTCAGTCTCCAGACCAGGACTCAGTCATGTGACAGTCATCTGACCACACCCGGAAGTGCTGAATACTGAGCTGCTCCCTGCTGTTATATTATACTGCTCATCTGTCCCTATATATACTACCTGTACCTGTATATACTGCCTGTCCTCCCCCTGTACCTCTATATACTGCCTGTACCTCTATATACTGCCTGTCCTCCCCCTGTACCTCTATATACTGCCTGTCCTCCCCCTGTACCTCTATATACTGCCTGTCCTCCCCCTGTACCTCTATATACTGCCTGTCCTCCCCCTGTACCTCTATATACTGCCTGTCCTCCCCCTGTACCTCTATATACTGCCTGTACCTCTATATACTGCCTGTCCTCCCCCTGTACCTCTATATACTGCCTGTCCTCCCCCTGTACCTCTATATACTGCCTGTACCTCTATATACTGCTTGTCCTCCCCCTGTACCTCTATATACTGCCTGTCCTCCCCCTGTACCTCTATATACTGCCTGTACCTCTATATACTGCCTGTCCTCCCCCTGTACCTCTATATACTGCCTGTCCTCCCCCTGTACCTCTATATACTGCTTGTCCTCCCCCCTGTACCTCTATATACTGCCTGTACCTGTATATACTGCTTGTCCTCCCCCCTGTACCTCTATATACTGCTTGTCCTCCCCCCTGTACCTCTATATACTGCCTGTACCTCTATATACTGCTTGTCCTCCCCCCTGTACCTCTATATACTGCTTGTACTCCCCCATGTACCTCTATATACTGCTTGTACTCCCCCATGTACCTCTATATACTGCCTGTACCTCTATATATTGCCTGTCCTCCTCCTGTACCTCTATATACTGCCTGTCCTCCCCCTCTATCTCTATATACTGCCTGTCCTCCCCCCTCTATCTCTATATACTGCCTGTCCTCCCCCCTCTATCTCTATATACTGCCTGTCCTCCCCCCTCTATCTCTATATACTGCCTGTCCTCCCCCCTCTATCTCTATATACTGCCTGTCCTCCCCCTCTATCTCTATATACTGCCTGTCCTCCCCCCTCTATCTCTATATACTGCCTGTCCTCCCCCCTCTATCTATATATACTGCCTGTCCTCCCCCCTCTATCTATATATACTGCCTGTCCTCCCCCCTCTATCTATATATACTGCCTGTCCTCCCCCCTCTTATCTATATATACTGCCTGTACCTCTATATACTGCTTGTCCTCCCCCCTGTACCTCTATATACTGCCTGTACCTCTATATACTGCCTGTACCTCTATATACTGCCTGTACCTCTATATATTGCCTGTACCTTTATATACTGCCTGTCCTCCCCCTGTACCTCTATATACTGCCTGTCCTCCCCCTGTACCTCTATATACTGCCTGTCCTCCCCCTCTATCTCTAAATACTGCCTGTCCTCCCCCCTGTACCTCTATATACTGCCTGTCCTCCCCCCTCTATCTCTATATACTGCCTGTCCTCCCCCCTCTATCTCTATATACTGCCTGTCCTCCCCCCTGTACCTCTATATACTGCCTGTCCTCCCCTCTGTACCTCTATATACTGCCTGTCCTCCCCTCTGTACCTCTATATACTGCCTGTCCTCCCCCTGTACCTCTATATACTGCCTGTCCTCCCCCCTGTACCTCTATATACTGCCTGTCCTCCCCCCTGTACCTCTATATACTGCCTGTACCTCTATATACTGCTTGTCCTCCCCCCTGTACCTCTATATACTGCCTGTCCTCCCCCTGTACCTCTATATACTGCCTCTCCTCCCCCTGTACCTCTATATACTGCCTGTACCTCTATATACTGCTTGTCCTCCCCCTTGTACCTCTATATACTGCTTGTCCTCCCCCTGTACCTCTATATACTGCCTGTACCTGTATATACTGCTTGTCCTCCCCCCTGTACCTCTATATACTGCCTGTACCTCTATATACTGCTTGTCCTCCCCCCTGTACCTCTATATACTGCCTGTACCTCTATATACTGCTTGTCCTCCCCCCTGTACCTCTATATACTGCCTGTATCTGTATACTGCCTGTACCTCTATATACTCTATATACTGCTTGTCCTCCCCCCTGTACCTCTATATACTGCCTGTATCTGTATATACTGCCTGTCCTCCCCCTGTACCTCTATATACTGCCTGTACCTCTATGAACTGCTAGTCCTCCCCCTCTATCTCTATATACTGCCTGTCCTCCCCCTCTATCTCTATATACTGCCTGTCCTCCCCCCTCTATCTCTATATACTGCCTCTCCTCCCCCCTCTATCTCTATATACTGCCTCTCCTCCCCCCTATATCTATATATACTGCCTGTCCTCCCCCCTCTATCTATATATACTGCCTGTCCTCCCCCTGTACCTCTATATACTGCCTGTACCTCTATATACTGCTTGTCCTCCCCCTTGTACCTCTATATACTGCCTGTACCTCTATATATTGCCTGTACCTCTATATATTGCCTGTACCTCTATATACTGCCTGTCCTCCCCCTGTACCTCTATATACTGCCTGTCCTCCCCCTCTATCTCTATATACTGCCTGTCCTCCTCCCTGTACTCTATATACTGCCTGTCCTCCCCCCTGTACCTCTATTTACTGCCTGTCCTCCCCCCTCTATCTCTATATACTGCCTGTCCTCCCCCCTCTATCTCTATATACTGCCTGTCCTCCCCCCTCTATCTCTATATACTGCCTGTCCTCCCCCCTCTATCTCTATATACTGCCTGTCCTCCCCCCTCTATCTCTATATACTGCCTGTCCTCCCCCCTGTACCTCTATATACTGCCTGTCCTCCCCCCTGTACCTCTATATACTGCCTGTCCTCCCCCCTGTACCTCTATATACTGCCTGTCCTCCCCCCTGTACCTCTATATACTGCCTGTCCTCCCCCCTGTACCTCTATATACTGCCTGTCCTCCCCCTGTACCTCTATATACTGCCTGTACCTCTATATACTGCCTGTCCTCCCCCCTGTACCTCTATATACCGCCTGTCCTCCCCCCTGTACTCTATATACTGCCTGTCCTCCTCCCTGTACTCTATATACTGCCTGTCCTCCCCCCTGTACCTCTATATACTGCCTGTCCTCCCCCTCTATCTCTATATACTGCCTGTCCTCCCCCCTGTACCTCTATATACTGCCTGTCCTCCCCTCTGTACCTCTATATACTGCCTGTACCTCTATATACTGCCTGTACCTCTATATACTGCCTGTACCTCTATATACTGCTTGTCCTCCCCCCTGTACCTCTATATACTGCCTGTCCTCCCCCCTGTACCTCTATATACTGCCTGTCCTCCCCCCTGTACCTCTATATACTGCCTGTCCTCCCCCCTGTACCTCTATATACTGCCTGTCCTCCCCCTGTACCTCTATATACTGCCTGTACCTCTATATACTGCCTGTCCTCCCCCCTGTACCTCTATATACCGCCTGTCCTCCCCCCTGTACCTTTATATACCGCCTGTCCTCCCCCCTGTACCTCTATATACCGCCTGTCCTCCCCTCTGTACCTCTATATACCGCCTGTCCTCCCCCCTGTACCTTTATATACCGCCTGTCCTCCCCCCTGTACCTCTATATACCGCCTGTCCTCCCCCCTGTACCTCTATATACCGCCTGTCCTCCCCCCTGTACCTGTATATACTGTATATACTGCCTGTCTCCCTGCATCTCTCCCTGCACAGATTGCACCACTCTCCCTGCACAGACTGCACCCCTCTTTCTTCCTGCATATCACCACGCAGACTGCACCCCTCCTTCTCCCTGCACATCTCTCCCTGTACAGACTGCACCCCTCTCTCTCCCTGCATCTCTCCATGCACAGTCTGTACCTCTCTCACCCTGTGTCTCTCCCTGCACAGACTGCACCCCTCTCTCTCCCTGCATCTCTCCACGCAGACTGCACCCCTCTCTCCAACTGCATCTCTCCCTGCACATCTCTCCCTGTACAGACTGCACCTATCTCTCCATGCACAGTCTGTACCTCTCTCCCCCTGCGTCTCTCCCTGCACAGACTGCATCCCTCTTTCTCCCTGCATCTCTCCACGCAGACTGCACCCCTCTCTCTCCCTGCATCTCTCCCTGCACAGACTGCACTCCTCTTTCTCCCTGCATATCACCACGCAGACTACACCCCTCCCTCTGCGTGTTTCCATGCACAGTCTGTACCTCTCTCCCCCTCTGTCTCTCCCTGCACATACTGCACCCCTCTCTCCCTGTTTCTCTCCACGCAGACTGCACCCCTCTCCCCCTGCATCTCTGCCTGCACATACTGCACCCCTCTCTTTCTTTGTATCTCTCTATGCAGACTGCACCCCTCTCTCTTCCTGCATCTCTCCATGCACAGTCTGTACCTCTCTCCCTGCACATACTGCACCCCTCTCTCTCCCTGCATCTCTCCACGCAGATTGCACCCCTCTCTCTCCACGCAGACTGCACCCCTCTCTCCCCCTGCACAGACTGCACCCCTCTCTCCCTGTTTCTCTCCACGCAGACTGCACCCCTCTCCCCCTGCATCTCTGCCTGCACATACTGCACCCCTCTTTCTTTGTATCTCTCCATGCAGACTGCACCCCTCTCTCTTCCTGCATCTCTCCATGCACAGTCTGTACCTCTCTCCCTGCACATACTGCACCCCTCTCTCCCTGCATCTCTCCACGCAGATTGCACCCCTCTCTCTCCACGCAGACTGCACCCCTCTCTCCCCCTGCGTCTCTCCATGCACAGACTTTACACCTCTCTCCCCCTGCATCTCTGCCTGCACAGACTTTACACCTCTCTCCCCCTGCATCTCTGCCTGCACAGACTCTACTCCTCTCTCGCCCTTGCATCTCTCCACGCAGACTGCACCCCTCTCTCTCCCTGCACAGACTGCACCCCTATTTCTCCACGCAGACTGCACCCCTCTCTCCCCCTGCATCTCTCCCTGCACATACTGCACACCTCTCTCTCCCTGCATGTCTCTACGCAGACTGCACCCCTCTCTCTCCGCACAGACTGCACCCCTCGCTCTCCCTGCATATCCCCATGCAGACTGCACCCCGCTCTCTCACTGCATATCCCCACGCAGACTGCACCCCTCTCTCCCCCTTCATCTCTCCCTGCACAGACTGCACCCCTCTCTCTCCCTGCATATCTCCACGCAGACTGCACCCCTCTTTCCCCCTGCATCTCTCCCTGCACAGACTGCACCCCTCTCTATCCCTGCATCACTCCATGCAGACTGCACCCCTCTCTCCCCCTGCATCTCTCCCTGCACAGACTGCACCCCTCTCTCTCCCTGCATCTCTCCATGCAGACTGCACCCCTCTCTCCCCCTGCATCTCTCCCTGCACAGACTGCACCCCTCTCTCTCCCTGCATATCTCCATGCAGACTGCACCCCTCTCTCCCCCTGCATCTCTCCCTGCACAGACTGCACCCCTCTCTATCCCTGCATCTCTCCATGCAGACTGCACCCCTCTTTCCCCCTGCATCTCTCCCTGCACAGACTGCACCCCTCTCTATCCCTGCATATCTCCATGCAGACTGCACTCCTCTCTCCCCCTGCCTCTTTCCCCTCGCAGTCTGTACCTCTCACCCCCTGCACCTCTCCATGCAGACTGCACCCCTCTCACCCCCTCCACCTCTCCATGCGCAGACTGCACCCCTCTCACCCCCTGCATCTCTCCCTGCACCTCTCCACACAGACTGCACCCCTCTCTCCCCCTGCCTCTTTCCCCTCGCAGTCTGTACATCTCACCCCCTGCATCTCTCCATGCACCTCTCCCTGCAGACTGCACCCCTCTCACCCCCTCCACCTCTCCATGCAGACTGCACCCCTCTCACCCCCTCCACCTCTCCATGCAGACTGCACCCCTCTCACCCCCTCCACCTCTCCCTGCAGACTGCACCCCTCTCACCCCCTCCACCTCTCCATGCAGACTGCACCCCTCTCACCCCCTCCACCTCTCCACACAGACTGCACCCCTCTCACCCCCTGCATCTCTCCCTGCACAGACTGCACCCCTCTCTATCCCTGCGTTTTTCCCCTCGCAGTCTGTACCTCTCACCCCCTGCATCTCTCCATGCGCAGACTGTATCCCTCTACACATTTGCAGGTAGAGCTAAGATAGCTTTACGGTTTACAGCAGTTTTTCTTTAAGTAACATTGTGACTATTATGTCCCTATAAGTAGCTCAGTTGATTCAGGTTCAATTCCTTTGCACAACTAACTGGTGCGATGTCAAAGGGCCACAAATACATTATTTATGGTGATGAAACGGACATAGTTCCGTTATGCGGCTCCTGCCCTCGGGGGCACCTCACGACACACAATGCCTTTTATCAGCCGCCCTGGTGAGTCATAGTGTGAGATCTTATAACATGGGTGATAACTGACCTTTCTGGTCCTGCTAAAATGACTGACTGCAAAATCAATGGAGCTCTTATCGCTCTTATTGTTTTTATCTGAATTTTCATTTATTTGTTAACTGACTCATTCATTCTGTTCATATATAAACCCCATTATCTGCCTGTGACTGGGGAATAAAGTGTAATAAGGACACGTGTAAGAGGCATCTACTCAACATGTCAAATTAATTCTAAATCCTGTACCTGACTTCTGGTTTCAGGCTGCAGCGGTGATGGAAGAAGATAAAACTCCTTAGTAACAGGATTCCTGCTCTCTATAAGGGGCTTCCCCTTTGTTCATGTCCCAGCATTTATGTGGGGATAGCGTATACATTCTCTCCTTAAGCTTCATCAAAGTCTTTAAGGGGAAGGGAAACAACTGCATCTCGTTGGGTGTTTAAAGAAGAGGCAGACGTTTTGTGAGCAGAGTTTATATTCATGAGATTGTAGGATATCGATTCTCTAGGGTACCGATCCCTCATGAATATTAGTCAGACCTCATGAATATAAGTCAGGCAGTGCCCTGGTGATGTCACTGGTTCCTATCACTCTGATAGAGTACAAAACTGATGCCTGCACTCTGTTTAGACGTCAGGTCCACTTTAATGCTGTGTTATCATACACCACAATATTCCCTATTTGTAGAGTGTGGTCTCCGCTTCTGGGTACTAAAGGAGCAGGGCCTATTGCTTTGCGGTGATGTCTTGAATAATAATACTGGAGTACTAAATGAATGTGACTTCAGGAGATTTATAATTAATATTTTTTTATAGCTTTTGAACATAAACCTTCCTTAGTGGTCACTTTAGTACATTTATACTGTCGTACTGTAGTTTTAGAACCTTGTGTATCTTATCCATGCTGCTATAGTCCGAGGGAGAGTTTGTGGCTCATAGCCAGGGTGATGGCGTCGGTGGCTGTCATGTTTCCCAACATGTATATAAAGAAAAAAAAAAGGGGGGAGGGGGAGAGGAAGGGAGGAAAGACAGTGTGATATGAGGCACTCCTGGAGTGCAATTTGTTTACCCAAATATGGATTTACATGCAATGCAAAGCTAACAATATATACACTCATCTGTGATATCCTAAAACTAGCTGTGTTTTCCTGCATCTTGTTTTAGACACAGGTAATCTAAGAGCAAGTCTAATTAAACCTTCCTTTGCCTTCAGGTGCTGGACACTCGCACATCAAAATGTCTAATTAACATGGGTCCTTTCTTCAGACAGTTGCAGAATACACATTCCCAAAGAAAAGTTACAAAACCCCAAACAAGTCATTTCCCTACAAAAATACACAAAAGACTTCCTCTAGAAAGGCTTATTGCATCAGGTATATAGCTCAGAAATAATACATTTCCTCTAACAAAGTTAAAACAGAAATTAATTTCTTCCCCTGGTCTCAGAAATAGATATTTCCTTCATTAAAATACACACAATAGCAAAAATAAGTACAATTGCAGTTATATATATATATATATATATATATATATATATATATATATATATATATATATATATATATATATGAGCACCCTGCGCTATTTCCTTTAAATAAATTTATACCATAAGTTATTTATAAGTGATCCAGTCACAATTACTTTAACATATTCATGTTTAAAGGTTGCTGAAACCAGTGATCCAGATACCAAATGTCCAACAATAGGGCTAAATTAATGTCCTCCATCCACCCAGACTTGGCCTTAGTCCACATTTCCAGTTCACATTGACCTTGACCCAATCCAGCAGGACACCTACCCCCCCCCCCCCCCCTTCATTGTCTACAAGTAATTCCCAGCTGTCCCTCAGAGAGTTACTTTGGGGTGGGCTCAGAACCTGACTGTTCGGATGAAAACCCGGCAGGTGGCAACACTTCTCATAGCACAGCTTAGCCCCCCAGGATGATCCTCTTACCTTGGTCAGACATGTAGTCCTAAATGGCTGGTTTTCCTCCTCAAAGCAGAGTTTCTTGTTCTACCCCCAATGAAGGACTTCTACATACTGGGGTCTCTATCAGGGCTATTGGTCCTCTGAATTTTAGTAGCCCTGTCTCCCCGCTTTCTCCATCCAATGCCTTTACATGCCATCACCTAACTGGCCCTCAGTGGTTGTTGGGACTCTGGTCTCCCGTCATCTCCACTGTCCCACGTTGACTGATGGCTCTACACCAGGTCCATGCTCAGTCCCCTTGTTCCTCTGGATCAGCACAGGCTGTGATCCGTGTTGCAGTCCTGTGTGAGTTGACCTGCTGGAGAGAATGGTATTGGCAGGCTCGATAAGATTAAGTATGATCTACTGGCCTATAGATACAGGGTTGAAGCTTCTAGATTTGCAAATTACGTGTAGTTGTTTAACCACCTTGTACTTGTCAGAGGACATTAACTCTTTGTGTTCTTTACACCTCTTTTTTTCGCACTTTGGTGCCACAAACTTACTGTCCCCGGGCTTTCAAGAAAAGACAGGGGAAAAAAAAAAAAGACAGTGTCTCTACCTTGTACCGTCTCTCCTGAGTCCAACCGTACCACACCCCCCGGTAGCCACACAAACATGTCAGGCTGTATTATCATTGGTGGCTGGTAATGCTTCTGCAACACACAATTTAACCACCACCAACTACCATTTTTATTCCGATACGTTATGGAGATTGGAAGCTCATTAAGGGCAGAGCCATCTTCACCTTGTGTTTCATGTCATTTGTACGTTATTTATCTGTATCACGATCTCATCAATGTACAGCGCTGTTTTCGTATGTTGGCGCTTTATAAATAAAAGATGATGATAATAATAACCTTGGTTTTGTTGCTTCTAGAATGTGCCGTCTGAGACGAGATACTTTCCTTGCTGCGTGAGAGTACCAGCTCCTGCCTAGGACCTATATAATACAGACTGTGAGTAACCACACTTAGGATTAGATGGTGTAGAATGGGTTACACAATAAATTAATCACTGTTCTATCACTAAAAGATTTTGTATTTAGAGAAAGCTTAACTAGTAATATATACCCACTTCATTAGAGTAAATAGTAATTCATAGGATGACAAATTATACTATTAGTGTACTACTAGCTGAAGTACTGGCGTTGCCCAGGTTTAAATCTTCAAGTTATTAAGTTCTCAATGAGTTGGATGTAACGGTCAACATTTTAAAAATAATTAGAAGCGTAGCAGCTCTTCCAACACACCCATGAGGTGGCTGCCCAGTGTCATTTTTGTTTTTATATTAAATGTTATTCAAATCCATCCAGTAGAAGGCCCAGAACAGGCTTCGCTGGTCAAAGTTCTGGCCAGCGAATACCAAGGGAAGATCCGACCAGGTCCCTGAAATATCACCGGGATCCAACTGGACCACCTTGCGTTGGTTTCATCAGATTCGGTGCATGGGGTGTCGAAGATATTTGCCTACAAATGAACAAAAAAAAAATTTTTTTTTTTTTTTTTGTATGTAGATTATGCTTCTTCCCACTAGGTGGAGCTTTAAGGACACGTGAAATTAATAAATTAACCTATAGCACGTGCTATCTGGGGATATCTCCCTGAGCTTAACCCCTTTATGACTAATGTTTTAAACTCCTCAGTGGTCTTAGCTTTTTGTACATAGAATACTGTGGTCTGGTCAGGAATAATTTGTAATTTTTTTCATATTGTCTTTGGAGGTTTTGTTTTGCAACTGATAACGCTTTATTTTAGTAGAATATTAGATTAAATATTTCTATGTGCTGGACATTAGGGGAAAAAACATACAAGATATCTGCCTATCTTTGCTTTTTTCGTTAATAATTAATGCTTGAATGCTTTTGTTGCCTTACACCAAAATGTAAAATTTACTGATCAGTTACAGAACCGGAAATAGAACATATCTAAAAATATTTATCACACTGGTTAGAGAAACGTTTAGGAACCGTGGCCTGGTTGCTGAAGAAGGTGGAGGTGCCTTGAAGTGAGCGACTTCCTGGGTCTTCCTGAGAATGGTACCTACAAGCACCCACCTGGATAAATCCAACATAAAAAAGGAGAGCGTACGCCTGTTGGAAGAAATGCCAGCCCCAGTCTTAAAATAACACTTGATCTTGAAGCTGGGGCACTGGTCCAAAGTCTAGTATCAGTAGAGAGTTTCCCTTTACAAGGCAGCGCCGCTTTAAATTTAAGCGCTGAAGACGCAGATCTCGCCGGAGTTGAAGAATCCGGACATTGATACATTTACCCCCTGGTGACCTCTCACAGGCTAGAACCTGCTCTCTCCCTCTTGTATTCTCTGAAAGTCAGTGTGCGATTGACTTTTCATCCCTCACCCGTCCAATAGAACACTGACATCACTGAGAGTGCAGCATGCACCTTTATCCTGAAGACTTCTCCGCCGAGAGTCGCTGACATCTAACCAAGATATCATAATTAAATATTGTCTATTATAATTATTACATTTATAGAAATATGTTATTTATACCATAGAACTTTTGGTAGAAAAAGAAGTGTAATGTTTCTAATTCAGCAGGTCTGTTCGCCTTAAGATATATGCTTAACTTTACTCATGTCCTGACACTTAATTGCAAACTCTATCTTCTATTATTAAAGGTTCTCTGCTTTGTTTAGTGTCAATTGATACTTTGGGATGGGAATGAAATGTTAACAGTGAAAATGTCTATAAGGTCATAAAGTAGACAGTCAAAACGTCGACATAGATTGGCATATAATGTATTGCTGTTTTAAATCTAGTGATTAATGTCGACATTTTGACTGTCCACTTTGCAACCCTGTAGACATTTTGACTGTCGATATTTTAACTGTGTTGACCTTCTGAACATGTAGACATTATAACTGTCAACTTTTAAGTGTGTTGACTGTAGACGCCCTGTCTTGTGCCCTCTATTCTTTGACAGGCTCCCTACCAGTAAATTTTAGAGACGCTCAATATACTCTATCAATTATTGATTCTGTTATAGCTTTAATATTCAGCAAGGTATTATATCGGCTATATACCAATCGCTATATATAGGTTATTTTCATGGTGGGATTGTCCGAACATTTCCCGGATGTGGCAAATTGTTCCTTCTCTGTTATCTAGAGCACACCCCCCTTAGGACATTGGCCATTTCATTTTTAATAGATACCTTTCCGTGCCATCTAGAATCCCAAGAGAAATTAGCTGGGAACGTTATGGCAGCTATCAGAATTCTGATCGATCCTCTGTGCAACCTTGTTGCTTCCAAATGAAGAACAAACTGTTGCAAAATGTTGAATTATCTTCAGTTTTATCAAGGTCCTGAGATGTCTTTGCTGATGTTTATAAGCTATACTCCTTTTATTCCAAGATCTCTGTCCCTGTCCTCTGCTCCTTATTAGAGTGTCTGTTATATCACATTACAAGGAGTTAATCTGCAGAATGCCTCAATAATCAGTGCAGCTGATGGATGAGACAGACTAATCTCATATTTTATTGATACAGTATCAAAATTAAAATAAATAAACCTTGGCACTGATTAGGCTCCCCATCCCAGTACCTCGCACCTGTAGAAAGAGACCATAATTAAACATGTATTATACAGTTTAAAAGACAAATTAACATAATGGTCTACTAGACACAGAAAAATGGGGCTTGTTTTTCTTTTACATGAGGTAAATGGTAAGAAGGGTGATATTAAAATCATTGCGGCAGAGAAGATTAAGAGTAATTTAATTTCAGATATTCTCCCCCAAAAAATGTTGAGCTTAATCAACTTAATTCTGAAGTGGGTAGAAGGTGTCTGATGAGATGATCAGGAGTCACAGGTGTTACAAAGTATTAATACAGAATATGAATTATCCCGGTGCGTACATAAAAGTAGGGATCCGGCACAGAACGAGCTGCTGGATACAGGAAGGGCCCTATTTGCAAAATGCGCAGCCGCTCGGAGCGTTTTATCTTCTGCAAACGCGTCGAACTGCAGCATGACAAGGGATGCGCCCGCATGACGAATTCCGCGTAAAATCAGTTGTCCCTACTTTTGCGGAAATGCGGTCCAGCTACAAATACGCTGGGTGGTGAAACAGTCGCTGCAAAGTGGCCTTCCAGTGACCGTAGGGATCAAGGCCGGGGTTCCACTTAAACCCAACCTTCTGCGGAGCGGCAGATATTCTGCAGTCGCTGTAGATGGACCCTCTGCCCCTTTCCACCAACGTTTTGTACTTTCCTTAAGGACTCTTGATATGGTTCAGAAATGTGCAGGAGACGGAATCTTAAAAAAAAAATTCAGAACCACAAAATGAATGTTGGGTTTCGCCCCCAGGATCCTGCTTTAGAAAGTCTTAATAACAATAACTGAAGAGGGGAAGTAGGTGCACATGGGGCTGCTTGTACGTACGCCGGGGGTGTGATGAATGACTCGTGTTCACTACTCAGCGAATGCAACGTGAAGGAAGCTAAAAATAGGGATCATAGATCCCTCTGACATAACACTTTAGAAAATACAGTAAAGGGAAAAACATCCCCTCTGCTGGACAAGTACAGCTTCGGAGCCCGGCCTGGCGTTGCCATCAGGTGATCCTAGGCCGCGAGCTAGGGTGCCCCTCACACAGCGGCAGCTGCGGACATGGAGCCAGTGACGCTGCCCGATGCTGCTCCTCTCTGTCTCTGATTGGCTGGCAGAGTGGCGCTGTGATGTCACTTCTCACCTTGGCAGCATCACCCCATTGCCAAAGGCTGCCGGTCCCAGGCGGAAAATAACTTTTTCTTTCTTTCTTCATCCATCATCGTCTAAATGGAAAACCAAGACCGCAATCTACATTAAAAAATGATCCATCATCTCACTACAAATGCATAATGATTCCCAGAATCCCCTTCATTGCCAGCTCACCCCAGACACCCTACAGTGGGAGTCCCAGATACGCCATATCCGGCACGTCCAGGGCCTGATTATTCAATAGGCTGACTAGGGCGCAACTTTGTTTCCCAAATTAAAATGGAAACATGAAAGAAAAAACGTAGTACGGTTTTAATCTTGATGTTTTCCAATGGTAAAGGCTGAAGACAATGAGTCATCCTTGGGCTGGGGGCGAAGGAAGCCATTTTTTGTGTGGAGATTTCTTTTTGGTTCTCGGACTTCAATGGATCAAGAACAAGATTTTTTTTTTTAATTTAATAAAACTTTATTTGAATGTGTTTTTGTATTTATTTTTTATTGCTTTTTTTTTGTACAATAGGCCATGCCGTTCCAGAAGTCCCACGGGAAAATTTATCAAACCTTCAAGGAAAAGTAGATGCGTTGCCCATAGCAACCAATCACAATCTAGCTAGGACATTCTAGAATATGATAGCTACAATCTGATTGGGTGCTATGGGCAACACCTCCCCCTTTATTTATTAAAGTTTGAGAAATAGCTCGTCCCTCATAGAGGGTTCACTGGTGGCCTCTGGAATAGGGGGTTGGGCACAATATTTTTTGTCTTCCTATATGTAGCGGTACCAGTTTAAGTCTGGGTTTGGACTTCATGACAGCAGAGGGACACCGCGCTCCTGATTTCCCTGTAATAGCGGACACCAGACAAGGCTGTCCAGCGCCAGAGCTTGTTGAGGATTTGGAGAGGGTGGTAAGCTGGCCATTTCATCATCATCATCATCATCATCACTATTTATATAGCACCACTAATTCCGCAGCGCTGTACAGAGAACTCCCTCACATCAGTCCCTGCCCCATTGGAGCTTACAGTCTAAATTCCCTAACATACACACCCACACATACATACACAGACTAGGGTCAATTTTGATAGCAGCCAATTAACCTACCAGTATGTTTTTGGAATGTGGGAGGAAACCGGAGCACCCGGAGGAAACCCATACAAACATGGGGAGAACATACAAACTCCACACAGATAAAGCCATGGTCGGGAATTGAACTCCTGACCCCCCCCCCAGTGCTGTGAGTCAGAAGTGCTAACCACTGAGCCACCATGCTGCCCATTTATTATTTATTTTACACAGAGCACTGAACATGGGAAATGTTTTATTACAAGTTGCCAGTGTGCCTGCGAAACGCGTTTTGCTGGCTAACAGATCTCATTAAGAGCATAGGATGACGTCCGATCTCACCCAACGTTCAGTAGTTTGTTCTAATTGCACTCTGAGTAATGTAATAGAGATCTTCACACACACACAAAGGTGCCTCATATCACAGTCCCGGGGTCCCCTGACTTAAACCATAGATAAGGGGTATGTCTAAAATATTAGAAGGTTGGACTTTGATGTAACGTTTGCAGTGCACCTCCTAAATGTTTTTTTGGGAGAGGAGCGTTGTACCTTGTCCTCTATCAGGACATTGTTTCGCTGCCTTAATGATTAACTGTGAGATGAATGTGGCACCTTGGCACATGCCCTAGACCCCATGGGTATATTATTACCATCTATTTTGCAGAGAATTTAAGGTGTGCACAACTGCTCCCCGGCCTGAGCTGGCAAACAAATGACAATGATCCCATTCCTACCATAAATCAGCATTGTGTACTAGTGTATGGGCTGTTTACAACACATGAAGTGACACGCTCATGATTACTACATAACCAACAAGAAATAAAACACAGCTTTAGACTCTAGCAGCAAAAGGTAGCATGTCTGTCATATTGCCCCCTCCTTGATGTCCCTGATTTCCCCCCCCCCCCTTCCCAAAACTCTCCTCTTTTCTACAGAGACATGGGGGTAAATGTATGAAAGTCCGATTTGTTCAACTCGCCAGAAATCGGCGACTTTGCAGCTAAAATTTAAAGCGGCGATGGCTTGTAAAGGCAAGTTTACCCCATGGAGTAAGTCGGAGAGAGCCATCAAGTTAATTTTAGGAATCAGAATCTTAGACACAGGTCGTCTTTGAAGCCCTTTCCATAGAGCGCTATATAACCAGGCTCTCACATAATGATATATCGGAGCTTTCCTTCGTCAGATATTTACAGAAACGCGTGATGTTCTTGTGAAAGGTGTGAGGGTGTGGGAATGGGTTAAACAGGGCGAGGACTTCCAATGCCGACTGGCACCAGGCTCACCTGTTTTCTGATCAGGTAATATTATGGATGAGCTGCTTTCTACTGCTGCCACATTTAAATTGGTGTCTAGCATATAATAATATAATAGCTCCTTTTGTCCAGTATACTGTATACAGCCCTCCAGCTACTCAACATTTAATTAATTTACCCAATATTTCAGTATATCATGCAACCCCTAATTGTCCTTAATACAATGTACAGTATACAATATGGTGACATTATCCAGCATATACAACCATCAATATTTTAAGTATAAATACCATGGACCTGAGTCATCAAGGAAAGTAAAGCAAAAAAAATGAGTAACTTTGCACCTTTGGTAAAACCATGTTGCATTGGAGGGGGAGGTAAATTTAAAACGTGGGGACAGATTTATAGTTTATAGGGGTAGGGCATGTCCTAGATCAACTTTAAAATTCAGTGTAAAGATAAAGCTATCAAGTATTTGTGTGCTACATGACAAAACAGCCAGTATTTATCTTATGTGCATTTTTTTTTGCCTTACTTTTCTTAATGACTCAGGCCCTATGTGTCTAAGACAGAGCCCCCACATGACCAGTGTATGGAAAAGTACTAATGACCAGTATATAAGATCAAATGTTTAGCATAAAATATAATCACCCAAGGGTTTAGCATATAATACAGCCCCATTGCATTGTATAGGCACTAGCAAGTTCAGTCTTATTGAATAATGGTAATCATATTTCTCCTTTAACCTATCAGAGTTCCGCTATAGGATAACTATTATCCAATAAGAACACAAGTTTCCAGTACCTGCTACAGTGCTCCGTCTGGATACAATGATTGTCTGTGCTGTTATTGGGGTCTTCCGTTCACCAGTAAAGGTGAGGAGATATGGGGTGGTCCAGTTGTCTACCTGAGCCCCCGGCTAAATCTCTGGAAGTCAGCCGTATATTAAACTCCAGCTCTGTTCCTTATCTCCTTGCAGTCAAAAGAACATGAATTATTCTGCACTAAACATTAGTACTTTAAGTGATTTTATGTTTAATCAGCTTAATTAATGATCTTTTTTTTCCTGCTGCTCTTTTAATTCATCTAGATGATCAGTGAGTTTGCAGGTGCGCCAGGTAGATAATTGGGACTTTAAGACATGAATTATTCTCTACTAATCAGGGGTTAATGCGCACGTCTCTGTTCCTGGGTGTCAGCATTTGTGGGGGGGTGGGGGTTACACAGTCCTAAAATCCCTGCCTGCACTGCACAAACACAGGGACTATTTACTGACACCACAAGCAGTCTCTACAATTTATATTCTGAAATGCCAGATTAATGTCCAGGGCAGGGTATTTCCATCGTTCCCTCTGTCACCGGCTCTGTGCTGATCTTCCTGGTGAATATAAGACAAGGAATCAGCCGCTGTATTTAGTTACATATTTATATTGCACAATCAGTGAGCTGGAGGGTCCTGGGGTACTTGTTAATTATAGGGGCCCCAGTTAAACCACTGGACGCCGTACATTACACAACTACTGCTATCTCAGCCCATAAAGTCTTGTTTTCTACCATAATATGCACGTTTGAAAAACATCGAGGAATGAAAAAAATATTAAAATCTGATTGAATACATCCTTTGACTGGTTAATGGGGAATGCCACAGTGAATCGAAAAGGTCTGTTTAACCCCTTTTCCGCTGAGGCTTTTCTCACCCCTTGGTGTTTTTTTGGGATGGTCACATTCCAACATGAATGTCAGTAATTTGCTTATGCAGTACTCGCACACTGCAGAGGGCTTTGCATTTTCATGAAATAGCATTAGTTTATAGTAGCATACTTAGCAACTTTTCACTATTTCCGTCTATGAAGGGAGGTGAAGTATGAGGACGGAGGGGGGCGGCGCATCACGTAATCTTGGCTCCTCCCCCCTGCCCACTTCACAAGCAAGTGAAGGCATGCTAGGCACTCACCCAGGGGTATGGCTACAACCACCATCGTGATGTTACCACACCCCCATCCAGATGCCGCCTACCCAAATGTTGGAAGATATGCGGTTTTCAACGCAATGTTATACCGCCACTTCTCAGTCTAACTCGCCATTTGTTGATCAATTGTCACAGTAAAATTTGTCTCCAAGGCGAATTTTCCGCTTCTCTTTGTGGTCATTAAAGCTGACCTCCTCAAATGGGATCAACTTACGATCTACTGGTCGCATAAACTCTCTTAAAATGAATGTCCTCCCATGCCTCCTGTACTTATTCCAAACCCTTCCCCTTAAAGTCCCGGCAACCTCCATTAAACTCGTCCAACGGCTGGCCACTAAGTGTATCTGGTTGGAGAGAAAGCCGAGAATACGTATGAACATCCCTCATAAGCCTTCACAGGACGGAGGTCTTGGAGTTCCCCATTTTCTTAAATATTACAGAGCCACTCCTCTCGCCCAGTGTGTCCTCCATCATTCGCCTCCCGGCCACAGAGTCTGGGGTGACATTGAAGCTGCTCTTTCCAACACTTATTGTCCTGCCTCACTCCTGTGGCTGAAACCCCAGCACCCCCCCCCCCCCCCTTCGCAGCTCCCCCCTTCCTCAGCGTTCTCGCTCACTAGCTGGTCCCACACTGTGTTGTCATATGACCTGGCTCCTAACGCCTGGCACATAACCTAACGCCTGGCGCATGACCTTACGTCTGGTGCATCACTTCCCTGTGGAACAACCCTTCCTTCTCCCCTGGGCACTCACCCGACTCAATTCCCATTCTGTTTACGCCGTAACATTAAGGACATAGCCCCTTTTCAACTCTTCTCCACATTTGCCAACCTACAAACACAATACCGCATCCCCTGGTCCTGTTTTTTTCAATATTTACAGCGTCGCCACCTTTATGACACCATCAGACACAGAGTGACTGACGTCCACCAGACTTCTCTAGTGTCCCTCTGCTCCATCCGCTCTTCCTCTAAAAGTCTTATTTCCACCTTCTATCGCCTTATTTTGCAACATAAGGAGCCACATGAACTCAAATGGGAGGAAGACATGGGGGAAGCGCTGACTCCGGAGGACTGGGACAAATTCACCTAAACATAGCTAAAACCTTGATCTGTGTTAAAATCCTTCCTCCCTATCCTTCTCCTTACTACCTCGTCCCCTGCCCGATGTCCCTGGACACACTTATCACACACATCCTTGGTGTCAGCTTGCACTGTTTTGGAAAGACCCAGAGCCCCCCCCCTCTGCTCCCTCCATTATCAGCCGCATCTGGCAGGTCTACCACACGGACCACATCACAAGCATCTTACGCCATACTGCTGCCCCCTTCACTCAGGTCTAGCACCCCTGGACGGTTCTCCCCCATCCTTGGCGTTTTGACCTTTTGCCTTTCTACATCCTCAATCATTAATTTTGTAACTTGTTATACTGTATTTGCCTTTGTAAACTCAATGGCAAAACAAAATGTCTCCAGTACTGGAGCCACAGTGGTGGAGCTATTTACATAGGCTTCAGTGCATTTTGGGCTCCAGAAAAATGGTTGCTGCTTGGATAACTTCAGTTAATGGAGACACATTGTAATGTAGAAATTACCTGATATTCTGGCAAAACTTTATGTATAAACTTCCCCTCAGCAGAAAGAACAAAACAGGAGATCTACAAATTCTTCATCACTCACCACCATTGTCACCATGTGTCAGGACATAGACAGGTCCTGATAGAGCCAGATGTCTCCATACTGGATGTTATCCTCAGTCTCTGGTGTGTATGTGTGTGTGTCCCTTGTGTATATATATCATACTTGCCAACTTTTGAAAATTCATTTCAGGGAGATTGTAAAAACCATTGTGGGCGTGACCAGCTCCGCCCACTGGGCGTGACCAGCTCCGGCCACTGGGCGCGACCAGCTCCGCCCACTGGGCGCGACCAGCTCCGCCCACTGGGCGCAACCAGCTCCGCCCACTGGGCGCAACCAGCTCCGCCCACTGGGCGCAACCAGCTCAACCTGTAGTAGTTTGATCAGCATGTAATCATAATGTGTTTATGTATAGGTGACAAAGTAATGACTTGCTCATTTCCAAAGAGAAAGATTTTTAATATGAAAACAAACATGTTTTAAGCACTAAATAAACATTATAATAAGTAACGCAAACTTTATCAACAGAATTATATATAAATAATCAACAATAAGTTATTAACTTTATAATAAATAAATTAAATTATGGCTTCAACAATATAACATTACAATTACTAAAGTTAACAAAACGCTAACATAGCGCTGTTCAACAGATTTATATCTATGATATATCCAAAAATTACACAATACAAAAATATAACCAAGCTTCACTATGTAAACTATATCCAAGTAAACAATGTTGTATAAAGTGCCAGCTCATAAAACATCACAATAATGAACATGAAACTCAAGCAAAAACACACAAAACCACAGATTTTCTCAGTTCACTTGATTTCCTCAATTGATAAGCAGCAGACTTTGCTTTACACAAAAGCTCTGGGGAGGGTTTAAACTGGTGACAGTTAATGTCTGTAAACAAATTAATTTTGCATTGTAGGAGACTTTTTAAAGTTCCCTCTGTAGACAATTGTCCCCTGAGCTCAGTCTTCACTTTGCGGACCATGCTGAACACGCGTTCAATTTCGGCATTGCTGTGAGGGAGGACTAGAAGTGATTTTGCCATATTTGATAATAAAGGAAACTTTGGGTTCCCTGTTGCTGGATGAGTGACCATACTTAGTTCATGCCAAATACAGTCCACTCTTTCCACACCATCATCTGTGCATTTGTTTAAAGAGGACTCAGGCAAGTCAAAAACACGGAATTCTGAAAATTCTTCATGCAACTTTGGGATCATTGAAATATCTATCACTTGTGGGAAACGTTGTGCCAGTAATTCAATATCTTCAAAGTCGGCTTCCATGCGTTTTCTGTAGTTAAAAACTTTCATTGCCTTTACTACATCGTCACTAAAGGGAAACTTATTTTTCATATATGCTAGAGCAGAACAATAAAATTCTCTAACTTCCTGAAAAAACCTTCTCACTGCTGTTGGCTCTAGAGAAGCACAGGTCCTTATGTAGTTTCTAGTGGTAAAGCCAATAAATAATTCTCTGTCCCCCATTTGCATGTCTGGGTCCCCAAAATCTATGGCCAGAAGTCTTTCAAAAGTGTCAGCGCCTTTAATTATGTTTGGTTTGACCAACTTCAGCAACAATAATCTGTATAAATCCAGTAAGCACTCGTGCAATTTGTGGATAAAAGGAGCACGATACTGAAGAACAATATTGGTTTCATTAAATGAACCAAGCACTGAGTGAAGGAACAAAATGTACAACTCTGTTGTTGCATCCTCAAACGTTTCACAGAGAGCTCTGCTTCTTGCATTCTTCTCACAGTCTTCAGATTGGAAAAATGATTTCAGAGCAGGAAACATTTTAAGCACTCTCTCAATACAGGGATGCATACTGAGCCACCTGGTTACCCCATGTTTCAGTATTTTCGAATACTGGACTTCCACAAACTCACTCATATCTTTTAGAGCTTGAACTCTTTTTGCACTGAACCTGAAGTAACTGGTTAGTTTGTAGAGGAAAGCATCAGCATCAAATGAAAGGGCATTGTTTCCTTTCCTTGCAGCTAGGTGCACCAGATGACACGGGCAACCTTCTGTAAAGACTGAAGGATTCTTCCCTTGAATTAAAGTCTTTACAGACCTGAGTCTTCCCATGTTAACAGAGGCATTATCCAAACACACACCAATGCAGTTTGTCCATGGAATAAGATGACTTTGAAACACCTCATCAACTGCGTTAAAAATATTAATGCTCGTGGCGTTGTTACAGACAATAAGATCTAAAAGCTTCGGCTTTATCTTTCCATCAATGTCCATATAGGAGACCAATATAGGAAATAATTTCTCCTCTGAATCATTTCCACCATCTAGTGCCAATGTAAATTTTAAATGCTTTAATGCTTCTATGACCGGTTGGGTGCAGTGTGGAGCGAGACCATGATTAATAATTGCAGAAGATTTGGTTCGACCGCAACCATATTTTTGCACAGCAGCCTCACTTGAATTTGGCATCATAGCTCTCATCAATTTTCCTACATGATCAGATGCTGAAATAGGGATATTGTGCTCGATAAGAAATCCAGTAAAAAGCATTTCCGCACAAATTACTGCATTTTCATCATGTGAAGTATGGAAGTAGGTATCCATTTTTTTGCTTGTTTCCAAAGCTTCTGATATTTTTTGGTGTTTTGAACCTTCAATATGGCGTTTACAGTCATTCACACCACCGTGCTTTATATCAAAATCACTTTTACAGACAGTGCAGTAAGCAAAATTCTTTCCACGTGTGGATTTCTTTAACACTGGATATGTTTTTGTTACTCGCGGTGTAAATTCACAATAGTATTTTTTTTTTTTGGCAGGCACACTTTGTGTTTCATCTTGTTCCTCTCGGTTACCAGAGCAAGGCTCTGCCTGGTCATCCTCCTCACACCTATAGGAACTTGTGCTGGGATAATTGCTGTCATCATGGCTGTCTAGTACACATTCAGGTGAATCAAGTGCTACGACCATAGTTTCACTTTCCGCACTTGGTTGGGGTACAAGGGGTTGTGATTGCTTTACACCTGGTTTGCCAAAGTAATTCCGAATATCCATTCTGAAGTTTTTTTCAAATATCCAATTTGCTATATATTCTTAGGGAACAGATCCGTCCCTTTGATTTTTAATTTATTTACAGTTAGTCTTCTGCAAAATACGTAAAAGTAGATAAATTAGTGTTTTGGTATTCGGGGAAATGTGGAGGTTAAGCTTCATATGGATATGGAAAAACTTTGAGAACAAGCTTATTGCCTGTACTTTATAAAGTATCTACTACAATCAAGAACACATAATATTTTAATTAAATTCATATTATGCCACACAGTAGTGCCACCAGTTATGCCACAGAGCAGTGCCCCCAATTCAGGGTATATGCCTCACAGTTGTGTTCACAAATCATATTATGCCTCAGTTGTGCCCACAAATCATGCCTCATAGTAGAATCCAAGTTATTATTATGGCAAATAGTTGTTGCCACAATTCATAACATACCATATAGTTGTACATCATGTTCATATTATTCCACAGTAATGCCCCCAGGTCATATAACACAGAAAATGTGCAACAGTTCAGTGTTGTGGAGATGTGCTGCATTGATAGCCGCTCAATGTGCTACAATGCAGGGCGCTGAACGCCAAGGGTTGCCGACCCCTAGACTAAAGTGTCTTCCACCATTGGAACAGCTTACAAAGCAAATTGTGTATGTGCAAAATAAAAATGTAACTCTTACCTTCTCCTGGTTGGGAGGCAAGGCCCAGATGTACTGATATCTGACGCAGAATGCTGTCCAAGTGCAAATGCAGAATCTATAAAGGAGTGGCACAAATATTATATTTCAGAACAGAGCAAAAAATTATACATCACTTAAAGCAAATTGTGTATGTGCAAAATAAAAATGTAACTCTTACCTTCTCCTGGTTGGCAGGTAAGGCCCAGATGTACTGATATCTGACGCTGAATGCTGTCCAAGTGCAAATGCAGAATCTATAAAGGAGTGGGACAAATATTATATTTCAGAACAGAGCAAAAAATTATACATCACTTAAAGCAAATTGTGTATGTGCAAAATAAAAATGTAACTCTTACCTTCTCCTGGTTGGCAGGTAAGGCCCAGATGTACTGATATCAGACGCAGAATGCTGTCCAAGTGCAAATGCAGAATCTATAAAGGAGTGGGACAAATATTATATTTCAGAACAGAGCAAAAAATTATACATCACTTAAAGCAAATTGTGTATGTGCAAAATAAAAATTTAACTCTTACCTTCTCCTGGTTGGGAGGTAAGGCCCAGATGTACTGATATCTGACGCAGAATGCTGTCCAAGTGCAAATGCAGAATCTATAAAGGAGTGGCACAAATATTATATTTCAGAACAGAGCAAAAAATTATACATCACTCACCGGTTACACACTGACATGGGGTGCATCAGCAATCTCACAGGGGTGCCACAGCCAGGGTCAGTGGTAAGCAAGGCGGGGGACTACTTAGTAATTATTTAGGCTTAGGGATGTTTTGAAAAAATAGATATGACTGGAGAAGGGGGTTATAAGTCAAAAAAACCTGTGTCTCCATATCACCTACGGCTCTACATATATATATTAATTTAATTATCCCTAGTGAGGTTTGCTTAAATGAAAAAAAGATCTGCAGCCTGTTCTACTGCATCCTGCCCACAGAATCGCGTCATATTGTGCCCACTAACCCAAAACGAAATGAGGCAACTGCGTTATTTCACAACGGGGGCCATAATAGAAATATAAAGAGGGCAAGTATGCAACATACACAAACTATTGTAATACTGAATTACTGAATGAGTATTGACTTTCTCTGCAGGTTTTCTTAATCATAGTCTCAGGGTGAGATTCAATTGACTGTCATGTGCCACCGGTCATCACAGCAATGTCCGGCTGAGTCATTAAGGAGAGTAAAGCATTAAAAGGAGTAACTTTTCACCTGGGCAAAACCATGTTGCATTGGAGGAGGAGGTAAATTGAAAATATGGGGACAGATTTATAGTTGCGGTAGGGCATGTTCTAGATCAAATTTAAATTTCAGTGTATAAAGAGAGCAATCAAGTATTTGTGTGCTACATGAAAAAACAGCCAGTATTTAACATATGTGCAAAATAGTAAACTAATTTCCGTATGACTCAGGACGATTATCTTTGCAGTCTCCTCGGTTAACTCTCCACTGCTCTGAAATTTATAAAATTGCATTTCCTGAAGCATTTGCAGTCTCATGCTTTATACTTTGTGACATTTAGGCTTTCGGCTCAGTCACTCAGAATTTTACCTTCTTCAGCTCATCAACTTCAGCTGTGCCCCCTGGAGTAAAGTAGATTAGCCAGACATGAGGCTAGATTTACTAAGCTGCGGGTTTGAAAAAGTGGAGATGTTGCCTATAGCAACCATTTAGATTCTAGCTGTCATTTTTCAAAGTGTACTAAATAAATGATAACTAGAATATGATTGGTTGCTATAGGCAACAACTCCAATTTTCCAAACCAGCCATTTAGTAAATATACCCCATGGTGTGCTTTTGTAGCTACCCCAGCCAAGTTGTTCTCTCCTGTGAGTAACCAACATAGTGACACTCTCCCCTTTAATTTGTTTTAAATGATTTCATTTATTCAATGGGGCATTTTTCAATTAATTTCAATTGGCGATGCATTCCTATGGTCTTTCTGTTGCAATTTATATAATGTAAATAGTAAAAATTATAACTACATTGAAGTAAATTGAGAAAAGTCCTTTATAAGATTTGGCAAACAGAACAAAATTGTATTGCAATTGGCAGACTTAAAATTACAGCAATATTTATGAGACTGAAAAAGGTGTTTATTTATTACACTGAAATATCGTTCTATAGACAGACGCAAATATAATATGATGGCAGATAATAACCACACGGCCCATCTACTCTGCACAGTTTTAGTCTCAACAACATCAGACCCTATCTGATCCTTTAGTTTTTCTCCATATATAGGATAGTTTAATGTCTATCACAATCATGGATACATTGCCCTACTGTATTATTCTCTACCACCACTCTGTAATAAAGGCCAATCTCTATTTCTCTCTCTGATTTTTGCAATAAATGCCCGCCTCTCTCCCCACCCCTCTGTAATAAAGGCCCCTCTCTCTCTCCCCCCTCTGAAATAAAGGCTCCTCTCTCTCTCTCCTCTGTATAATAAAGGCCCCCTCCTCTCTTCCCTATCTATAATAAAGGCCCCTCTCTCCACTTTCTGTAATAAAAGCCCCCCTTTCTCTCCCCTCTGTAATAAAAACCCTCCCTCTCTGTAAGACAGGCCCCAATCTCTTTAATAAAGGGCCCTCACTCTCCTCTATCTATAATAAAGGCCCCTCTCTCTCCCCCCCTCTCTGTAATAAAGGTCCCCCCTCTCTCTCCCCTCACTGAAATAAAGTATATGGTGGCAGGTAACTCAGTTTGAAGCACTATAAAACTTTAATAAATATTTCTCTAATTGCCTGTTTGTATGCCTTAGAGTCCTCACTTGGTTTCCGGTCTCCACTCTCCACTCCAGCATATATTGTCTCCAGAGGGCATGGGCGTGGGAGCTCCGTGCTCCGCGATGGTGTTTTGGGGAAGAGGGCGCGCGCGTCATCACGTCGATGACGTCATCACGCCGTTACCGTCATATGCGCATGCGCAGTTTGGATTCAGGACTCCGCGGCGCTCTGCATAGAAATTCGGGATTTTAGAGTACTCTCTCGGGAGTCCGGGAGATTTCCCAGTATTCCGGGAGTCTCCCGGACGTTCCGGGAGAGTTGGCAACCATGATATATATGTGTGTGTCTGTGTGTGTGTCTGTGTGTCCTGTTGGGGTATCAGGGTTCACCGATATTTCTAATAATCACCTTCAATGTCAGTCAGATCTTCCTTGATTTGCAGTTGACTGGTGAACATAAAAACACCCAACACCTGTATGATATAACGCTGAGTAATTCTGATTCTGTTCCAACCAGAGCTTACTTCAGGGTCTTTATTTATACAGTAGAATATTAGGGGTATAGAAGTTAACAACCAATTATAAGACAGTAAATTATTATGAAAACAACAAGCTAATTATGCGTACTCAGCATCTTTCTTATTTATGCTTTTATCTTCTCAGGCATTTTGCCGTCAGTCTTGATGTTACTTTACGTAGAATGTTACGTTCATCTGTGCGTCCTTGGATTGTTCATGTTCTCCGAGAACATCTTGTTGTAACATTGTTTGAAGGCGTCAATCTGTTTTTTCTTCTCATTTTGAGTAAAATATATGCTAATTTCTTTTTTAAGGTTATAGCAAATTATTTTCTAAAGCTTTAGCACATGATAGAGATTAAATCAATCATAGAATTTTACCCTTAGAGTCCCTTGTATATGTATGTGTGTCTGTGTGTCCCTTGTATATATTTTTGTGTGTGTGTGTGTCCATGTGTGTCCCTTGTGCATATATATATATATATATATATATATATATATATGTGTGTGTGTGTGTGTGTCCCATGTGTGTCTCTGTGTCCCGTGCAGGGCCGGACTGGCCGTCTGGCACTTCTGGCAAATGCCAGAAGGGCCGATGGCTGGATGTACCGGCCCGACTCCTCCTGTCTTCCTGGTGGCTGGTTCCTCCCCAGGAACCAGCCACCTCTGTTGCGCGCTCCTCAGCTCCCTCCCCTGTTATGCTGTGCACTGTTACACTGGACAGTTTCCATATCTTGTTTTTCTGAATGGGGGGGTCGCGAGTGTGAGAGAGCCAGGGAGTAGGGGGTGCTGGGAAAGGGGGTGAGAGAGCCAAAGGGGAAGGGGTGCTGTGAGAGGGGTGAGAGAGCCAAAGGGGAAGGGGTGCTGGGAGAGGGCCAGTGGGTAGGGGTTGCTGGGAGAGGGGTGAGAGAGCCAGGGGAAAGGGGTGCTGGGAGAGGGAGTGAGAGGGCCAGGGGGTAGGGGGTGAGAGAGCCAGGGGGTAGGAGTGCTGGGAGAGGGGGTGAGAGAGCCAGGGGGGTAGGAGTGCTGGGAGAGGGGGTGAGAGAGCCAGGGGGTAGGGTGTGCTGGGAGAGGGGGTGAGAGAGCCAGGGGGTAGGGTGTGCTGGGAGAGGGGGTGAGAGAGCCAGGGGGTAGGGTGTGCTGGGAGAGGGGGTGAGAGAGCCAGGGGGTAGGGTGTGCTGGGAGAGGGGGTGAGAGAGCCAGGGGGTAGGGTGTGCTGGGAGAGGGGTGAGAGAGCCAGGGGGAAGGGGGTGCTGGGAGAGGGGGTGAGAGAGCCAGTGGGAAGGGGGTGCTGGGAGAGGGGGTGAGAGAGCCAAAGGGAAAGGGGTGCTGTGAGAGGGGGTGAGAGAGCCAAAGGGGATGGGGTGCTGTAAGAGGGGGTGAGAGAGCCAAAGGGGATGGGGTGCTGTGAGAGGGGTGAGAGAGCCAGGGGGAAGGGGGTCCTGGGAGAGGGGGTGAGAGAGCCAAATGGGATGGGGTGCTGGGAGAGGGGGTGAGAGAGCCAGGGGGTAGGGTGTGCTGGGAGAGGGTGTGAGAGAGCCAGGGGGTAGGGTGTGCTGGGAGAGGGGGTGAGAGAGTCAGGGGGTAGGGGGTGCAGGGAGAGGGGGTGAGAGTCAGGGGGTAGGGGGTGCTGGGAGAGGGGGTGAGAGAGTCAGGGGGTAGGGGGTGCTGGGAGAGGGGGTGTGAGAGTCAGGGGGTAGGGGGTGCTGGGAGAGGGGGTGAGAGAGTCAGGGGGTAGGGGGTGATGGGAGAGGGGGTGAGAGAGCCAGGGGAGTACGTGGTGCAGGAAGATGTGAGAGAGCCAGGGGAGAAGGTGGTGCAGGGGGTTAAGTGAGAGGGACAAAGAAGAAAATGGTGCAGGGGCATAGGTAAAAGAAAGTATAAAGGGAGAGACATCTTAAGAATGGGAATGTCAGGGATGCAGCCATCATAAAACACAAGTAGTAATGAAGAATGGGAATGCACAGAGGGGACAAGTGTTAAAAAAAAATAAAAAAATCAAGCCTTCATACTCCATTCACTTATATTTTCTATACCCCCACTTCTAAATTTCTGCTTCGACCACTGCCCTCTGTTCCTGCTCCCGACTGCCGGTGTGAGCTGACAGCTGCTGACCCCTCCTCGCCCAGCGCCCAGTAGGAGAACAGAACACATGATGTCATAATCGGCTAAGTTCATATATTTTCTCGTGTGCAATGTGTTTTTAACCATCCTTTCTTGAACTGGGGGCACTACAGCATATCCAATAACGTTTAAAACACTATGTATTGCTCATTATTGTGCTGTAATGTTTCTTGCATATTTATCTGTACAGAGATTTTTAGCTAAGAGGAAAAAACACTGCTTGTCATAAATTTTATCTGTGATTGTGTCAATATATTTATTTTTGTTTGTATTATAAATGATGTATTAAGATGCTCTTGGGACTCGCACTCAGTATCTGATATGCTGTACCAGTTTATATTTGTGAATGAGTTTTTGTCTGGGCACTACTAATGATTTGGGGCACTACTATGGCATAATATGATTTGGGGGCACTACTGTATGGTATATGTTTTGGGGGCACTACTATGCCATAATATGATTTGTGGGCACTACTGCATGACCAAATAGTATTACCCTCAATTCATATGTGGCATAATATGACCTTGGGGCACTAAAATGTGGCATAATATGAACTGGGCGCACTACGGTGTGGCATCATATGAACTTCTGGCAAAGGCAAGTCTTTCATTGTTGAATATGACGGGGACCCAAAGAAGTTGCTGTATCGGGGGCCCAAAATCACTCTTGTCAGCCCTGCCTGTGAGTCAAGGGGGTAGACGTCTCCAGGTAAATAATATAAATGTTTCCTATCTAATCAAACTGATGGATCACATCCAATTATCTCTCACCCACCTCCTCTATCCCCCTTAATTTATATACTGTGTTATTTAAAATGAATAAAAAAGACGCATATCCAATTACTGTAGTAAAACAAAAATATTTTTCTCCTGACTTTTTGCTGTAGATGGAAATACTTTTAATGCGGCCGTGTGGGTTCAAATGATCATTCAAGAGTTATGATTCTTTTTTAGATCTATGTTGAATCATTCCACATGAAATAAAACTCTGCCATTACTATTTAATTGAGGGAAAAGGATACCTGTTACCTATATGTGTGTGTAAGTACTCTGTTCGTTGTTGCTATTTTGTGGGAGATATGAAAATAGCAAAACATTGGTTTCCTACAGTGGCGCCTGTATAATTGGTGGTATTGCTGTAGTATGGGGTGGCGTGTTGGTGGCAATGTTGTAGTGTGTTTGGGGCTTAGTATTGCTAATAAGTAGGAGAGGGTATTGCTGTAATGTGGGGGGTGATGCTGGTTGCTGTAATGTGGGGGGTGATGCTGGATGCTGTAATGTGAGGGTGATGCTGGACGCTGTAATGTGGGGGCTGATGCTGGATGCTGTAATGTGGGGGGTGATGCTGGACGCTGTAATGTGGGGGGTGGTGCTGGTTGCTGTAATGTGGGGGGTGATGCTGGTTGCTGTAATGTGGGGGGTGACGCTGGACGCTGTAATGTGGGGGTGACGCTGGTTGCTGTAATGTGGGGGGTGATGCTGGTTGCTGTAATGTGGGGGGTGACGCTGGACGCTGTAATGTGGGGGTGACGCTGGTTGCTGTAATGTGGGGGGTGATGCTGGTTGCTGTAATGTGGGGGGTGATGCTGGACGCTGTAATGTGGGGGGTGGTGCTGGTTGCTGTAATGTGGGGGGTGACGCTGGACGCTGTAATGTAGGGGGTGATGCTGGACGCTGTAATGTGGGGATGATGCTGGTTGCTGTAATGTGGGGGGTGATGCCGGTTGCTGTAATGTGGGGGTGATGCTGGACGCTGTAATGTGGGGGGTGACGCTGGACGCTGTAATGTGAGGGGTGATGCCGGTTGCTGTAATGTGGGGGGTGATGCTGGACGCTGTAATGTGGGGGGTGGTGCTGGTTGCTGTAATGTGGGGGGTGATGCCGGTTGCTGTAATGTGGGGGTGATGCCGGTTGCTGTAATGTGGGGGTGATGCCGGTTGCTGTAATGTGGGGGGTGATGCTGGACGCTGTAATGTGGGGGTGATGCCGGTTACTGTAATGTGGGGGGTGATGCCGGTTGCTGTAATGTGGGGGGTGATGCTGGTTGCTGTAATGTGGGGGTGATGCCGGTTACTGTAATGTGGGGGGTGATGCCGGTTGCTGTAATGTGGGGGTGATGCCGGTTGCTGTAATGTGGGGGGTGATGCCGGACGCTGTAATGTGGGGGTGATGCCGGTTGCTGTAATGTGGGGGGTGATGCTGGACGCTGTAATGTGGGGGGTGATGCCGGTTGCTGTAATGTGGGGGGTGATGCTGGACGCTGTAATGTGGGGGTGATGCCGGTTGCTGTAATGTGGGGGTGATGCCGGTTGCTGTAATGTGGGGGGTGATGCTGGACGCTGTAATGTGGGGGTGATGCTGGACGCTGTAATGTGGGGGTGATGCCGGTTGCTGTAATGTGGGGGGTGATGCCGGTTGCTGTAATGTGGAGGGTGATGCTGGACGCTGTAATGTAGGGGGTCATGCTGGACGCTGTAATGTGGGGGGTCATGCTGGACGCTGTAATGTGGGGGGTCATGCTGGACGCTGTAATGTGGGGGGTCATGCTGGACGCTGTAATGTGGGGGGTCATGCTGGATGCTGTAATGTGGGGGGTGATGCTGGTTGCTGTAATGTGGGGGTGATGTGGTTGCTGTAATGTGGGGGTGATGCTGGTTGCTGTAATGTGGGGGGTCATGCTGGATGCTGTAATGTGGGGGGTGATGCTGGTTGCTGTAATGTGGGGGTGATGCTGGTTGCTGTAATGTGGGGGTGATGCCGGTTGCTGTAATGTGGGGGGTGACGCTGGACGCTGTAATGTGGGGGTGATGCCGGTTGCTGTAATGTGGGGGGTCATGCTGGATGCTGTAATGTGGGGGGTCATGCTGGACGCTGTAATGTGGAGGGTGATGCTGGATGCTGTAATGTGGGGGGTCATGCTGGATGCTGTAATGTGGGGGGTGATGCTGGTTGCTGTAATGTGGGGGTGATGCCGGTTGCTGTAATGTGGGGGGTGATGCCGGTTGCTGTAATGTGGGGGTGATGCTGGTTGCTGTAATGTGGGGGTGATGCTGATTGCTGTAATGTGGGGGTGATGCCGGTTGCTGTAATGTGGGGGGTGATGCCGGTTGCTGTAATGTGGGGGTGATGCTGGTTGCTGTAATGTGGGGGTGATGCCGGTTGCTGTAATGTGGGGGGTGATGCCGGTTGCTGTAATGTGGGGGTGATGCCGGTTGCTGTAATGTGGGGGGTGATGCTGGTTGCTGTAATGTGGGGGGTGACGCTGGTTGCTGTAATGTGGGGGTGATGCCGTTTGCTGTAATGTGGGGGTGATGCCGGTTGCTGTAATGTGGGGGGTGATGCCGGTTGCTGTAATGTGGGGGGTGATGCCGGTTGCTGTAATGTGGGGGTGATGCCGGTTGCTGTAATGTGGGGGGTGATGCTGGTTGCTATAATGTGGGGGGTGATGCTGGTTGCTGTAATGTGGGGGGTGATGCTGGATGCTGTAATGTGGGGGGTGATGCTGGATGCTGTAATGTGGGGGGTGATGCTGGTTGCTGTAATGTGGGGGTGATGCCGTTTGCTGTAATGTGGGGGTGATGCCGGTTGCTGTAATGTGGGGGGTGACGCTGGTTGCTGTAATGTGGGGGGTGATGCCGGTTGCTGTAATGTGGGGGGTGACGCTGGCCGCTGTAATGTGGGGGGGTGACGCTGGATGCTGTAATGTGGGGGTGATTGATGTAGTATGAGTGTGTGTGTGGGGTCATTTATTGCTGTAATTTGGGTACTAATAATGTATTGTCATGGTATTTATTGATGTAATCGGGGTGCTAACAATGTAATGTTGAGGGTCATTAGGAGAAATAAATACCCCCCCCCCCCACACACGCACTCATACTACATCATGTTGTAATAATAATAATGTTGTACTGCGCCAGCATCAGTGTGCAACAATATAGTGCATGGAGCCCACAACAGGTGGGTCTGTGTGCTATAAATGCCAGGGCTGATTTTTTGTCCCAGTCCGGCCCTGGTCCCGTATATATATATATATATATATATATATATATATATATATATATATGTGTGTGTCCCTTGTGTCTGTGTGTGTTCAAAAGAATCTAATATTAGGGCTAAAATTAATTTAAACCTATCAGATTGTCTAATGTTTGTAGACGTCCCCGGCAGATGTCCGCCTCCCCCAGCTGCTTGAGCACCCTGCATCTGCCACCCCGGTAGTTACGGGAATAGACGGCGGTCTGTAGGTAAGTGGGAGCCCTGGCAGCCTACCACCGCGGGGTGTGCTAGCTGGAGACGGGGGATGTCTATGGATCTTTGTTATGTCCTCACCGCCCATAAATAAGAACGTGAGTCTCATTCACTCTCGTTTTGTAAATGCATCAAAACGGCATTCAAAAACACAGCTGTTTTACATCCATTTTATTCTGATCTTTGTTTGTGTTTTTTTAAAAACAATACTTATAGTAAATGCTGGGCCTGGCTGTATCTGAGTCCTGGGCCCAGAGTCACTAATAAGCCCTCACAATGTACACAGAATATGATCCCATACAGAGTATTACATATAGGTAAGTATCCCCACCCCATGTAAGCCTCTACTACTTAAGTAACCCCCCCTCAAGGAGCACACCTGGTGCGCAATGGCCAGATGTCACTTCCACTGCTGTGTTCATTCCTTAAAGATAGAACTCTCGTGTGTCCCAATTTTTTTCAACACAATCCCCCTTTTCCACCTGGAATCTCTAACTCATAAAACTTATGTTCCCATAATTAGAACCCCTGATGCACCCAAGTTAACTAGTTGAAAATGAAAAGAACCTGGTTGGTTGGTTTTATGTCCAACTTTAGTTATCCCAATTTTTCCGATGCCGTATTAAGGAAATCCTGTTTATAGTTTAACCCCGGAGTGTAGGGACAGCTCTTCTCCACCCCTGAGCGGTTACTTAGCAGAGTCACATTTCCTCACACCCTAAAAATGACTAGTCCCAAGCTAGCATGGGTCACAAAATACTACACTATACCTTCATTATCCCCACTCCATGCGCTGTCCCTGTCTTTCACTGACTCTGTGCTACCAATATAAGGGTGTCCTCAGGTCGCAGTTTGCCAGTAACAGTGTATTACGGCATCTCCCGCAACGTTTGTGGAAACAACTTTAATGTTGATTGACTTTATTTACATCTCTGCTGTGATTGAGCCCAATCTTCTGCAGGTGCTGAGAGCGATATGACATGAAAGCAAATGAATCAGAAACACTTAAACGCTCTGTTTCCCAGCTAACCTAAATGGCAGCAATACATGCAATGTCCACCAGGGGGCACCGTCACATTGTGCTATCATTGTGTGTACACATGAGCAGAATTTTTAAAACTCTTCCAGGTCTTACTCCCCTCATCTGGCTGCGGAATCTCACACAGCTTCCTCCTGCAGAATGTGTCCTTAAGTGTTCCACATGGATATCTTATGATGGAACCATATGACCATTGTGTATAAAAAGGCAAAAACGCAGCTTGATGGTTGTTTTGCTGGAACTTTACATTACTGCAAAACGGGCTGTTCTGACCCCTCTTTGGTGTTGTGCAGCTACAAGTCCAGCATTAATGCATGGCAATAATGAAGAATGGATACAGAGCAGTGTTGAGCAACCGAAGGCCCTGGGGCCACAAGCGGCCCTCTGAGCCTTCACCTGCGGCCCTCCGAACCTTCACCTGCTGCCCTCCGAGCCTTCACCTGCGGCCCTCTGAACCTTCAGCTGCAGCTCTCTGAACCTTCACCTGCTGCCCACTGAACCTTCAACTGCGGCCCACTGAACCTTCACCTGCTGCCCACTGAACCTTCACCTGCGGCCCTCCTAGCCTTCAGCTGCTTCCCACTGAACCTTCACCTGCTGCCCACTGAACCTTCACCTGCTGCCCACTGAACCTTCACCTGCGGCCCTCCTAGCCTTCACCTGCGGCCCACTGAACCTTCAGCTGCAGCTCTCTGAACCTTCACCTGCTGCCCTCTGAGCCTTCACCTGCTGTCCACTGAGCCTTCACCTGCTGTCCACTGAACCTTCACCTGCTGTCCACTGAACCTTCACCTACGGCCCACTGGACCTTCACCTGCTGCCCACTGAACCTTCACCTGCGGCCCTCTGAGCCTTCACCTGCGGCCCTCCGAGCCTTCACCTGCTGCCCTCCGAGCCTTCACCTGCGGCCCTCCGAACCTTCAGCTGCAGCTCTCTGAACCTTCAACTGCGGCCCACTGAACCTTCACCTGCGGCCCACTGAACCTTCACCTGCTGCCCACTGAACCTTCACCTGCTGCCCACTGAACCTTCACCTGCTGCCCACGGAACCCTCACCTGCGGCATTCCTAGCCTTCACCTGTGGCCCACTGAACCTTCACCTGCGGCCCTCCTAGCCTTCACCTGCGGCCCACTGAACCTTCACCTGCTGCCCTCTGAGCCTTCACCTGCTGTCCACTGAGCCTTCATCTGCTGTCCACTGAACCTTCACCTGCTGTCCACTGAACCTTCACCTACGGCCCACTGAACCTTCACCTGCGGCCCTCCGAGCCTTCACCTGCTGCCCACTGAACCTTTACCCGCGGCCCTATGAACCTTTAGCTGCGGCCCTATGAACCTTCACCTGCGGCCCTCTGAACCTTCACCTGCTGCCCTCTGAGACTTCACCTGCTGCCCACTGAATCTTCACCTGCGGCCCTCCTAGCCTTCACCTGTGGCCCACCGAGCCTTCACCTGCGGCCCTCCGAGCCTTCACCTGCTGCCCACTGAACCTTCACCTGCGACCCTCTGAACCTTCACCTGCGGCCCTCCGAGCCTTCACCTGCGGCCCACTGAGCCTTCACCTGCGGCCCTCCTAGCCTTCACCTGCGGTCCTCTGAACCTTCACCTGCTGCCCTCCGAGCCTTTACCTGCTTCCCTCCGAGCCTTCACCTGCTGCCTTCCGAGCCTTCACCTGCTGCCCTCCGAGCCTTCACCTGCTGCCCTCCGAGCCTTCACCTGCTGCCCTCCGAGCCTTCACCTGCTGACCTCCGAGCCTTCACCTGCGGCCCACTGAACCTTCACCTGCGGCCCACTAAACCTTCACCTGCGGCCCACTGGACCTTCACCTGCGGCCCTCTGAACCTTCACCAGCGGCCCTCCTAGCCTTCACCAGCGGCCCTCCTAGCCTTCACCAGCGGCCCTCCTAGCCTTCACCAGCGGCCCTTCTAGCCTTCACCTGCTGCCCTCTGAACCTTCACCTGCGGTCCTCTGAACCTTCACCTGCGGCTCTCTGAACCTTAACCTGCTGTCCACTGAACCTTCACCTGTGGCCCTCCTAGCCTTCAGCTGCGGCCCTCTGAGCCTTCACCTGCGGCCCTCTGAACCTTCACCTGCTGTCCACTTCACCTGCGGCCCTCTGAACCTTCACCTGCGGCCCTCCTAGCCTTCACCTGCGGTCCTCCGAACCTTCACCTGCGGCTCTCTGAACCTTCACCTGTGGCCCTCCTAGCTTTCAGCTGCGATGGCTGTGCCATATTTATTATAGCGTGTAACACTTGTTTATGAAATCCGAGCCCACCCGAACGTTGCCGATCCGAGTCGGATCCGAGACAGATCCGGGTATTGGCGCCAAATTCAAATCTGAAACTGAGGCTCTGACTCATAATCCCGTTGTCGGATCTCGCGATACTCGGATCCTATAAATTCCCCGCTAGTCGCCGCCATCTTCACTCATTGATCAGGGTAGAGGGAGGGTGTGTTAGGTGGTCCTCTGTCCTGCTATATCTCGTGCTGTTCAGTGCTGTGCTGTGCTGTGTCCTGTGCTCTGTCCTTCTGAGGTCAGTGGTGCTGCTGGGTCCTGTGCTGTGTCCTGTTCGGTCCAGTGGTGCTGTGTCCTGTGCTCTGTGCTTCTAAGGGCATAGTTATTTCCCCAATATTCCCCTGTGTTTAAAAAAATAAAAAAAAGTTATTTAAAAAAATACCAAAAACCAATTAATTTTTTTTTTAATTACCACAAAATTTGCACAACCAATCCTGCAGTATAAGCCCATTGGTACTGCAATATTACCAAGTTCACACATTCTGCAGTATCAGTCCAGTGGTGCTGTGTCCTGTGCTCTGTCCTGCTGAGTTCCGTAGTGCTGCTGGGTCCTGTGCTGTGTCCTGTTCAGTCCAGTGGTGCTGTGTCCCGTGCTCTGTGCTTCTAAGGGCATAGTTATTTCCCCATTATTCCCAAGTTTTTAAAAAATCAAAAAAAAGTTATAAAAAATATTAAAATAATTTTTTTTTAAAAAAAAGTAATTATAACCAAATTTGCAAAACCAATCCAGCAGTATAAGTCCATTGGTACTGCAATATTACCAAGTTCACACATTCTGCAGTATCTTGTGCTACATATAATGGAGACCAAAAATTTGGAGGATAAAGTAGGGAAAGATCAAGACCCACTTCCTCCTAATGCTGAAGCTGCTGCCACTAGTCATGACATAGACGATGAAATGCCATCAACGTCGTCTTCCAAGCCCGATGCCCAATCTCGTAGTACCGGGCATGTAAAATCCAAAAAGCCCAAGTTAAGAAAAAGTAGCAAAAAGAGAAACTTAAAATCATCTGAGGAGAAACGTAAAGTTGCCAATATGCCATTTACGACACGGAGTGTACCTGACACGCAGTCCAGGTACATTTATTGGTGCGAATCATACAAGTTCAGGGTTTTTAATATATATTGTGGTGACCCACTCCTCTACGCAGTCCAGGTACATTTATTGGTGCGAATCATACAAGTTGATGGTTTTCTTATTATATATATTGTGGTGACCCACTCCTCTACGCAGTCCAGATACATTTATTGCTGCGAATCATACAAGTTCAGGGTTTTTAATATATATTGTGGTCACCCACTCCTCTACGCAGTCCAGGTACATTTATTGCTGCGAATCATACAAGTTGATGGTTTTCTTATTATATATATTGTGGTGACCCACTCCTCTACGCAGTCTAGAAAGATACCTTGTTGCAACGTTTTGGACTAATAACTATATTGTGAGGTGTTCAGAATACACTGTAAATTAGTGGAAATGCTTGTTATTGAATGTTATTGAGGTTAATAATAGCGTAGGAGTGAAAATAAGCCCAAAAACTTGATTTTTAAACTTTTTATGTTTTTTTCAAAAAAAATCCGAATCCAAAACCTTAAATCCGAACCGAGACCTTTCGTCAAGTGTTTTGCGAGACAAATCCGAACCCCAAAAATAATGAAAATCCGGATCCAAAACACAAAACACGAGACCTCAAAAGTCGCCGGTGCACATCCCTATTTAAAACACTGATAAATTATTCCAGATCTTTATCTGATTAAATGTATTGTTTTATCTTATTACTGAGATTAATGGTAACATGTGGCCCTTTCAACGGATAGAGGGCCCCTGAAGTGCATCAGGCTGCCTATCACTGATGTAGAGAAATGACATTGAGTTGTGATTACCAAAGCATAAGGAATAAGTGCACAGTACAGGTGTAGCAGTTTCCAACACCGCCCATAAGGCAGCTTTCTTACAGCTGTTGAGTCTATGCCTCGCTAGAGAAACAGACTGTCCGCCGTGGTTCCGGGTATTCTCATTATGACAACTGTAGGTATTCCCGTTCCGTTTTTTGAGGAGCTCACACAGAGCACCAACGGGGGCAGGATGGTGCTGGTGTCAGTAAGAGAACAGTTATTAAATAACACACAAAAATTCTTTCTGCCTTGTATAACAGAATCGCAGTGATTTACTGGTGGAGGTGTTGGGTCTACCATCCTTGTTGTGTAATATTTATATTAAGGTTAGCGCATCCATAGAATGAATTATTTAGTCCTCTTAACCTTTGATTTTACAGTAGGTAATCTATTACTTGGTGACCTCGTTGCCAGGGATCATCCAACCTCTCGCCAGACACAAATCTTTTCTTAGATTTACTGGCACACGTCCCAGGCTCTCCCGCATATACCCCACGCCTGCCGTGTCTTACCTGCGCGGCCTCCGTCCTCAGAGGTCTCCCAGGTGACAGGTGTATCTTGCCCAGGGTGAGGAAATAACATTTCCATTGTTTCAAGCAATTTCACCTTCCCGGCCGGCTGCATTTTTCTTCCTCCTAAGCCTTAAACTACCAGTTACCTTGTAATCCCTGCGGTGAGAGGTGTCTAGACTGCCAGCCCTTTATATCAGATGAACAGCAAAGGGGTCCGGCAGGAGAGAGCTTCCTGGGCGGAGGGGCCACACATTTCTGGCTGAAATACAAAGCTGGAATTCCTCCACCTGCTGAGCGATTGTCACTTGTACCAAACTCTATTGTCCCACACAAGCATGAAAACCAGCGTACAGCCCGCAGCACGCACCGTATGTAATCCTGGCCCAGTCTGGATGAGGCATAGAGCAAACACACACAACCAGATCTCTGCAATCACATCCATGTACAATAGGGGCCCACACATTGCCATCGTTCTTCATTCAGTCCTGTAAATCAGATTGTAAGAAACCGGTTTTATGCGAGAGACAGACAGACAGACAGACATCTGCAGCGGGTGTACGCTGTAGGACGGATGAAGGGTTATTAGACTGTAATTGTACGATTACAACACAAGCCACATTTGGCCCTTCGAGCGGTCACTTGCGGCCGCAGGGGTAAACCCAGGATTTGTAGAGAGGGGTTTCCATGCCACACCGCCAGTGGGTGTGACCAGCATGCATAGGGGCGTTGCTATGATTTTAGACAGTGCTTGGTTGCTCTCAAACTCTTCCTATCCCCATAATATACACAGACAATGCTGCGTGCATTACTGTTAGGGGCACACAGCTCTCCCTTTTCGAGCAGAGGTGTGTGAAGCGGGACATATCTCCCAACTGTCCCTACAATCAGGACAAAGTCCTGACTGACAGACTGAGAACAGCTGACAGACTGTCCTGCTCTCTCCTACCTGTTCTTGCTGCTTTCAATACGTGTTGGGGAGAGATGGCTGTGAACGGTGCAGACAGAAACGATCTGCACACAATCTGCAAAGTGGCTGGTCCCGGGGCAGGGTCCAGCCACCTCAAGCATACAGTACCCCAGGCTGGGAGGGGGGTTTCCAGGCACTAGGACCCCCGCCCCTCGGTTTGCCTATGGGCAGGATTGTGTTGGGTTGAATGATTCGATTGTAAGCGGTCAGATCTACTGACCGGACTGTAATGTGCACGGCCGGCTTTACACACATCTACCTAGGGAGGTAAAAATGACTCGGGAAACTCTTTCTATGGCTAGTCGTCTGAGCGAGTGAATGTCTATGCTATGTGTGTAAGGGCTGCGTGTATAATAATACATACTTACTCCCAAATTCTGGGTAGGTCTCCCGTACTCCCAGGAGAGCAGGCCAGTCTCCTGCATCCTTCCCACTTCCTAGTAAAGAGGGCGGGATGGGAGCCTCCGTGACGTGATTCGTTCGATTGGGTCCCTCCCCCTACGACAAAATGATACAGTTGCAACATTGCGTCACAGGGGGCGGGGCCAAGTGGTGTGATCCGCGGCGACACCTCGTCCCCCTCCGTACTTATACTTTAACTCCCCTCTGGGACGCCCGAGAAAAATATAAGTTGTCATCTATGTAATAATGCCACCGAGATCGGGGTCTGCCCTAATGTGTCTCCTCTCTCTGAGGTCATCTGTATTCATTGAATACAATAGTGTTGTCATGTATCATTGTCACTGGTATATAACTGTAATCCTGAGTATGTGGAGCTGAGACAGCGCTATGTGTCTAATGGTGGAGCCGGACACTGTGCCAGGACGTAAGTCTTTCATCGGCTCTCTCCAGCTATATTTATATCATTGGTGTTTCTGGATGAAACATTATGTTCCTCAGGTGGAGTCCAAGGATAGGTCTGAGAGCAGACTTAGGGGGGAGATTTAATTGCTGGCGATCTGCCACATGGGCATCACCGCGATGTCCAACTGCGCACTCTGCCGGCCATTACGGTGGGAAGAAAACTTGAATGGAGATTCCTGCCATAATATGGGAGCGGTGCGTCCCTGTGGATGTTCATTGCGCTGAATTCATTCTCCCCCCTTAGAGAGGCGGAACGGGGACGTAGTGGGCGAGGATAGCAGAGAAGGGGCGTGTCCATACCCCACGTGCTATGCTGAGGGGGAGGTAGCTGCCAATAGACCTCTAGGGGACGCTGTAAGAGTGAATTGTGTTCGACTCTACATGATGTCCTATAGGAGGATTGTAATATAATGTTCTCTGTTATGTATATTAGGGACCAGAATGCTCTCCGTGGTGTATACTTGTTACTACGATGCTCTCCGTGGTGTATACTTGTTACTACAATGCTCTCCATGGTGTACACATGTTACTACGATGCTCTCTGTGGTGTATACATGTTACTACGATACTCTCCGTGGTGTATACATGTTACTACGATGCTCTCTGTGGTGTATACATGTTACTACACTGCTCTCCATAATGTATACATGTTACTATGATGCTCTCTGTAGTGTATACATGTTACTACGATGCTCTCTGTGGTATATACATGTTACTATGATGCTCTCTGTGGTGTATACATGTTACTATGATGCTCTCTGTGGTGTATACATGTTACTACGATGCTCTCTATGGTGTATACATGTTACTATGATGCTCTCTGTGGTGTATACATGTTACTATGATGCTCTCCGTGGTGTATACATGTTACTACGATGCTCTCTGTGGTGTATACATGTTACTACGATGCTCTCCATGATGTATACATGTTACTACGATGCTCTCTGTGGTGTATACATGTTACTACGATGCTCTCCATGATGTATACATGTTACTACGATGCTCTCTGTGGTGTATACATGTTACTACGATGCTCTCTGTGGTGTATACATGTTACTACGATACTCTCCGTGGTGTATACATGTTACTACACTGCTCTCCATGATGTATACATGTTACTACACTGCTCTCCATGATGTATACATGTTACTACACTGCTCTCCATGATGTATACATGTTACTACACTGCTCTCTGTGGTGTATACATGTTACTACACTGCTCTCCATGATGTATACATGTTACTACACTGCTCTCCATGATGTATACATGTTACTACACTGCTCTCTGTGGTGTATACATGTTACTACGATGCTCTCTGTGGTGTATACATGTTACTACGATGCTCTCCATGATGTATACATGTTACTACACTGCTCTCTGTGGTGTATACATGTTACTACGATGCTCTCTGTAGTGTATACATGTTACTACGATGCTCTCTGTGGTGTATACATGTTACTACACTGCTCTCCATGATGTATACATGTTACTACACTGCTCTCTGTGGTGTATACATGTTACTACAATGCTCTCTATGGTGTATACATGTTACTACGATGCTCTCTGTGGTGTATACATGTTACTACGATGCTCGCCGTGGTGTATACATGTTACTACGATGCTCGACGTGGTGTATACATGTTACTACGATGCTCACCGTGGTGTATACATGTTACTACGATGCTCTCTGTGGTGTATACATGTTCCTATGATGCTCTCTGTAGTGTATACATGTTACTATGATGCTCTCTGTAGTGTATACATGTTACTACGATGCTCTCTGTAGTGTATACATGTTACTATGATGCTCTCTGTGGTGTATACATGTTACTACGATGCTCTCTGTGGTGTATACATGTTACTACGATACTCTCTGTGGTGTATACATGTTACTACGATGCTCTCTGTGGTGTATACATGTTACTACGATGCTCTCTGTGGTGTATACATGTTACTACGATGCTCTCTGTGGTGTATACATGTTACTACGATGCTCTCTGTGGTGTATACATGTTACTACGATGCTCTCTGTAGTGTATACATGTTACTACGATGCTCTCTGTGGTGTATACATGTTACTACGATGCTCTCCGTGGTGTATACATGTGACTACGATGCTCTCTGTGGTGTATACATGTTACTACGATGCTCTCTGTGGTGTATACATGTTACTACGATGCTCTCTGTGGTGTATACATGTTACTACACTGCTCTCCATGATGTATACATGTTACTACACTGCTCTCCATGATGTATACATGTTACTACACTGCTCTCTGTGGTGTATACATGTTACTACACTGCTCTCCATGATGTATACATGTTACTACACTGCTCTCCATGATGTATACATGTTACTACACTGCTCTCTGTGGTGTATACATGTTACTACGATGCTCTCTGTGGTGTATACATGTTACTACGATGCTCTCCATGATGTATACATGTTACTACACTGCTCTCTGTGGTGTATACATGTTACTACGATGCTCTCTGTAGTGTATACATGTTACTACGATGCTCTCTGTGGTGTATACATGTTACTACACTGCTCTCCATGATGTATACATGTTACTACACTGCTCTCTGTGGTGTATACATGTTACTACGATGCTCTCTGTGGTGTATACATGTTACTACGATGCTCTCTGTGGTGTATACATGTTACTACGATGCTCGCCGTGGTGTATACATGTTACTACGATGCTCGCCGTGGTGTATACATGTTACTACGATGCTCACCGTGGTGTATACATGTTACTACGATGCTCTCTGTGGTGTATACATGTTCCTATGATGCTCTCTGTAGTGTATACATGTTACTATGATGCTCTCTGTAGTGTATACATGTTACTACGATGCTCTCTGTAGTGTATACATGTTACTATGATGCTCTCTGTGGTGTATACATGTTACTACGATGCTCTCTGTGGTGTATACATGTTACTACGATGCTCTCTGTGGTGTATACATGTTACTACGATGCTCTCTGTGGTGTATACATGTTACTACGATGCTCTCTGTGGTGTATACATGTTACTACGATGCTCTCTGTGGTGTATACATGTTACTACGATGCTCTCTGTGGTGTATACATGTTACTACGATGCTCTCTGTAGTGTATACATGTTACTACGATGCTCTCTGTGGTGTATACATGTTACTACGATGCTCTCCGTGGTGTATACATGTGACTACGATGCTCTCTGTGGTGTATACATGTTACTACGATGCTCTCTGTGGTGTATACATGTTACTACGATGCTCTCTGTGGTGTATACATGTTACTACGATGCTCTCTGTGGTGTATACATGTTACTACGATGCTCTCTGTGGTGTATACATGTTACTACGATGCTCTCTGTGGTGTATACATGTTACTATGATGCTCTCTGTGGTGTATACATGTTACTATGATGCTCTCTGTGGTGTATACATGTTACTACGATGCTCTCTGTAGTGTATACATGTTACTACGATGCTCTCCGTGGTGTATACATGTTACTACGATGCTCTCCGTGGTGTATACATGTTACTACGATGCTCTCCGTGGTGTATACATGTTACTACGATGCTCTCTGTGGTGTATACATGTTACTACGATGCTCTCTGTGGTGTATACATGTTACTACGATGCTCTCCATGATGTATACATGTTACTACGATGCTCTCTGTGGTGTATACATGTTACTACGATGCTCGCCATGATGTATATCGCTTCCTAGGACAATGCAGCTGATGCAGAGTGGGGCATACAGCAGTTTGTGTAGCGTATTTTACGTTTTACGTTATCTCTTGCCTCTGCTATAGGGTAGGGGCAAATACTGATGATGACTAATTGTCACCTGGCGCATATGCTGTGCGCGGAGGTGGACACCTCTTGGGATACCTACGGCTTCGCGTGTGGATAGAAATCCGCTATTTTTTTGTGCTTTTTACTGTAATTTGCACTCGTTTTGCAGCAGCCCCTCTATTACTACACTTGGGTGATGCTATGGTCATTATTCAAACCAAATAGTGAATATGAATTTTGCTATATTAACAAATGTTTACAAAGTTGTGTGTAAGTGTATTTGGTGACGTCAGCCTGGCACATATGCTACTGGCGCAAACACAATCCCGTTTTATTTTTCGTGAGCGCGTTTCACCACTTCAAATTTGGACATAAACGTGTTGAATCTCAGTATGACCCCACGGTGGGTGGACGACAGCCTCATAATAAGCATATTCTACGTTCTCACCCGTCGGCCCTGTCACTTTACCTCATCAAGAAGAGCTGAGAAACCGGTTTTGAATTCCTCTTCACTTCCTTGAAATAGATTCTCTGTGACGAATTGTTCCTTTAGCAGAGATAAAACTAACCTGTCAAGTGGTGGTCGGCCCAGACTTCCTGTTGTCTGACAATTATTATGTCATGTGTAATTGCTTCCTCGTGCTGGTGTGTGTGTGAGAATGTGTCTGTGTGTGTGTTTCTCTGGGTGTGTGTGTGTGAATGTGTGTGTCTGTGTTTGTTTGTGAGTGCTGTGTGAGTGTGCACTCATGCGGATTCATTGGCAGGGATTTCTTTCAGCTGTTAAAAAGAAATGGTAACTTACGTACATCTGTTAGGCCGCACGCATCTCAAACGGGCATCTTTTGTGTGCCCAACATACGCCGGGCATAGCTTACGCCCTATGATAACATAAAAGCAGCTAGATAGTGTTATTAGTAAATGCTGAAGTCTCACTACCCTATTTCTCCACAATATAATAATAACAATAATAACTGGCTGCTAAAGAGCCTGATATGGGCTCGCGCTGTCACAGACTATCCACCTACCGGCAGCCTGTTTCATCCTTGTTAAAGCTCCTCAGTACAAGATAGGAGGATTAGTATGTGAAACGCGATAGCTTAACTGAAACACTAAGTTGCATTTCAAGGTGGACACCCTTCCTCCCCCTCCCCCCCTACTCCGTAGAGCTTCCCTAAAAATCAATCTGCCTAGTGGGTAGTGGGTATGTATTAAATGTCTCCGGTCTGAATGTTTGTATTATATCGGCTGAGGTGGGCCTAGAAATGTGCGTTTCAAGGTGCAACCGGCTGCTATGTACAAAACGCGTCATCAGGGGTGGTGGGAAAATCAGGGGAGGACAAGGTTGTGCACGCTGCAGCAGCACAACGGCACCCCTGTAAATGTGCCCTGTTTCCCCTTTGTATCATACAAACCCTCCCAGTGCCGGTGTCTGGGCCCTTGCGGAAGCTGATCCCTGGTCTTATCTGTAGAAGCAGTGACATCACCAATGATCGCTTACACTTATGCACTTTTGCACGATGTGAAATGAGCCTCGGCGAGAAGAATTCGGGAGACCATGCCGTACTGCCTATGTAGGAGTACACGCTTCGTTCCTGCTGCAAGATATGTGCTGATGACAGGGATCATTAGCACCAGTAAATAAATGGGGGTAAAACATGTACCCCCCAAAAGTTAAAGCCGTGCAAGCTCTGGTAGCCTAGAATGGTGTCTGCAAAATCGTGGGAGACAAGAAGTCCACAGCACAGACCTTTATAACTTTATTCCAAGTATCACATTTCCCTCTACACAACAGGTAGAGTTTCCTCCCCATTGTAATAGCACACGTCTGTCTGTCCTGTCACTCACCGACGTGTCTCGTCACGGCTACCAGAGGCCACGCGCAGCCTATCCCGTCGCTCTGCGGCACAGCGCTGAGATTGAACATTTCAATTAGCGTTTTAAATTACACCTTCCTAGCTGCTCTACTGTGCGTGTTTCTGTTCTTATTGTTGCTAATTACCCCTTAGCCCCTCTCTCTACTCCTTGTTTATCCTACCACGGCTCTGTCCTATAAAGAGAACTATGTTCATGACTGAATGCCCCAGATATCCTCCGAGACCTTTGTTTCTCTGCTTGGCACCTCCACACCTTCCCGACGTGGTAAACGGCCAGAGAGCGACGCTTCAATCTGTAATAATGAGACGCACTTGTTTCACATAAAGACAGAAGCTCTCTGCTGATATTCAAGAGCAAATACAGATTACTGGGCACAGATAAGAGTCACCATGAAATTCACACACACACACACACACACACACACACACACACGCATTTCTGGGAGACCGCATGTTCGGTATAATGTTACGCCTGATGGAAGTTATTACGGATATTAAAAGTCAACTGGGAATTCCGTCATCATAAAACGCATGAAGCAACAGGCGGCCTCGTATTATATGGGTCATGGAAAGTGCAGGGGATTTCTAATGTCCATAATAATCTTTAGTAGATGTGCGTTATTTCCTATAAAACAAAGTTATGACATCACAACTCACCGGTTATACAGAGATCAACTACAGACGTGAATATTATCAACACTTGTGTATGTGGGACAATTCCCCTTCGGGACTTTAGAGAACACTGAGGGGTATATTTATTAAACTGCATGTTTGAAAAAGTGGGGATGTTGCCTATAGCAACTAGTCAGATTCTAGCTGTCGTTTTGTAGAGTGCACTAAATAAATGACAGCTAGAAACTGATTGGTTGCTATAGGCAACATCTCCATTTTGTCAAACCCGCAGTTTAGTAAATCTAGTCCTGAGTATCTTCATACAGGTCCTGCAGAAAGGAAAAGTCAGCCAATTAAATAAAGGGGAAGAGAAAACTTTTTGCTTTTACGTGGACAAACCATTTCTCCCTCACGAATAAAGGGAAACTGAGTACATTGTCTGGCCGAATTCAAAGACAGGAATTTGATCGAGACGCACATTGATCCGGACGTAAATTGAAAATCTGGTGACTGATGTTTGCTTTTGACTTTTACATTGGTCTTTTCAGAACCGGTCCAGCTACAGAGCGACATGTCGGATGATGAGCAATACGACGTGACAGAGGGACAAGTGGTCAAGCTTTTGGTCGACCACGTCAGAAGAGGGCGGTGTATGGACCTGGCAACACGGGTAGGTGTAGCGCACAGTTCTGCTAGGCAAATGCACTTTGCCTTCTCTGTATTTCATGGAGCCGTAATGGACACTATCACCACCTGTGGCTGCTGGTGTCTTTAGTTCCTGCTTGTATGGATCCTGGAATGTTGGAGGCCCTATTTGGAAAGAAAATGGATACATGAAATGTAGAAAACTCCAACTACTTCCTTTTAAGGTTCTAAAGAAGTGCGGAGAATAACCTGGGACAGAGAGGAGGTCCAGGCTGCAGAGAAACACCTGATGAAGTTTATACAGTCATGTAATTAAATATATATATAATTTTTTAAATGTCAAATAATTTATCAGATGTCCAAAATGTATTTTTTAAAGTTTGATATAGAGGTGGTTATAGGATGGTGCGCGATCCAAAAACAGACCCCATTGGCGGCACGCTGTGCCCATACTATAGGGTGGCACTGGATACGCCTAATGGGTGGAGCTAGACACGCTCCTTTGCGCAGGACACGCCCCATTCCGCGGCTTATACATTACTTGCATAATCTCCCTGAGAAGATTTCTGAAAAATTGAGAAGTGTGATCAGATTCTACCTAATCTTCAGGTTAATCCCATCTATCGTCTCACTCTCCTGCATTGAAGCCATTGGAATGATTATGTCGCAGTAGAGATAAGAAATGAATGTTCCCCGGGCTGCAGACCTCTGGAAGGAATATACCAGCGTTTATTAATTCATAACACTATGAACTTGTGACCCAGTGCTCTCCCCATCACACAGAGATCACCCAGTGTCCGTGGTCTCACTTGTCACTTAGCGATGGATGCATTCTTCACATCACAGGTCACTGGGGGGCAGGTAATCCTGACAAGAGAGACGCGCTCATGCGAAAAAGAGGTTAGAGGTGAAACTGGGTATCACTTGTTCTAACTATGAAAGTCTTTACTTCTGTCACCAAATCTCCAGCACTTGGAAGCACCAGACACTTTGGCTGACGCCCAAATATACTCAAATCCATATTTGGGTAGATGATCGTTCCTAATTACCCGGGTCAGGGCCGGACTGGAGCTAAAAACCAGCCCTGGCAATTAAAGTACACAGGCCCACCTCAGTGCCAGCAGGAAAGAAACTATGTGCTGCCGCGCAGCGGCGCCGCCAAAAAGGGCGTGACCACATCGTGCTGTGGGTGTGGTCAACATGGGACATTGATACATACATTATAAGAAAACATTACATTTATCAGCCTTCCCTACAGCCACATCGCGCCATCCCCCAGACACATTATGACACCCCCAGCCCACTGTACTTATCCATGCTTCTGGTGCTGCTGACATCCATCAGGGTGGGATCTTCCTGTAGAGGGAGCTGGGAAGCTCTTAGTCTCACGAGATTACCAAATCTTGTGAGATTTAGAGCTCCTCGGCTTGTTCTGCAGGCTGTGTCCTATCCAGAGACTTGGAGCAGCTATCCTCTCCCTCCTGCTAACCAGAGCTGGATTAACACTTGGGGGGCCTGGGGTATTTAAGACAGGGAGCCCCTATTATGTAACAGGGTTATCATTTTAGACAAATGTTAGACAAATACACAGGCAATACTGTGTGCACTACTGTTAGGTGCATGCAGCTCTGCCTTCACAAGCAGTACAGTGTGAAGCGGGACATACCTCCCAACTGTCCTTGTAGTCCGACCAAATCTCACTAAACGAGACCGTCACCAAAATTCGGGACTTCCCCACTAGATTCAGGACAGTTGGCAGACTGTCCTGCTCTCTCCTACCTGTTCTTGTCACTATCACCACCTGTGGCTGCTGGTCTCTTTAGTTGCTGCTTGTCTGGATCCTGGAATGTTGGAGGCCCTATTTGGAAAAAAATATGGGTACTTGTAACTTAGAAAACTCCAACCAGCCCTGGTGTTTAATCAATACAACCCATGTTTTATAATTAGGCCTCCCTCGAGCCCCAACATTAAAATACTAGTATTCACATTTAATAAATTAACCTATCTCCCTCCCTCCAAACAACCCCAACAATAAATTAAATAACATTTACTTTTAATAACTATACCTATTTCCCGCAACCATCACTGCCATTTAATAATTCACATTCACATTTAATAAATAGACGTTATTTTCTTCCCAAAAAGCCCCACTTTCAATTAATAGCCCCCAAACCACCCCAGCATTAAACTAAAGGTCCAATCACCCCATCTTAAATTGCTAGGCCCCAATATTAAATTAAAGTGATCCACATCACACCACAAATAAAATAGCACCAATTAAATAATTAGCCCCCATCTAAACTCCAGCATTAAATTACTAGCCTACCTCCCACATTATATTAACACTCTCCCCCTTCCCTCATGCCTGAGTGTGTGCCCCCAATTGATATTAAGCCACAATAGTGCCCCCAATTCATATTATGCCACAGAGTAAACATAATAACACCACTAAATTATATTTGTATACACTGTGAGTTTATATAAATTTTCAGTAGGAATAATTATGGACTATACAGTATCCCCCCCCCCCCCTCCTTGTGTGGCACCCACCCCCCGTTTTAGTGTACTTACCTTCTCATCTTCTTCTCTCTTCTTGTTTCTGTCTTCTGCCTTCTTCTCTGTCCGCTCCTCTGACAGCGCGCAGGACCCGGCCAGATGTGCAGCGCTGTGCGGGGCACCTGTGCTCTGGTGACTGGCTTCTGGGGAGGATCCAGCCACCAGGGAGCCTGCCACAAGGCTGTGCACTGACTTCCCGGGTCCTGCCCATCTGACCGTCGGCCCTGCTGGCATTTGCCAGATGGCCAGTCCGGCCCTGACCCGGATAACTAGATACATTGTCACATTGGACGCTTGCAGAATGGCGTCAGATTGCTCCCTTCCGTCTAGGTGTACAGTGTACTTGGCGGATGCTTATTGGATGCTTCCATACCTGCGCAGACAGAGAGGTCTGAGCGCATTAGGGTGAATGAGGGACAGCTCCTGGGGAGGACCTCGTAATCGGGGGTCAAGCATCAATGGCGAAAGGTTACAAGAGCTTTAGAGAGAATGGACCTGATTCATTAAGGGACGTAAGCGGCGAATTTGTACGTACAATCAGCAAATCAGTCTGTGCCTTCCCAGAACCGCACCATACGCCACAGAACTGTCACAGTCAATTCAGTTTCAAGCACAAATGACACATACTAGAGCCTACGAGATGGGGACTGGGCGTATGCACGTAGTCAGTGTACAGTAAGGGTGTGCCAGTCGCGAGCGCACGCAGCAGCGTCCCATTCAAGCTTTGGGCATCTGTTTTTCAGCCGTATCACTTGCACCACCTACAGGTCAGGTGTAAGTGCTGATTACTAGTGATGACGGCTGTGTATACAGCTAGAACATGTGTTTGTAATCAGGAGCAACTTTAAAAATATATTTTATTTACAGTAGTCATTAATAGCTAATAAAATGTATTTCATGAAAAAAATATAAGCAAAAAATAAACACTTCTTTTTAGTTTTCAATGTTTTGTCATCAATGACTATAGGCCTAATTAATTAAGGAAAGTTAAGCAAAAGATTGAGTAAGTTTTCTTACTTAAGTCATACTTGCCGACTTTCTTCAGCTCCCTTCCGGGAGCCAGCCAGTAGAGGGGGCATGAGGGGGGCGGGACGGCCAAAATCGTGTCGTTTTGACCCCGTCCCCTGTGGGGGGCCGGGGCCAAACACCGCGATTCACCGGGAATCGCGGCGTTTGGGATCTAATTCTGCCCACTTCACTAGGAAGTGGGGCACTTCCTATTGAAGTAGAAGAATTCGGGAGATTGCCACACTCGCCCGGGAGTCCGGGAGACTCTCGCAAAATGCGGGAGTCTCCTGGACATTCCGGGAGAGTTGGCAAGTATGACTTAAGTTTTCTGGACAAACCATCTTACAATACATGGGGTGCAAATCAGTTTATTATTTTGCATATAAGATAAATACTGGCTGCGGTTTCATGTAGGACACAAATACTTGATAGCTTTATTTTTACACTGAAATTTAAAGTAGATCCAGGATATGCCCTACTCCAACTATAAATCTGTTCCCACATTTTACATTTACCTCCCCCTCCAACGCAACATGGTTTTGCCAAAGGTGCAAAGTTACTCATTATTTTTTTTTTGCTTTACTTTCCTTAATAAATGGGGCCCAAGGAAAATATATCACTGTTTTTTCATGTAGCCCACAAATACTTGATAGCTTATCTGTACACTGAAATCTAAAGTTGATCTAGGGAAAAGAGGCCAGTATTATCCTTGTGTGCAAAAAAATAAACTAGTATGCACCTCTTACATTGCAACGGAAAAAATGAGTACTTTTCTTGAATCATCAGTCCCAACATCTCTGAGCAAACTTCACGCCAAAACTTCATTAACCGTTTCACTCCCACAACTACGAGTACTACAGTTCTCCTAACTGGAGTGAGCTGTATGAAAGTAATTTGGGAGGACGTGACAGTACTATTAAAAGGTGGATGCATCGGGGGTCCCCCCTGAATCTCTATGAGTAGCATAATAAGAAAGCTTGCGTGCACGCCTGTGGGACTCTGGTATCTGATTGGATGGCTGTGACAACCACCAATCGGGTGCTGCCGTTCTGACACGACAGCACCGCCCCCCCATTTGGATAAAATATTCTCCTTTCTGAATGTTGGTCACTAGGGCAGAGAGAGGTTATTTCTACAGCAGTCACCTTTGATAAGTGGAACCCCGCACAATGTAATATCTACAGAAATAAACACTTTTCAGTCACTCTGCTGTTTTTTCTCCCACCGTTAACAGTAAATAATGTGACTTATTGACTCAGGCAATTAACTTCACGCTTGTCAGTAAACACTTTTCTAATTAACAATACAGGAAGTCGTTAGGAGACACCTAATTAACACCTACTGCCGTCTTCATAAAAGATAATTATTTCTCATGTGGCAGCCAGTGAGTAAAGCGCTTTATACAACGTTTACAGGATATTTAGACGGGGTGTGATGATGGGCGAGCAGTATAGTGGGGGATAGAGGGGAGTACGGTATATAATATGTAATAATAAGAGGTACATATACACATGCATGGCTCACAGCTCTGTCCTTTTCTCTGGGTGTTATAAACTGCAGACAAGGGAATTGTGAAGTCGTCATAATTGGTGTAGATCAGGCCTGGCCAACCTGTGGCTCTCCAGGTGTTGTGAAACTACAAGTCCCAGCATGCCCAGCCACCTATTATCAGCTAGCAGAGCATACTGGGAATTGTAGAGCCACAGGTTGGCCAGGCCAGGTATATATTGGGCACTGTCCATATTAAGGGCACACTAGCGCCACCATGTGGTTTGTGTACTGCAGTTATATAACGGTTATTACGGAGCGCCTGTGATAGTGCCCGTGGGAAGCGTCACCAGTGTTCTTGTCCTTCCGCCTATATGCAGGAGCGTAACGTCCCGGCCTCGGTTTACACCCCCCTTCTATACTGCACGTACTTACTTTATTATGTGACATTTGATTCCCCGCTGTTGGTACCTCGCCCCTTGCGGTACAGCCCCTGAGCTGCGGAGGTCGGGGTGACGGCGGTGATTGCTGTTTGCACCTCAGACAAGATTTAATGTTGCAGAGTGAGGTTATTGAAGTGAAGTGAAGGGGAGGACAGGGTTAATTGTTAGAGGTGTCTCATTTGCACTCCACAAAATAACCTAAATGATGCACTAGAACTGGCAGTGATTACACCTCACCTAATGTGATGGTGACATCGTCCACTTCCGATGTCCCCCCACTCTCAAGATTACACATCTTTATGGCTTGAGTGAAAGTAAGACTGGGACCGAGACCCTGTATGTAGTGATTGGTGTTATTATCTGTATATAATGTTATTATCTATATAGGAGAACTGCACAGTATCACTTCTCCTGCTCTATGTGCTGGGTGTTATTATCTGTATATAATGTTATTATATCTGTATGAGAACTGCACAATATCACTTCTCCTGCTCTATGTGCTGGGTGTTATTATCTATGTAGGAGATCTGCACAGTATCACTTCTCCTGCTCTATGTGCTGGGTGTTATTATCTGTATATAATGTTATTATCTATGTAGGAGAACTGCACAGTATCACTTCTCCTGCTCTATGTGCTGGGTGTTATTATCTGTATCTAATGTTATTATCTATATAGGAGAACTGCACAGTATCACTTCTCCTGCTCTATGTGCTGGGTGTTATTATCTGTATATAATGTTATCTATGTAGGAGAACTGCACAGTATCACTTCTCCTGCTCTATGTGCTGGGTGTTATTATCTGTATATAATGTTATTATCTATATAGGAGAACTGCACAGTATCACTTCTCCTGCTCTATGTGCTGGGTGTTATTATCTGTATATAATGTTATTATCTATGTAGGAGATCTGCACAGTATCACTTCTCCTGCTCTATGTGCTGGGTGTTATTATCTGTATATAATGTTATTATATCTGTATGAGAACTGCACAGTATCACTTCTCCTGCTGTATGTGCTGGGTGTTATTATCTGTATATAATGTTATTATCTATGTAGGAGAACTGCACAGTATCACTTCTCCTGCTGTATGTGCTGGGTGTTATTATCTGTATATAATGTTATTATCTATATAGGAGAACTGCACAGTATCACTTCTCCTGCTCTATGTGCTGGGTGTTATTATCTATGTAGAACGGCACAGTATCACTTCTCCTGCTCTATGTGCTGGGTGTTATTATCTGTATATAATGTTATTATCTATGTAGGAGAACTGCACAGTATCACTTCTCCTGTTCTATGTGCTGGGTGTTATTATCTGTATATAATGTTATTATCTATGTAAGAGAACTGCACAGTATCACTTATCCTGCTCTATCTGCTGGGTGTTATTATCTGTATATAATGTTATTATCTATGTAGGAGAACTGCACAGTATCACTTCTCCTGCTGTATGTGCTGGGTGTTATTATCTGTATATAATGTTATTATCTATGTAGGAGAACTGCACAGTATCACTTCTCCTGCTCTATGTGCTGGGTGTTATTATCTGTATATAATGTTATTATCTATGTAGGAGAACTGCACAGTATCACTTCTGCTCTATGTGCTGGGTGTTATTATCTGTATATAATGTTATTATATCTGTATGAGAACTGCACAGTATCACTTCTCCTGCTCTATGTGCTGGGTGTTATTATCTGTTTATAATGTTATTATCTATGTAGGAGAACTGCACAGTATCACTTCTCCTGCTCAATGTGCTGGGTGTTATTATCTGTATATAATGTTATTATATCTGTATGAGAACTGCACAATATCACTTCTCCTGCTCTATGTGCTGGGTGTTATTATCTATGTAGGAGATCTGCACAGTATCACTTCTCCTGCTCTATGTGCTGGGTGTTATTATCTGTATATAATGTTATTATCTATGTAGGAGAACTGCACAGTATCACTTCTCCTGCTCTATGTGCTGGGTGTTATTATCTGTATCTAATGTTATTATCTATATAGGAGAACTGCACAGTATCACTTCTCCTGCTCTATGTGCTGGGTGTTATTATCTGTATATAATGTTATCTATGTAGGAGAACTGCACAGTATCACTTCTCCTGCTCTATGTGCTGGGTGTTATTATCTGTATATAATGTTATTATCTATATAGGAGAACTGCACAGTATCACTTCTCCTGCTCTATGTGCTGGGTGTTATTATCTGTATATAATGTTATTATCTATGTAGGAGATCTGCACAGTATCACTTCTCCTGCTCTATGTGCTGGGTGTTATTATCTGTATATAATGTTATTATATCTGTATGAGAACTGCACAGTATCACTTCTCCTGCTGTATGTGCTGGGTGTTATTATCTGTATATAATGTTATTATCTATGTAGGAGAACTGCACAGTATCACTTCTCCTGCTGTATGTGCTGGGTGTTATTATCTGTATATAATGTTATTATCTATATAGGAGAACTGCACAGTATCACTTCTCCTGCTCTATGTGCTGGGTGTTATTATCTATGTAGAACGGCACAGTATCACTTCTCCTGCTCTATGTGCTGGGTGTTATTATCTGTATATAATGTTATTATCTATGTAGGAGAACTGCACAGTATCACTTCTCCTGTTCTATGTGCTGGGTGTTATTATCTGTATATAATGTTATTATCTATGTAAGAGAACTGCACAGTATCACTTCTCCTGCTCTATCTGCTGGGTGTTATTATCTGTATATAATGTTATTATCTATGTAGGAGAACTGCACAGTATCACTTCTCCTGCTGTATGTGCTGGGTGTTATTATCTGTATATAATGTTATTATCTATGTAGGAGAACTGCACAGTATCACTTCTCCTGCTCTATGTGCTGGGTGTTATTATCTGTATATAATGTTATTATCTATGTAGGAGAACTGCACAGTATCACTTCTCCTGTTCTATGTGCTGGGTGTTATTATCTGTATATAATGTTATTATCTATGTAGGAGAACTGCACAGTATCACTTCTGCTCTATGTGCTGGGTGTTATTATCTGTATATAATGTTATTATATCTGTATGAGAACTGCACAGTATCACTTCTCCTGCTCTATGTGCTGGGTGTTATTATCTATGTAAGAGAACTGCACAGTATCACTTCTCCTGCTCTATGTGCTGGGTGTTATTATCTGTATATAATGTTATTATCTATAGAGTGGTTTTAGGGAATACTTTAGTACATTTAAATGGTGGTATTAGGAGGTACTTTAGTACATTTATACTGTGGTATTAGGGGGCTTTTTAATACATTTATCGAGTGGTATTAGGGGGTACTTTAGTACAGTTATACGGTGGTATTGGGGGTACTTTAGTACAGTTATACGTGGTATTGGGGGTACTTTAGTACAGTTATACGGTGGTATTGGGGGTACTTTAGTACAGTTATACGGTGGTATTGGGGGTACTTTAGCACAGTTATACGTGGTATTGGGGGTACTTTAGTACAGTTATACGGTGGTATTGGGGGTACTTTAGCACAGTTATACGGTGGTATTGGGGGTACTTTAGCACAGTTATACGTGGTATTGGGGGTACTTTAGTACAGTTATACGGTGGTATTGGGGGTACTTTAGCACAGTTATACGGTGGTATTGGGGGTACTTTAGCACAGTTATACGGTGGTATTGGGGGTACTTTAGCACAGTTATACGGTGGTATTGGGGGTACTTTAGCACAGTTATACGGTGGTATTGGGGGTACTTTAGCACAGTTATACGGTGGTATTGGGGGTACTTTAGCACAGTTATACGGTGGTATTGGGGGTACTTTAGCACAGTTATACGGTGGTATTGGGGGTACTTTAGCACAGTTATACGGTGGTATTGGAGATACTTTAGCACAGTTATACGGTGGTATTGGGGGTACTTTAGCACAGTTATACGGTGGTATTGGGGGTACTTTAGCACAGTTATACGGTGGTATTGGGGGTACTTTAGCACAGTTATACGGTGGTATTGGGGGTACTTTAGCACAGTTATACGGTGGTATTGGGGGTACTTTAGCACAGTTATACGGTGGTATTGGGGGTACTTTAGCACAGTTATACGGTGGTATTGGGGGTACTTTAGCACAGTTATATGGTGGTATTGGGGGTACTTTAGTACAGTTATACGTGGTATTGGGGGTACTTTAGCACAGTTATACAGTGGTATTGGAGGTATGTTATTCTGGCACTTGTTGCCTACTTAGCATTGTATTAGGAGCTGGGTCAGACTGACCTCAGACATAATTACAGGTTACATTGTTTTATTCTATGTGATGAGGAACTATTGTTCCATAGCTGGTAGACAGCACCTCATTAAGCTAATGACGGCCCCTCATTAGTGGGAAACGTAATCAATAAACAATAATTCTCTGACGTTGCCTTTATGTGACTTCTCTCCCCCGTTCGCACAGAATGAGGTACGCTGGGTGGGCAGTTAGTAATTATAACATTAACGTACACAATGTAGCCGCATTGTCGGAGGTGCTGTAATGTCTCACGTTTGACTTAAACATTCAATGCCTGAAGCCCTCCTTGGCAGGGACCATTCTTCGGCTGCAGCAGGGGAAGGACCCCCCCTGCTGTGCAGATTTGTCACACAAAACACTCCAAGGGGGTAAAGCCGGCTGCTGTCCCCTCCTTATGGGGTGTGTGGAAGAAGTCAGAGGGTAATTGCGATGTTCAGTTGTGATTAGCAGTTCAATGCTGGACGGACAAACGCGTCTTCTCCCCTCTGTTCTTGTTATGCAGAACAATCAGGGTTAGATACAATCCTATCAGTGCGTCCACACCCTGTTATAGAGCCAGTATATAATGCACTACTAGGTCTATTATCATATAAACTCCTACAAATTATCTCTGTATAAATTCTGAGTGCTGGTGTCATCAGTGTTCATTAGGAGAACTGTACACGGAATACTGTCATTTATTACAGATATTAGGAACCACCGCAGACTAGAAGTATCGTTACTTATCGTTCCACAAATTACGCCGAGCAACGCGGACCAACATCTTCCCCTTCTGGCCGGTTGGTAAAATTTTGTTTGACTGGCAGGGAACATTGATGTCTTGGACCTTTGTCGGTCAAGAAAGTTCTCCGTGGCTCTTTAATATCCTTTGGGGGGTATTCAATTGTCAATTTTTGACCGCATTAAGTCATTTTAACGCTGTTTTTTTTTCTATCATTTTCCAGCGGGTTAACTTTACCCACGATTCAATTCCATTTTTAACGCTTACTTTTTTTAACGGTCCTCTCGCGGTCCAGTAGAAGGTCTATTGAAAGTATAGGGTGTGCGACAGGCAGATGCGTTAAAAGCTATTCAATTGTTTTTTAACGTGGCGCATTAAACAGGCCAATATGTTGTTTTATCTCGCACCTCTTTGGGGAGTGTTATAAATAAAAAAAAACTCTGAAAAGTATTTAAAATCATGTAATAATGTGGGAAAAAAAGTTAAACTTATGTTTATCACTAATGCCTAACTTGTGTAAGTTGATTTTCTTGTGAAAAAATAGTGAAATAAAAAAAATAAATAAAAAAAATAAAATAAAATCATTAATTAATTATATTTATGTATGTTTTTGGTACAAATATGAATGTAGTAATGTGTTTTGACATGGTATAGATGATTCTATGGTAAAAACTAGTTTAATTAAAAAATATGCTAAAGAAAGTCCTGTAATGTAGATATTATCGATGTGTAATACAATCTAATGTATGGAAATGTATGCAAAACCTTTTTTTTGTGTTATACATGACAGCGTTAAAACTCCCCTAAAAACTCGCAAACACAATGATTCACGTGCAGGGGCAGCGTTCCCTCTTTTTCAATTGAATTGCACGAGTTTTCCCCTCTGCGCTAACTCCAAACGGTCGCTATTGCCATCAAAAATTAAAACTCGCTGACAATTGAATACCCCCCTTATAATTTAAATATGTGATGCGCATAGCTGCCAATCCCCAGGGACAGTCACAGGTTCTAAATATTTGTCCCTAGTAATCTTTGACCATGAAAATGGCCCTATTTTTCTTGGTACTAACCGTGTGCGCACTAAAATTCTTTTTTTTGCATGTTAAATCTCTCACTCTCTAGATGTAATCATTCAATATTTATTCAATTGTAGCGTTTTAAACGCAAAAAGACCAACACATTGTGATGATAAATTTTGTTTACACATTTTGCGCTGGGATTTGTAGTACTCCCAAGGTCCGCAGAGACAAATCCGGTAGGATGGGCTCCAATTTATCTGCCACACAAACCAACGTGACTTTTACCCGTCCCTTCAGGCAGCAGTGATATGGTGCCTGGTTAGACGACCAGAGGCTCTCCAGCTTTCGTTGAACTACAAGTCCCATCATGCCCTGGCAGCTTCTGCTGGGACTTATAGACCACGACGGCTGGGTGGCTTACCTCGCTCCACTCTGTCTTCCAGTCCAATTCCAATGCACGATTAGATTACCACAAAACCTTTAAAGGTACTCATATATAAAAGTAAAAGGCAATATTTAATCTGATCCTGATTTTTATTTGTTCCTGCCATTGCCAAAAGCTAAAGTCCATTATATTTTGGGTAGGAGTGTTGGCATGGGGCAAAAATCTAAAATGGCAAAGCATATCACATATGAGACAGACACAATGCCGGACAGATTTGGCTACATAAAATGACTGCATATTTTACCAGACGTATTATTTTTCTGTAATACGCAAAGTGTGATATATTAATAGACTTCTTTTTTAAGGTTTATATAAGCAGATTGTCACCCTCAGACTTTTTATAAAATGCAAAATGACATCAAATTTAAAATGACATAAACTACATTTTACACTTACTATACAAAGAAATCAAACCACAAAGGGTTTAATCTTTGAAAAAAAAATAAAGGTGTTTATAATTATAGTGCATTTCGCAGGCAGGAGCTTTTGGAAGCTGGGAACGGTCTGTATTCACAAAGATCCGTACAATAGAACCGCAGAGAGGAACAGCACAGAAAGAGAGCCAAGGGGGGCTTAATTCAAAAAAAGGATAGCTCAAAGGTAGAAATGTCGGAGAGAATTGAAATTCAAAATCAGTTTACACCAGATGTCATTCCTGCATGTAAATCTTAAGTATTTTTTTTTTAATTGAAAACAATCTGCCAACTAAAATTTACATTTCCAAATGATTATTAATGTTACACCTTTCATGTGTAAATGTAAGTGCATAGGCTGTTATTACATAGAGCTGATTTTCTAACCTGTCACGTTGATACATTTTGTTCATCACAAAATAAAAAGTTGAGTATTGAATTATTGTTATTTTGTTTCGTTCCAGGAACACGAGACATACAAATAGCAACAATGAAACAGCGCCTACAAATCACTACATTCAATTACAAAGGGCTTTATAGCGGGCAACCAAATATTGTCGGATTTGTTCAACTAAACCCTGCAAATTCTGTCGTTCAGACGGTTATTACTGAAATACCAAACTGATGATCAACTCAAGATTTACTCTAAATTATGTGCCAGCTTCCGATTCACAATGAAGTGTCGTGAGCACATTTGTATTGTCTGCTATTTATTACGAAACTATGCCGCGGAGAGCGGCCATTTTTCTGTAGTCGGTGCCTCGGTTGATATAACCATTAATTACCATTAATTGTAATACAAACTCTGGAATGGAAACAAGTTGTTTTCAAGATATCAGTGATATAAAAGATCTTAATCTATGAACGTGTCCCTTTACGTATAAACTAATATCTCTACAGTCCAGAGAGTGTATAAATAAATAATAATGATAATAATAATTTATATAATTAAATTAGAACTCTAAGACTCCAAACCTTAGAAATATTTTAATCCTAGCTGCATATGTATAATTTTTATAACACTTGATACACAATTTTGTGAGTACATCTTTCAGTTGGACATATTATAATTGCAATAAGGTTTGTTTGTTTTTTAAACCAGCCTTAATAACACAATAACTTAAATAATATTGACGATCCTTGCTTCTTGTACGCAAAACATACTATTGTGTGGTCAAAACCTTTCCTCTCATGTCATGTGTACAGCGTTGGAGACCTCAAGAGCTAACACTTCATTATCTCTTTGTATTTACCTTCAGCTGCTACGTACATTGTTCATACGTCTCTGTTGCAGTCCCTCTTTCAAAGTCCGTAATTATTTTTAATGGGACTTCAGACATAAACAAGCCTATTACTATTATCTTGTATGTATACAGTGAAAACACATAAAGTGGCGCTATAATTGAGGGAATCGTGATACGCGCTACACACAGGAAGTAGAAGATAGAGATGACCCAGCACTAATGAGCAATTAATCAGTTTATGTTTACATATGAGTGTTAGATTGTTGTCACAACTGGAAGAAGACATTGTATTGTCTGCTCTGTGAATATTACGTCAGGGGCGCACACTGGGTTTCCAAATACTTGATTTTGGAACAAAGGAAAAGAAAACAACTTGCTGCAACAAGCCTGAAACATTTTTTTGTAGTACAATTGCTTTATGAGTAAGTCCCAAAGGGTTGCTCGGTGCCGCGGTGCCTGATTCATCCAGAGACGTGTTCTGAACGCAACGTGCATTTGTTCAAAGACGCACGTAAATGGGCTCCGCGTACTCCCGGATCCATCAAGGAGAGGAGCTGAGGGTTCGTACGATGATGAATTCAGGTGTAGATCTGCTGTGCTCTGCTGCAGAGGACACCGCAGGGTGCGGCCAATGTCTGTGGATTAGAAATGATTGTCACTTGGTTATAATATAATAATATAGACATTAATGATAATTCCCCCCCCCCACACATATACATACATTTATTAGTGTGTACTTAATGTGTATTGAATATAATATACATTGTTACAGTTGTTCCTGATTGCAGACACATGTTACAGAACGCAGACGAGACTTCATCACTACTGATCAGGACTTACCCTGTAGCTGGAGCAAGAGATACGGCAGAAAAACAAGTAACTTTGCATCGCCTGGAGCTGGATTCAGACGCGGCTGCGTGCGCTCCACTTTCACACACCCCTACTGTAAGTTCACTACGGCCAAACACCCCTCCCCTCCTCGTTAAGTGTCATTTCCATTGGAAGACAGAGTGGACGTCGCTGCGTTCACAGACGTATCTCCCGGTTCTGGGTATACACAGAGTGATTTCACGTACAATATGCTCACAATCGTCAGATACCTGCTGGATTAATGGTGTTATCTAATAACAAGACTGAGACATACTGTCTATAAGGGTACAATGGTTTTTACTGTACTAGAAAATAACCTTTTACCTGTGGTGATGTCATCTGCACCCACCAGTGTGTGTCTCAGGTACGTTCAGTGCTTCAGTGAGTATGCAGTGAGTGTACAGTGACTGTGCAGTGAATGTACACTGACTGCAGTGAGTGTACAGTGACTGTGCAGTGAATGTACAAAAAGTATACCGCTACTATACAGTGAGTGTACACTGCAGTGACTGTGCAGTGAGTGTACACTGACTATGCAGTGAGTGTACACTGACTATGCAGTAAGATACCTTTACCCTACAGACAGGAGTTCTCGCAGTCTCCACCATGCGGTCGATGCCACTGACTACGCTACAGATACAGTGATATTGTTTTATTTGAGCCCCTGGAGCAAATACTGTGAAAGTACCATAATGACCTACAAATTAAGGTAATTGCACCAAATTAGTATAATCCCCCCCTCCCAAGGTAATCTTACAATTACATAAAATGTACACATAATTGACAAAAATAATTAAATAGACATGCCTGCTGGTGGTGGTCACTCTGCATCGTAAAAGCAATGTAGCTTGTGCAGACTGACTGACAGGACCGGGAGACAGACTGACTGACAGGACCGGGAGACAGACTGACTGACAGGACCGGGAGACAGACTGACTGACAGGACCGGGAGACAGACTGACTGACAGGACCGGGAGACAGACTGACTGACAGGACCGGGAGATAGACTGATTGACAGGAATAGGAGACAGACTGATTGACAGGACTAGGAGACAGACTGATTGACAGGACTAGGAGACAGACTGACAGACAGGACTAGGAGACAGACTGATTGACAGGACTAGGAGACAGACTGATTGACAGGACTAGGAGACACTGATTGACAGGACTAGGAGACAGACTGACAGACAGGACTAGGAGACAGACTGATTGACAGGACTAGGAGACAAACTGATTGACAGGACTAGGAGACAGACTGATTGACAGGACTAGGAGACAGACTGATTGACAGGACTAGGAGACAGACTGATTGACAGGACCAGGAGACAGACTGACTGACAGGACCGGGAGACAGACTGACTGACAGGACCGGGAGACAAACAGGACCAGAAGACAGACTGGACAGGGAGGCAGATATACTTGCAGGAGACAGACAGACAGGATCGGAAGACAGAAAGAAAGGACCAGGAGGAAGATACACTGACAGGACTGTGAGACAGACAAACAGACAGGACCAGGATACAGATTGACAGACAGGACCGGGAGACAAACAGATAGGACTGGGAGACAGACAGACTGGCAGGACTGGGAGACAGAGTGACAGACCCACTGACAGTACCGGGAGACAGACACACTGACAGTACCGGGAGACAGACACACTGACAGGACAGATAGACAGATATGCAGACAGGATTGGGAGCAGACAGGAGACAAAAATATGATAAATCTAGAGCTGTAAGATTTGCATCAGTTGTAGGGGCATTAACAGAATAATTTTAAATAATTGTTGACTATTTAGAGTTAAACAAATTACAAGCTCACAGAGCGAATACTATGTAATTAAAGTGATACATCCAGGCTGATCAGTGGATATATCTTACTTAGGGCCTGATGTAGTGTCTGATGCAAATCCAACTCGAAAAAAGAGCTTTTGTCTCCTGCGCATGCTCTGGCAGCCATGGGTATGTTGGTGCTTGTAGTGCTACAAATGCCAGCATGCCCAAACATTTAATGGCAGCCTGCCCATGCTGGGACCTGTAGTGCACCAGGGACTAAATGCATTTATACTGTTGAAAATATTATTATTACCCCAGTGGGAAGAGCCCTAGTGCTGTCAGCACCAGGCTTGTTAAGCATAAGGCGAGGGATGGGGGTGCTTTATTTTTTGCGGACCCCATCTTCCTAGGGCATCTAGCTCCATGCTGACCAGTCACTATGACAGGGGGCCCTACGCTGCGGATTTCCCTGCTATAGTGCCATCTGCTGGTAATAGTAAAATCAGGGGGACCTCACACTTTTTACGTCTCCCTGATTTAGCTGTTGCCAGCACTGGTGGTGGTTAAGCTCTGTGTGTGGGGGGTGCGCTGCTTATTTAAAACTTATTGATGTATTGATTTATCTGCCTTAAGGGGCCGCCGCGAATGATGCACTTAAATGTATTAGTCGCAGCGGCCCGAAGGTAAAGAGGCGGGTCTGTAATTTGCATAGTATTGTGAGTCACTGACCCGTGTGACTCGGAATCCTATGTACATTACGGGATGCAGTTTACACTCACGATATCAGTGTGAATTGCATCCAACTGTACATCAGGCACTTAGAGTTTAGCAAAGCGTTTGATACGGTATCACGCAGAACATGAATTCAGTAACTGAGAACCCCTGGATTTGATTCTAAGCCGGTGGACAGGACACAGACTGTTGTACTGTGCAGTGAAAGCTCACAGGGATCAGTCCTGGCTCCGGTTTTCTTTCACATATTTATTACTGATGTTATTTCTGGCCTACAGGTAAAGGTGTCATACTTGGTGACACCCCAGAAGGGGTAAAATTAATGCAAAGCGCTTTATAGAAAATAGAGCAATAAAATGTGGAATAAATGTAATAGTTCTAAATGTAATATTGTGTGTGGGACACAGAAATGTGAAATGATAATGCAGAAGGAATGGTGACAACAGCAGAAGGTCTAGTGTCAGATAGTATGAAGGTCAGCAAGCTTGAGGTCATAGGTCATAGGTCACTGGTAAGACCTCACCTTCAGTAATGTGTACCATTCCTACCTCCAAACCCACATTGCTAAAATAGGAACAATGTTTTGGTGAACAAAACGCATTAGGAAAGACCAGAACGTGTCTAGCTTAGTGGAGAGAAGGACAGAGGTGATATGATGGTGAGGTTGGGTATACACGAAACGACTGATATCATTATGACATTAGTGTGTACGCCCCAATGATGAAGAATTAACGTTCCAAAGCACATTGTGTCGTTTCATTTGATTTTATAAATGGACTAAATATCTCATCAATGATGGAACAACCTCATTCCAATCCTGCAGTGTGTACGCACACAGGACCGGCGGTGTCCATAGATCTCTATGCAGTGTGCAGAGTCACCACCTTTCAGCTGGTGTTAATGACAGATGAAGAGCACAGATGTGAAGGTAAATCACGTAAAACATGTACAGTGTGTGCACAGGAAACGGCTGCTGATCGGGACTTTCAGTTCTTTGTAAAATCGTTATAATATGATATCCCATTGAGAGAAATTTTCTGTAGAGTGTACCCAGCCTAACACTGTATAACAAAGTTGCGTAAAGCAGTATTTATAAAATATAAAAGGATTTCCAGAAGAAAGGGACACACGGTGATGTTGGAGGGGGGGGGGATCAATTAACCCCGAAGTGTCTTCCAGAACGGTCGTGAAGCACTGAGCCGCGACGTTGAGGTGCTGTAGTGCCTGAAGATGTGTGTGGCCGCGATGTCCGGCAGAACAATTGAAAACCCCGCCGAATAGTGAAAGAATTGAAAAGAACACGGGACACACATTTGGTTACTGTTAACACTTAGATAAAAAAATTAAGAAAACAAATAACCCAACCTCCCCACCAAACAGAACCACACATTAAGGTCCGGCTGTATGTAACTAAACTCTTCTCTGTGTCAAATTCTGTGTGTCTATGAGACGTGGCATTGATGTGTGCTCAGATTCATTTTATATCCATCTTTTTACATTGGGCAAATGGTCCAGCTGAGTACCACTGATCTAGGACAATATCTGTCTACATTGCTTATCATTGTAACTTAGCATGTCCTAAGTCACGCCACCCCCAGAAATCTGCTGAAATAAATCATTTTCTGATGTTTTTCATTTGGAACTTAAATAGTTGGGTAAATTGTTTAGTTTTGTCAACTTAAATCGGTTTGACACCAATACTGCAGTATGCTGCTGTCATGTTCTTTAAGAACGTATTTAGTTATGATTCCCAAGAGGCAATAGCCGCAGTAATTAAGAGGCGCAGCGGGATGATCTTGTCACATTTCCCCATTACTATTGGCTGCTCAGTGCGGCACCGTTGCATCCTATTGGCTGTACAGATAATGGTCTGAAATCCTTACCTAGGGCAGTCCATGCAGTCATTTCCCGTTAAAGTAAGATATAGTTGGGATAATGTATCCTCTATTGTAAATTATAAAGAAAATAGAAGTGATTTTATATAAGTCACTGGTCTCAGACCTGACCAATGACATCAGAAGGCACTGTCTACATAGCTTCAAGAGTAGTGCAGAGGGGCGCCAGCCCCAATTAATGCCACCTACAGGTTTCTGAACACCCCCCCCCCCCCCCCCCCCCCCTGCCATCGGGGGATGGGTTTGCTTAGCCAGCCTATGGCTTTCTAGCTGTTGCTTGCAGCAAATGCATGCTGGGACTTGTGGTTCCTCAGCAATTGGAGAGCAACATGTTACCTACTTCACAAACCATAAAAAAATAAAATAATGATCATTATAAAAGAACAACTTTAAATAAAGTTTTCTTTTAAAACCACAATGCAAAATCTTTATTATAATTCGACTCCGGGGTGCTTACACTTTTCTTTGAGTAGTTAATCAGATTCCTCATTCTTAGGCTGGGTGATCACTACAGAAAATGTCTCCAGATGTGATATCTGCAACGATTTTACCCACGACTGAAAGTCCCAATTGACAGCTGATTCATGTGTACACACTATACGTGGTTTACAAGATTTACCGTCGGATCTGTGCTCTTCATCTGTCATAACCATCGGCTGAAAAGATGGTGACTCTGTAAACTCTATGGAGATCTATGGACACTGCCGGTCCTGAGTGCTTACACACTGCAGGATTGGAACAACATCGTTCCATCTTCGAACAAGATTTATAGTCTGGATTAAAAGTCAAATGAAACGATACGATGAGCTCTGGAGTGATGATCGTTCATCGTTGGAGCGTACACACTAATTCGATATCGGGCTAAACGGTCGTTTATCGTGTGATTGGCCCGATAGGTGAAAACCCTGTAGTGTGTACCCAGCCTTAGTCTGCATCAGAAAAATCCAAAGGAAAAAATAACAAACTTCAAATATTCTTTTTTCATCTGATGTAGTCCCAGGCTCCTCCTAAAAAACCCCACTCGTACCCTCGGTGTGGATAAAACACGGACTTAATGGCTTCCCAGAGAAAAGGTTCAACCTGTCTCGAAGCGGTATCAAAATCCAAATATTTTCCTTGCCGCATCTCATGCACCTGATTGGTTGAGAAGTGTAGGAACCAATCAGAGCTCACAGAAGAGTCTATGTGAGATATATAAGATACTCACTTCTGACGCCAATAATTAAGTGGCAGCTCGTTTTTATTGTTCCCTCCCTCTCCCTCTTCACCATGACGTAATAACATGCTGGTATTATTCTGCCCCCTGTGGGCTATTATAGGATAGTTTTACAACATTAATAAACATCCTAGGAACCAATCATTTTTTAATGCATCCCATTTAAAATGTAATTCTCTATTTCAGTGGATTTTAACCTATAGTTCCCAATCCAAACATTGTTTTATTACAAGTAATAACTTTCGTTCCATGGACATGTTTAGAGATGATTTCAGATCTTCTTACAACCACCTAAATTCCTGATCAATAGATATATACTCATAACTGAGACATTATTCATTGATAAAGGACAGTAACTAATACAAATACATGATTATTTTAAACTAAACCAAGGGCACAAAACTGATTCCTAAATTGTAACAGTCACCAATGAAAAAAGGTTTAATTCTCTAATGTAGTTTCATGATTTTGAGATATATAAATGAATTGGATCAGGGTTCTTTTAAAATAAATTTAAACTGTTATAACTAAGAAGTGCTGTGAAATGGACTGTAAAAGTAATGATCATTATTATTAACATTTATTTGTGTAGCGGCAACATATTCCATAGCGCTCTACAGTTGGGAGCAAACACAGTAATAAAACAATACTGGATAATACAGACAGACAGAGAACCCTGCTCGTAAGCTTACAATCTATGGAACAATGGGCGTTTGATCCATGAGGATAAGTCTACATATTGCATATTGGTCTTATATGATAATATAAGATTTGTCCACTTGTATTACAACTTAAATGTTAATTTGGTGCTGTACATATGTAGCCACCGTATAACTAATTTTCATTTTATTACACTAAATTGCAAGGTCTGATTCTAGACCATACTCGCTGCAAACTGCTTAGGAGCAATCACCCCCGGCTGCAATATACCCAGTTATTTAGGTGTGATATTCGTCAGCGACACAGTATCTGACTAACGCAGAGACAGGGACGATAAAAGATCTAACAGGTGTTTGTACGAAACTTTAAAATCCACCACGTTCTTTAGTAAGCCTGGTCCCAAACATTACATCTCAATATTTACTTATTTTTGCTGTGAAGATTCATATGTACTCCTATATGTATTTATGAGCGCTCATCCAGGATTATGTAATTAAATATCCTTATTGCTGATCTGGCGCAAAATGCTAATTGCGCAAACGTGAAAACGTTCTACTAGCAGAATATGCCGGTCACGCCCTTTCGAGAAGAGAGCTGGACATTTGCAGCAGAGTTTGTCTTAAAGACATTGTAGCCAATTAGTTTGCAATCCGTTTTGAGAATAGTCCATATAATAGTTTTGTTTGGATTTGTGCACAAAAGTGTCACAAAAATTCTCGTGACTGCATCCAAACTACACAATGGATTATGTTTTAGACATGGGCAGTTGTCCTGGCAAATTGCAACCTTTTATCTGACAATATTTATTGCTGAGAATTATAAAATAAAAAAGTAGCAATATATTGTAGATTGTTGCTGGGTAAGATTTAATTTCAAATGTAGATATGACATTATGTATATATCATTTCACAGTGACGGTCAGGGCTTTCTGCAATATGATAGTTTCAGGATACAGTTTAAGGTGGTCTCTACTGAATTAAGATAATTTCCACCTGAATCTCAATTTATTTATTTTTTAATTGGATTTGGGACAATGGGTTAGAAATAGATGTCTATCAAGGTGATTGTTTACATGTAGAAAATAGAATGATTGAATTTGTCATTAGATTTTCCTTTATAGTGTTTTTTTTGCAGAATTTTAAGCTAGTAAAAAAAGTATATTAGTTATAGATCGCCGAATAAAAAAAGAATCTCCTTCACCACTGGGAAAAAGGGCAGGGAGAGTACGTTTTATTTCATTCATCTCCTGGCTGTAAATTTCTCTAACAAACTTTTAGAAACTTTTTGGTGCCACAATGACCTGATACAAAATTGTAGAAAGTGTTATTTGTGAGTAACTATAGGTGATACCGCAATGATTAAGGATAACGTGTTATGGATATTATCTCCAACGTAATGCCAGCAAACACGTTTATTAGCTTGTGAAACCACAGCTAGGTGGTCTTACTGTCTTCTCGTAGTCCAGCTAGGGGGTAGAGAGAGTTATTATTTTTTTCTGTGAATTTGCAATAAAAGATGTTTTTTCTAAATGTTTATCCAAGTTACTAAATTCTGATCTCTCAGAGTTTGCAAGACGTATTTAAAGTATAAGCGACACACATCCTTTGTAAACTGCTCCTTCCGTAGATATATTGTAACTTGAATCATTAAACTGAGCATTCCTCATGTCATTGTTTGTATTATGTTGTTGGTATCTTGTGGGAGAGACGATCTATTTTTATTATTATTAATTAATATTATTATTATTACTCAATCTACATTTTATCTTTCTTGGAAATGTTACATCCTGCTAGCGAACTGAGTGACCATGTTTGATACATTTGTTATTATAATAGCTAGCAATATATTATAATTATTATGTACTAATCCAGCCACTGTCAGTTGCCATATATCTCATATATCACAGTTTGCATTTGATTGTTCCATTATCGTCTTTTACTGCAGGAAACAATGACCCTGTTTCAGGTAACGTAAATTTGTGGTTTTTATTTTTCGCTATTTTGTGTAGATGTGTTATATTTGCAGTAAAAACTGTTATTAACACAATATATAGCCGTAAAGGACTTTATCCGAATATAATTTTCCGCAGAATAACGAGTCCTTGACATTTCTGCATTGTGATTTTGGACATCGTACCTTATTCCTCCGCCTGTTAATCTCCAGAAAAGTTTTCCAAACTTTCCAGAAATCTCTAACAAGAGGTAGCAGAATTATTTAAACAAGTTACATCCTGATATAATATTCTCTTTTTCCATAGTATGACTTGGGAGGGTGTGTATCGTGCGTTGTATTATTTTTATGTAAATATGGCCATATTTAATGCTCGATAGTTCCATTTAAATGCACTTCTCCGCACAAAGTCTATATGCAAGTATAGAAATGAGAACTTATCTGATTTAAAAAATATATATATAAATATTGAATTTCCTAAAAAGTATTTTATCCAAAGATATAAGCAAAGGCAGCAGTATATGCATCTTGTGTGGCATAACACACACACATATATAAAGTGTATAGGTGGGTGGGAGTCAGTATTTACAATTTGTTTGTAGATGTTTGAGTAGACATATAAATAACATTTTAGCCTTATATTTTATATGTTTATATCTCATGGGAAGTTCTCTTACTATATAACAGTGTCCCTTATATTAATATATGGTATATTCTCTATACTCTATACAGTGTCTGCATTTTCTGAGTCTAGTGCAAAGTAAATTATTTTCTTTATGCTATTATTTATTATTTAATTATTCACTAATATTAACACACCTATACTCATGGCTGTAAAACAATATATTGTGACTTTATCTGAACAAAAATTAAGTTATTTCTCTTTTATTTAGATATTTTATACCAGTCAATCATTGGTATGTGACGTTCATTTGTACTGCACCTTACACATCCACATTGAATACAGATCTTTGACTAAATCGCACATAAATTGTATAAACAGAAAACTTCTAGGGAGTAACAATTCTTTATCGGTCATTATATTTTCATTTGCTGACAGTACAAAATGTATAAATGTATGTCATTTACAAATAAAATAAAAAAATAAAGAAAATAACATACTACACATATTATTTTTTAGTTAAAACAAGTTGGCAAAACTATATATATAATATATATTTTTATAAATAGTAAAAAATACTAGTTTAGTTAAGTGAGTAAGTAATGAAGATTTTTATCAACATACTAAAGGTACTTTGGGTAATTTGGGTATTCAAAATATTATAAAAGTAAGAAAACGTAGACGCTCGAAGTCCAAAAGAGCTTGTAAAAGTGTAATATATATATATAGATATATATATATCTATATATATATATATCTATTATATATAAAATATTTTTTGCCGCTGCACAAAAAAATCTGCTGGAGTCAATGTTTTGAAATATTTTATATACAATGTTATGGAATATATATATATATATATAATGTACATATGTTATATTTAATACATGTACTAGGTATAATATATATATATATATATATATATATATATATGTATATATATATAATTTATATTTATATTTATATTTTTTCAGTTTGACCTCTTGATGTGTTTTACAATTTGTTTACATCTTCTAGTTTCCTCTTTTATTTATCAATTACCAAAATCTCTTGGTTCTTTTTTTCTTTCCCAATGGACTGCAATGGGAGTCAGACAAGCGTATCCAATTAACAGACTTACTCATTTAGATCCTGTTTATTTAATTGAAATCTTTTGTATAATTCAAACCCCTGGAGATTGAGTTGCTCTAAACTTAAAAAGAATCAAAAGATTGTGAATTCACAACGCTACTGCCATCTATTTTCACCCTCCACAAACAGCTTTTCATCACCTCTGGTTGAAGCAGTAAAATCCTAAAAATATTCATCTTTTTTTAGGGATACCTAAATCACACACTTTTTTTTTCCCCCAACGAATAACTTTTAAAAACTTGTAGGTAACATTATAACAGGATAAAAGTTGCTTTATATAGCATACTAGACTAAGTTGGCAATTTGTAAATTCAAATTAAATGTAGTCCTCACTTTAATTTCACGCAAAATATTTGAATAAAATTACCTTGAATGAAAAATCATGCATTGCAAAGTACATGTTACTCTTCTAACAGTGGAATATAATAAATTAGGAATTTTGCATTTACATTTTTACATCATTCTATTCTAGGTATTTACTTGAGTTGTCATACTTATGTGAGTTTATTAATTTATTTTAACGTACTAAGTAATGAATTTAGATCACTGAGTTATACTTTTTAGTAAGTACAATGTTATGTGCGTTATTATTATAATCTTCCAGTTCTGTTGAGCATGCTCATTAAATAAGTCAAAAGTTCTAATAACAAATGTTTTCAACATAAGTAATGAAAACAGAAGTGGCAATAATTATTTTTCCAGATAGATAAGAATTTATTGTAATGGAACATTTTACAATTTACAGCGAACATTGGAAATACACAAAGCCAAAGGAGAGAAACACAAAGTAAAATAAAAGTAAATTTTTTGTTCCGAAAACTTACACATATATATTATTTTCTTAAAATAATATGTATTTAATTTTATTGTACCCATAGAATTAAATCTTTGCACCACAGGTGCACAAATAGCGCCTGTATTCAGCAAATGACATGTTGTAGACAAAGCTCTATGTTGTCCCGGATTTATTAGTGACTAACATTTTAGGCATTTTTGCTAAACTATTTCGACATTGTATTTGTCATTTGTTTCGTATTGATAAAACGGAATATATATATCGCACCTTGGGATATTCTTTTTCTTTAACCTCTACTCCTCCCCCCCCCCCGTCTTCGATGTATATTCAAGTGCCTGCCACTAAATAGATTCTTTGTTTACCAATCAATTGCAGGCATTTGACAAGCAGGAAATTACGCTGTGCTAAGCACTCAATTTAAAAATGCCTCCTACCTACCTCCTTTCTCAACAGAAGCATTTATGTAGCTGTGATCCCAAAGTATTTCCTTAGCTTATCTGGAAGGAGCAGGGAAGGAGGGAGAGGAGGAGAGTTCGACATATAGACAAGCTTGCTAATCTGGCATCCACCCCTCCTTGTTGCATCCCACCCCCCTTCCGACCCCCCCCTTTTTTGCCCATCCCTCCATTCCCTCCTTCTTCCCCTACAAAATATATATATATATATTTTTTTTTTTAAGTAGTATTGATCTTTTACCAACGCAATCATATTTCAAAGTCCAACCTGTCAGACAAAATGTAAAGGAGGATTTTGGTCGTGGACAAGACAAGCTTTTGGGAGCAGCTAGTTCACATCAGCTTCTGGAGCTCTGAGTCCTTCACATATATTGGACTTTGCAGATTGCAGAAGTTTAGGAAGAAAAAAAAGAATATTTGGACTGCAAACTTTGAACTCTTTTAAAGAAAAAAAAAAGCAACTTGTGACGTCTTCTCTCATTCATACCCAATTTTTCATACTTGGCTGGTCAGAGGGGGAAAAAAAAGAAGGAAGACGAAGAAAGACAATCTACCACCACCTTTCTAGAAATTAAGTGTTTAAGTATCTCAGGGAGACTCTTTGCAATACATACTATATGCCTCTTCTCCATTTCCTATTTTCCTGCTTGGAAATTCAAATTTGGGAGCAACTTGACGTGGGTTGCCGAGTGGACCCTGCATTTGTGTACGGTGGTTACCATGCCGAAACCTTATGTGGAATACTTGTACGGAACCTCTAATGCTTTACATGCATTTGGTTGCTGACTTCTGCTGTCTGTGTGAATTGTGGTTTTGTTTTGCCCTTTCTGAAAGTGGTGTTTGGCGGGAGGGGGCATCTTAGGGGTTAGGGGAGGTGCGCTTGATGTTTGATCAGGCTACTAGTATGGGCGATGGAGTGTCCGAGGAGAGAAGTCCTCTGTGTGGGAAATCAGCCACGTCGTGTACTGAGCGAGTTAGAGACAAGGGAACACGGACTGATCTGGAATGCTCCTTACGAAGCCACGGTATAAAGGACATTCCTGTAACCTCCACCTCTAGCCCGGGATCGTCCAAAGAGGAAGGTCAAGACAATCAGTCCGCAGGAGAAGCTGATTACTGTCGACGGATCCTGGTTAGAGGTAAGGATTTAACGAGGGAGGGGGACGAAGGGAATGGGATGGAAGAGGAAGAGGAGAGATGAATGGAGGCATCCGAGAGATGGGTGAGCAAAATAATACAACCTTATCCTTCCAACTGTGCCAAACGGGGGCCTTTGTTTTTCTATCTCATGCCCCAATCACTTTAATTAACGAGCCAATAGAATATTGTTGCGGAGGAGTTGCAGCTTCGTAGCTGCAGGTGCATCTTTGCCTGTCACTGTGATCATGTGGAAGTTACGTGATTATGATAATGATAAAAATGTCTCACAGTTCCTCCAGTGTCCTCACCGTGGTGGAGACCTCGCTCTCTGTTAGCCACGCAACAAACTATTCATTGAGAGCTATCGTTAGCTCCCAGGCACAGCGTAATGCATGTTATTGTTTCCATCTAGCTTTCAATTCTCCCTACGTCAAGCACAGTATAGATACGTATAGCTGCCGACGTGCCTATAGGAGGCATGAAATATGTATAGCGTTCCATTAACGAGGCCAGCTTCCACTTCTCCTCTACGACGGGAAGGACGGGCGCATTCCTCTAAATACATTGCTCGAACAATGTCAGTATCTATTGTGTACCAGTCCGAGACTGAAATCCACAGTGCATAGCTTTATTGAGGACCATAAACAGCTTGCGGATGCACAGAGAGTGAATAACATGGCCTAGCTAAGGTTATATATAGAAACTGTTTCCCTAAGTCCCTTAATGCAGTCATTGCTGAGCTGCCATCTGTACATATACGGTTTTTTTTTTTTTATACACTGCTGTATGTTTTATAGTTTTTCATTATTTTCTTTGCATTAAGTGTTTTTTTTTTTTTATTTTTGTATTCATAACTTTATTGTTCAACAGTTTTGAATACAAACAGGTCGAGGCCTTGTGCAAGGCGACTCGGACTCGCAGATAATCGTAAAAGACACTGGTGAAGTAGTCAGCCAGGCTCTGCTCCCGCCGTGTTTAAGGGCAATAAATTCCGCACTCTGTTTAAAATCAATAACGCTTATTCAGACTAAAAGGCGGCTTGTGCATTGAGAAACGTGCAAAACAAAGTGTGAGGTTTTTTTTGTACGTTCCTGACGTGTCCTTATGAACGTGAACAGAATGTGATACAATATGTGATTACACACTTGTCTACTGGTGTAATGTGAAAAAGGACACTGGCGCCTCCGTTATGTAACCATCGGTTAATATTAGACATGACTGTCGCATTATATGTCATATAATACTATCTATAAGCGGTTTATTTCTCTTGCTATTGAATATTCTGCATGGGTAAAGTCATAGTATAGATTATAGTTATATTATGGTGCTTTCTGTCATTGCTGTGTGTTTCGGGGGGGGGGTCAGCTTTGTGTGGTGTATAATATTCAGCGTCTGTAGTAATTTACGGACGCAGTCAAATGTCTCCTTGTAAAGTTTGCTCTGTCCCTCCTAAGGCCAGTAACCTGCAACTGGATGTTGTGCCTGGTGGGTGTTTATGTGTAATTAAGTGGAGCTGCCCAAGTTTCAGATTTAAACCAGCCTTTTTCATACTTTGCACTTGTCAGTGCTTGAAATTGTGACTGAGGAATTACAAATGATATTTGTTAAAGAACGCAAAACTGGAACACTGATGTCTGTTCCTCTGTGACTACATTATCCATTAATTGTTACTTCAAAATATTCTAGTACACTGCAGCTATGTGTGTGTGTGTGTGTGTATGTATATATATATATATAAATATACATATACACAAATAAGCATTAATGGGTAACATAGAAACTTATAGAATGTATCTATCTCCATCTTTGTAAATCTATATTTAAACTGAAGATGTTGTGTACCTATGCACACGTAACGGGTTTCTCCATCTGTGTTTCTGCAGAGTTTAACCTGTTATAGCCTTATATATTTTATACGTAACATTATAAGCAAAAACAAATACTTGTAACACACTAAATAAGGGAAGTAACAAATGCAAAAGGGGAAACAATTAAATTTTTTCCAATGAAGTCAAACTTTTGTGTAATGTGTGCAATGTAGTTTTAAAATCGACATATATATATATATATGTACACACATACACACATATATTTTAAAAAATAGAGTGCCTGCATTATTTAAATATGTTGTGTGTGTGTGTGTATATATATATATATATATATATATATATTGTAGATTTGGGCATGAATGCTTTACATATATATATTATTATACGATAGTTACGTATCTCATCATCAGGGATGGTCTTATTATAATACATAAATTGCTTAGAAATCATGTTAAATCCCCACCATTACTGGGGGTGATGACGGTAGAACAAGGCATAGGAAGCACAGTGGTTGGTTTACACTGTGAGGGGAATCATCAGACTACATACAGCACATTTAGATTGACAGCTATAATGTGCTGGTAGGTGGATTCTCTGCGCACTGTAAACAAACACATTGCCTCGGGAAGCTTGTAATTTTAGGAACAATCACTGGTAAAACATTAAAGAAATTCAGTGCTCTTGTAGAGCCGGGGTTATTTTAGTAAGTGTACAGGAAGGCAAAGTAGCCTATACAAGCAACGCTGGCGATTATCAGAGATGGTGACTGCATAGAGCTAGTCTCACAGGGAACAATTGGGATGTTTGATGTGTCCAAGTAATGGATGTATCGTTTGTGGGGTATTTACGCTGATTTGTAGAAGTAATTTTAAGTTAGTGTCAGAGAAGTTATGGCATGGTAGCCTGGTACATCTGCCGTTACATATGGCAGTATATCCTGATCAGGAATCTGCTCTGAATGTGGGAGTTGTCTTTCTGCCCTATGTTTCTTGTGGTTTAACAAGGTCACCACCGGCTCCACCAAGGCATTCTCGGTGCTTTGTGATAACGCATAATCCATGGCTAACATGTACCTTATACCAATGTAGCAAAATGTCTCTCTTATTTTAATTCAAACAGCTCTATATTAAAAGTCCCTATTTACAAATCCTCCTTACTATGATTCGGAGCATGGTGCCCTGGATTTATCCTGAACTTTCGAACCTAGACTTGAGGCCGGGTAAGAACGATTTGCTCATGTGACCCACAGTATGGGACATTTCACTAACTAGTTGTCACAGCTTTATAATTAGACAGATTCTTTAATTACATGTAAACAAGTTACCTGAATGCAGTGTACATTAGGAAATGTCCTTTATTAATTAATTATACTTAAAATAATACACCCTGGCAGGATATAATGGCGCCCTGTGACTACTTTACTATAATAAAACCAGTTACGCTGTTTTTTGCATTTTTGCAATCAAAAAGCAACGATTAGGTCTGTATATTATTAAACTCTTTGCCACTAATATTTTTATTTACTCGGTGATAAACATTAATATAAAGAGAATGTGTCCCTGTAGGTCCCTCAGATGTAGTTAATGTGTATATATAAAATCACATATGTCTCTCTCTCTCTCTTTCTCTCTATATACACATAAAAATATATTTGCGCATATAGCGAATAATTTAGGGATTTTTAGAAACTCGCCCTGTGTAACAATTATTTCTAAAATGCCAAACTGGAATTTTCGGGAAAAAAATTTCTATAGTTTATACTTAAAAAAAAAAAAAAAAGTCACTCACGACATCACAACACCCTTTAAGCTGTCTCTTTAATGGTCACTGCCGTCCACCATTTTGCTGCACAGTGCCGTACTCAACAACAAAATGGTGGACCGTATCTCACTCGACACTTATCATCCTATGAGGAAATTGTATTTAAAATCGCACTTGAACGTTTCAAATGATGATTTATTGTTTTCTCGTTACTGAAGTCTATAAAAGTAGCAAAGTGACAACACTCTAACAGAAATGCGGCAGTTTAATATACAGACGCCTGTTTTCTCATCTGTTAAGTTTCACACATTAAGCGACTTAAACAATATATAATTAATATGTTTATTTTATGCTTTAGCCGTTATTGCAAAAAATATGATTTCAAACATGCACATTAATGCGATATCGTCTGTATAAAATAAATATTAAAAATAAATATTAAATTTATTTTTATCTACATAAAAGAACACAGATAATGTAAACAGTCATTTTATACTTCATTTTAAACGAGATTTAGTGAAAATGTAATTGATTTTTGCTTTTGTTTTATCATGTGAGAAAATTGTAGGACTTTTTAGACTTTTAACGTGATACTTAATGAGCTACATGTTATTGGCTTTAATTTCTGCAAAATATTTGAAAAAACCCCCCAAAAACCTCCAAGATGTTTTATGCCAGAATAGTCTGAACCTGTATCCTAGTGTAACCTTGAAAGATTACTCTGATTTGTGGTAATGTGAGGACAGAATAAGTATTGCACCATTTGTAACACAAAATATTTTACCAAAATATTCACTTGAATTTTTTTAAAAATTTTTTTTACAAAATAAATCTCATTAGATGCAGATGTCTAATTTTACAACTATCCCCAAGGTTTGTAAAAACAATTAAAATAATACTTAACACACTTATGTTAGTTTCACTTTAATACCTAGAAATCTATTCTTGGCATTGTTTTCAATACATCCCAGGCAATTACCATGATTATTTTATTATTTACACATAAGAGAATAGGCTGTTGTTGTTTTTTTTTTTAATATTAATTTTAAACATTTTCTTGCCTTTTGCTAGTATATGAAATATTTAGAAACGTGACATGTTTGACCTGCACGTTCTACAGCCTTCAAGTTTGTCAGCATCAATAAACACTGAAGACTCTGTAATAAACACCTTCTGCTGGGGTATTATACAATACACAGTGCACTGATTAATTATGTAGTTTATATGCTGGATACATAAAATGTGGAGGGCTCTATCTATTATGAAAAACTTAAGTTATAAAGCAACGTTCTGGAACACGAGTATAACAGTCAGAAATTCTTTGCTTTTGGTATTTAGAGTTACACAAAGGGGGGGGGGGGGTTACTTAGAGGACACAACATGCTAATATCATTACCAATATTGTGTGTGTGTGTGTATATGTATATAGAATTTTTCAGTTTCACCTTGACCTTTTGATGTGTTTTACAATTTGTTTGCATCTTTTGGCATTAATATAAATAAATAAATAACATATATATATATATATATATATATATATATATATATATATATATATATATATATATATATATATACCCCCCAGCTCCACCACCGTATATATCTATATCTATCTATCTATCTATCTATCTATCTATCTATATATATATATATATATATATATGTGTATATATATAGATATATATATATATATATATATATATTTATTTTAATGCCAAAAGATGCAAACAAATTGTAAAACACATCAAAAGGTCAAGGTGAAACAGAAAAATTATATATATATATATTGAGTTCTCTGTACAGCGCTGCGGTATTAGTAACGCTATAAAAATGGCTGCTGCTGGTATATGTGTATATGTATATATATATGTATAGCCTTAGGTATCCCCTTTGCTGTTTGGGGCTCTGCATTGTGTTTTAGGCTCTTGCAGCAATGACAGAGATAACAGAGGCTTCTTACAGATATTGTCCCCGGCCAATCAGTGATGTGCGGATGCAGATATTACGTGCTGAGATAACCCAGAGGAGATCTCACAGCTGAGGATGACGTTTCCTGCATCAGTCCTATGAACACAGCGTAGCTCACCCAGAGCACACGATTCCCAGGCACTGGCTGCACAGCCTGACACAGATTCCCCACCAGGAGGGCCGAGAGATCTCGCTGCAGAAAAGCATTTTGCTTTCATAGTGATTTGCACCCAGACATGAAGGTTTTTCTCCCTCGTGAGAATCCACAGGAAATAAGCATTTTATGTTGTTGTTTCCTAATGAGTGAATGATTCACTAAAACCTAATGCAGCATTTTCAAAATCTGCAACCCTTAAAAAAAAAAATCTTAAAAATTAGGTGTACCAATTGCTGAATGTATAAATAAAAGCTTCTTCTTATTTAAGACTAATTTAAACTGCATAAAACATGAATAAGACATAGAAGTAACCAATATCCACCATACAGCATAAATGATGTAGGCTGCCGTCTGTAAGAGTTATAAGTCTAAATCTATTATTATAATGGCAGTATACATGCTAGATTCTAATAGAAAATGTCATTAATGAATGAGTAGCAGCACAGTGGTTAGCATTGCTGCCTCATAGAGCTGGGGTCATTCGATTCCGACAGTGGCCTTATCTGTGTGGCGTTTGTATGTTCTCCCCATGTTTGCGTGGGTTTCTGCCCGGTGCTCCGGCTCTCTCCAACAGTACAAAGACATCCAGATAGGTTAATTGGCTGCTGACAAAAAATGGACCCCAGTGTGTGTGTCTGTGGTAGGGGATTTAGATTGTAAGCTCCCATGGGACAGGAGCCGATGTGAGTGATAAAATATTATCTGCACAGTGTTGCGTAGTATGACTGATGCTATATAAATTATAAAGAGTAGCCTATCCGGAATATAATGTTGTTTAGATAATTGTTTAGACACCTATTTATATTCCTATCCACCAGTTTTGTGAATTTTGGGATCAATACACATTTTTCTGGTTATGTATGTTCAATAAAGTAAGGACGTTTTGGAATTAATTAACCATCCTGGTCCTCCTCTCACACCTATAGTGCCAGACAAGCTTCCTTCTTTTACAACTACCAGTGAACCTGCTGAGTCTGCCTCCTTGTTCGCCTTTTGCACATAATATCACTGGTGCCACCAACCAAGAGACTAAAGATATAAATAGGCAAATCCAAATAAACATCTATTAGATCAGGTACCTAACATGACATATTTGTAGGATTTATTGCATGGTGTGATTGTATGGTAGAGATGTCATCTGAACGCAGTTTGGTGTGATACAATAGTATGTGTGATCTGCTTCTGGAATGTAGCAGTTTGTTAAAGCGACTTATTTAACAACCTTGTGTTGGCTGGAGTGTTAGTGTCATGCAATACAGAGGTTGTTATTATTATTATTACCATTTATTTATATAGCGCCACTAATTCCGCAGCGCTGTACAAAGAACACACTCACATCGGTCCCTGCCCCATTGGGGCTTACAGTCTAAATTCCCTAACACACACACACACACACACACATACACACACACACACTAGGGTCAATTTTGTTAGCAGCCAATTAACCTACCAGTATGTTTTTGGAGTGTGGGAGGAAACCAGAGCACCTGGAGGAAACCCACGCAAACACTGGGAGAACATACAAACTCCTCACAGTTAAGGCCATGGTCTGGAATTGAACTCATAACCCCAGTGCTGTAAGGCAGAAGTGCTAACCACTTAGCCACCGTGCTCAACTGATCAACTTTCTACAATGTTTCACCGCTTCTCCCAGAAGACATGTCCCATAGGTGCTGAAAACAGGGACGTGCAAGAGGGAGCTGGTACTGAGACATAGAGCTGGTACCGAGGCATGGAGCTGGTACCGAGGCATGGAGCTGGTACCGAGACATGGAGCTGGTGCCGAGGCATGGAGCTGGTGCCGAGGCATGGAGCTGGTGCCGAGGCATGGAGCTGGTGCCGAGGCATGGTGCTAGTACCGAGGCATGGCTCTCACCATTCCTTCCTAGTGCACAGCCGGGAGCGGTAATATACAGGAAATTAGAGGTACTGGAAACCTAGCTCTGCCCAGCAGTAATTCTCACATGCTAATCATTATTCAGTCCCTGCTGGGCTGATCTGTGTCTCTCCAGAGCCTCTCTAAACACTCTTTACTAGTGCAGAGTGCCGGAAGCTGTGATGTACAAGAGGTACAAGGGGTAGCAATGGAGCGTATCCAAATTTTGCAGATAGCAGAATGGGCACATATTTTGGGAGCCTGTCCTGAAACAAGTCTGTGGAAATGGGCGGCAAGTTGATAGACCAATCCTTTCTCTGAAGTAATTAAAAAGCCTCTATAAAGAGGTGCCTAGTGTTTCAGATTCCTGTGGCAGAAACATTTGTATGCATGCACCTTAATAGACAAATATTGTAATATATGAGCATTATCATTCCATCTATCAGCAAAGCAAGTACAGCTAATTTATACATTTGCACTAATAAATGATCTCTTAATTTGGCACTATAAGATAATAGCTGCTGGGGTTTCCCTGTCTGCCCCTGATGCTGGGCACAAGGGCTTGCAATCTGTCTATTACAAGGTGCGATGGTAAAATTCCTGAAATCAGTTGAACGTTTATAAAGATTTTAGGTGGAAGGCACCACGGCAGCGCTCTTCTGAGCTGATTTGTACCTGACTGTGTTATAAAGTGTGTTATAGCAAATATTAGTATTATTATTATTATTATTATTTTACTGTATATAGCACCAGCATACTCTGAAGCGATTTCAACCAAGATATAATCAACCCCCCCCCCCCCTCCTTTCCTTATCTTGGCAAAAAATAAACTGTTATATTGAAAATAGAGAAAACTGTCCGTCACGGTACAAAAGGAGTTTTTTGATGCACTCGTCTATCCGCGTTTGAGGCAGTTTGACGGGTGCTAGTGTTAAATTATGGGTTATTTTCCTTCTACTTACTGAAATGGATCAACAAAGCACTTCTCACCTATAATATTGTGTCATTTCACAGAGAAGCTGAACAGGCAGCAGCGAGATGGAAATTGCGGAGCTTTGTGGGGTTCAGTCGAAGCTGTAAAAGCAATGTTTGATATTAATGTAAAAATACAGCAAAAAGTCTATTTCACCAGGTACTTTCTATGCGCTGGGCTTTTATAAAACTATACTCCTGGCCTTCCCAGAAGCCCCCGTGGCTGTGAACATTATATTGTTTTGTATTACACATCTAGGACAATGGCATAAATAGTAAACAGTGTCACATACCAGGGGCATCGGTGCTGTCGCTATGTGTGATCTTTATATTCACTAATTTGGTAAATGTTCAATAACTGTTGATTTAACCAACTCCTCGTCACCATAGGGTTACACATTGACCACTCACTAAGCTGCAACTTCCCACCTTGGCTATTGCAAACCAGGTTACACATGATCAGCGACACCTCCAACTTTACAGCCTTCAAATATTATCTGCAGGAACACGTTGAGTTATGGAAAATAATTCATGTGGAGGGTTAAGCTTCATCGCAGATACAAATATACATCTACTGCGGGTTTGACAAAGTAGGGATGTTGCCTATAGCAACCAATCAGATTCTAGCTATCATTCATTTAGCACATTCTATACAATGACAGCTAGAATCTGATTGGTTGCTATAGGCAACATCTCCACTTTATCAAATCCGCAGTTTAGTAAATATACCCCCTGGTGTAAGAACACCGGTAGGCTAGGGGCGAAGGGCAGGGGTCGGCTACATTTTTAAGATTTAAGAGCAGAGAGAAGATGTTGGGCTGCAGAAATCATCTTCTCTGTTCGAAGGGCGGAATATCAGCGATGTAACTAATGCTGAGCAAGCACTCGGACACAGAGGTACCTGGTGCTGTATTCTGGTTATATAGGGGCTGCCTGCGGGGTCTGTTACACGGGACTGCAAGCTAATCACATATAATATGTTCATGTTACATTGTAAGTATATATATATATGTGTATATATATATATATATATATATATATATATATATATATATATATATATATATATATATATATATATATATTACAAAACTTTGACTGTATTCTAAACTGGTACAGTGTGTATAGTATACAGAGGTGTCATCGTTAAAATAATGAAGATTTTTTTTCCCCCCATCAGAACAAAAAAAAAAATGTTGTGAGATCGAACTGACATCACAAAGTGATCAAAATGGCTGATAACATTATATAACATGTTATCAGTTATTTTAATAATTTGATGATGTCAGAAGGATCTCATAACATTATTATAATATACACAGCCATGGCTGCAACCATCAATACAATATATATATATGTTATAGATGCTCAGGGTCGGTTTCCCGAGAACCGAATATACCCGAACTTAGCAGATCCGAGTACTGAGCCGAGCCGGCTCGGTACCTTCTCGCTCTTACGGATTTGAAAACGAGGCAAAATGTCATTGTGGCGTCATCGGATCTCGGATCTTGCGAGTTTTTTGGATTCTTTTCTAAGATCCAAAATAATGGGTGGGAGGGAGGGCGGACCCCCATTTTTCTTTTCTGCCACTGCTGTGTGCCAATGTGTCCTAGATGTGGTAGGAACTGTCATGTGTTTGTGTCATTGCTCTGTCGCTTACCATCCAGCCAGGTCGCTGCAGTATTTGTCCGAAAGTGTATGAAAATAATATTGTGATCTGTGAGGTGGTCAAAATTGAATGCAAATGACTTGAAATTAGTGTTATTGAGGGTAATAATAATGTAGGAACAAAAAAAAGAGCAAAATTATGTCATTTGAGCATATTTTAGCAATTGTTCTCAAAAATCCAAAACCAAAACACACGAGGGCGGTTTTGCCAAAACCAAAATCGAAGCACGAATCTAAACCAGATCCAAAACCAAAACCAGTCCACGGGTGTCAGTGAGCATCTCTAATAAACATATATATATATATATATATACACTCCAGGGCAGCTCTGTTCCCAGCTATTTGTATTCTAATGTACATTACATGTTACCTTTTAATTAGTGGAGATTTTAGACCATTATCTTCCTGTACGGCACATGTTGACATTACGTTCCTAATGTTGTGGTGTGGTAAAATTTGTTCTTAAGAATTCTCGCAATATATATTATATATAATAGATGCTACTCTGGTATATTTTTAGGTTGGGGATAGTTGGTGTCTACTAATCATTGTTCCTACACTTCACCACTGAACATCCAAGTAGCCCAGTAATATGGTCCACGATTTCCCTACATAGTAATCTGCCTCAAGCTTTTACCTTGAATTGGGAACAGACACGACTGTAGCGATGGCCAATTACTAAATTATAAGCTCACCGGCTGACCTAATCCGTCACTAAGGTGAGATGTAGAGGAAAATAGCTAGAACAAAGTTTTTGCTGCCAACTTTTGAAAATATATATTTTCTGACTACTGACAATATTTCCTGACATATTGGTAATATAGTATGAAAATGTTTTAAAAAATTACATTTATGAGCAATGTAGAGGTTAATGTTGCTCAGAGATTGCAAATGAGGGTTTAAAAACTTAACTCAGACCCAACCACTCATACTCACAGGGCCACCATCAGAGACATATCTTTAATTGCTGCAGTTCTCACGTTCAGCCAGGAGGTGTCAGTGTACTGTATAGCAATACAAACTGTTGAGAAGGATATGAACCGGACAAAAAATATATACCCTAGAAGACTTGTACCATGTTGGGCATCTGAATGACCTCAGCTGGTGTTAATGATGGAGGGCAGGACCCAATCTGCATGCCACAGTCCCCGATGGTGCCCTTCATATTGGCAGATGCCCTAGATCACCACCCCAACCAAACTTAGACAAGTACAGAAAGGTTGGAGAATGTTAAATGTCATTCACATTTACAGGACATAAGTGAGCGACGTTTTATATTCTCCATATTAAATAATGTTATACCTGATCTACGGAGTTACATATAGGCTGTTGTGTGAGAGTAAAAGGATTTCCACAAACAGAGAACAGTTTGTGGACCGTTGTAATACACGGTGAATGTTCAGATACTGAGAACTACAGCCAGCAGATATTGAGAATAAACCATACTTACCAACTCCCGGAAACTTGTTTCCGGGAGAGGGGGCGTGACTGGAGGGCGGGAGGGGGCGTGACTGGAGGGCGGGAGGGGGCGGGACGAGGCCAATCGCATCATTTTGGACCCCCCCCCCTGCAAAACCGTAATTTGCGTCACGGGGGGCGGGGCCAAAATGACGCGATTGGACTCGTCCCGCCCTCCAAAATGGCGTGATTTTCGGTGTGAGATTGGGATGCGGGAGAAATGCCAGCTGAATTTCGGGAGTCTCCTGGACTTTCCGGAAGAGTTGGCATGTATGGAATAAACCATTAAATGAGCGCCATTCATTCAGTATTTTATGCACCCCCAATACGTTGGCACTCTGTGGGACCACCTGACTTTAATGGTAGCGCTGGTATTGCCCGTACCTTTCAGTGCTGATATTTGTAGTTTACTTGTTAGTATGTTCCAGCAACAGAAAAGCTGGGGGTAGACTACAAATCCCAGCATGCCCTATTGGCTCAATGACAAGAAAGAGCTTGCTTTGCTTTAAATTAAAATATCCACACATTCATTTTTGATAAGTGTGGGTTTAATAAACGGGCTCCTTAGCCCAAGAAATATCCACCTTTTTTTTTTTTTTTTTTTTAAGATTAACCAACTGCAAAGTACTACTGCACCTCTTGTGCTCCAAGTCTGTAAGCACGAACGTCCGCACAGTACCACTTCTCCTGATCCCTCTGCTGCATCTGTCCTCATTTCGTAGGCTGTCTAAAGTTTATTGAAGAGGGGCATTTCTTCTTCTGGGGTATTGTATTATACTGGTGTGATCGTTTCATATTGGTTACACTTACATTTTGTAACAAAATACTCTTGTGGTCCAAAAATAGGGAATATTTTGCTTCTTCAATTATCATTATTTGGTTTATAAGCATTAAAAGCCCAGCTAATGATAGAGAGTAGGAATACACTTGAAAGAAGGGGCTCTGAATGACATGATAGGGATATTTACATATATAATATCTCAGTGACTGGTATATACACACATACATGTGCCCTGGATATATGTACATCTATATTGCATATTTATATATAGTACAGGATATCTATAGGACAGTGATCACAATGAGAATAGGCTCTTATCATATTCCTGTGTATTCTAGTATTCAGTATTCTTATTATTCTACACTTACAATATTATCGCACTTTACTGTTTTATACAGATAATTGTAGCAAGCTGTGCTGTATGCAGAACTCTTACCACGGGGTGTTAGACGGGTAAACAACACATATATACTTGTCTAGATTTAAAGCTCCTCTCTCAGAATAAGGTGTATATAAGCCTCTCTCATTTAATTGAGTTTCCACTTACAGCCTGTTTTGACCTCATTTGGACTCCTCAGTGCAAGATGGAATGTTCTGATGAGCAAGTGAAAAGGTGAAACCGACCATCGGGACGTGAACATTCTGTGTTAGCAGAAACCCATGTAATCCGCTAAAAGTCCAATGGGTAAAACATTAACTCGTCAGGCAGCCATGTAATAAGGAATTTCCCAGAAGTCTCTTCTGAACGAAAGCGGTTTATTTGCCGTGTGAGGATATGTAATGAAACAGTGTTCAGAAGCTTGTTTTCTGGCATTCAATATTCAGAAGGAAACAGTTGTGGAAGTAGGTGTTTATACGGGGGTAATGTCATACCACCACTTCTCCTACTGCCTTCATTGTAACACTATCACACTCCAGTCACTTACATTATATACACTATATGGACAAAAGTATTTGGCCACACCTGTTAATTGAGGTGTTTCAATCAGACCCGTTGCCAGTGGTGTATAAAGTCCAGCACCTAGCTATGTAGTCTCCATTTGCAAACATTGGAGATACACAATGCGTCGTTCTGAAGAGCTCAGTGACTTTAAGCGCAGTACTGTGATAGATGCCACCTTTGCAAGACAGTTCGTGAGATTTCATCCCTGCTGCAAAGCAGAAGACCGCGTAAAATCACAGAGCGGGATTAAGGACTGCTAAGGCGCATGGTGCGTAAAAGTCACCAACGCTCTGCTGATTCCATAGCTGAAGAATTCCAAACTTCCACTGGCATTAATGTAAGCACAAAACCTATGCGGTGGGAGCTTAATAGAATGGGTTTCCATGGCCGAGCAGCTGCATGCAGCCTCTCATCACCAAGACCAATGCCAAGCATCAGATGGAGTGGTATAAAGCACATCAACACTGGACTGTGGAGCAGTGTAAACGTGTTCTGTGGAGTGATGAATCACACTTCTCTGTTTGGCAGTCAGATGGGTGAGTCTGGGTTTGGTGGATGCCGGGAGAACGTTACCTGTCTGACTGCATTATGCCAACTGTGAAGTTTGGTGGAGGAGGGATAATGGTATAGGGCTGTTTTTCTTGGTTTGGGCTTGACCCCTTATCTCCAGTGAAGGGCAATCTGAATGCTTCAGCATACCAAGTCATTTTGGACAATGCTATGCTTCCAACTTTGTGCCAACAGTTTGGGGAAGGCCCTTTTCTATTCCAACATGACTGTGCCCCAGTGCCCAAAGCAAGGGGGCCCCGACCTCAACCCCATCGAACACCTTTAGGATGAACTGGAATGGAGATTGCGAGCCAGATCTTCTCGTCCAACATCAGTGCCTGAACTTATAAATGCTCTACAGAATGAATGTACACAAATTCCCACAGAAACACTCCAACATCTTGCGGAAAGCCTTCCAAGAAGAGTGGAAGCTGTTATCACTGCAAAAGGGAAACCAACTCCATATTAAAGTATATAAATTAATAAAATGTCATTACAGTTCCTGTTGGTGTAATGGTCAGGCATCCGAATACTTTTGTCTATGTAGTGCATATATATATATATATATACAGTGGTGGAAGTGGGGTATACGGGGTACGTCATACCACCACTTCTCTTACTGCCTTCATTGTAACACTATCACATTCTAGTCATTTACTTTCCTATGACATTTTCATCCCGCCACTTCCTCGTATCCCCACCGACCACTGGTGGGAGGTGCAGCAATGAGCGATCTTGCATTTGTCAACGCACAAGTTTCTGAATACCACATTTTACTGCCTGCGAAAAGGGAAATTTCGCAAATTGCGCTCATGAAAACCACCCAAACTGCGTGAAATGGACATTTCTTCCAGCTTAGTGAGCGCCGTCATTACAATGCACATTGATCCATGAACGCTTCATGCCTGTGTCAGATATTTATATCCTGACATTTCTTCATCCCTTCGCTCTGAGAGACTGGAATATCCACGTGACTGTAACTTAGATACCTCAGGAGAACAATGTGCTGTGTAAATACATAAAGGTAGAAGTCACATTTAATCTTTATTTCTGGCTTTCCCAGCGTCCTTTAGGTCTGAGGATAACTTGCCCTCCAGGTCCTCCATCTCCGGCTGAGTCGTTTGCAGTCGCTGATATAAATAGACTTTCCGGTGACCCAAAATGACACGGGAATGAGAAGGATGAACGTGTTGTCCTAAATCTGGTGCTAGAATAGAGACAATTACACAGAATAAAGCGATGACGGGAACACTGAACAATCCTGGATACGGGCACTAAGCATTCATTGCTCTTTACCTGCAGTGCTGCAGGAGATCTTAGTTATTGATTCTTAGCGGTATTTTCACGCACATTTCTTTGCACACTTAATTTCTGTCTCCTCTCACTGCTGTGACAGGTCTCTCAGATGGAGATTACCGCAAGCTGGAGCACAGCGGATTAGGGTCAGGAACAGGTTCTTTGAAAAGTCTTCCTCTTCTTGCACGACAGTTATATAGGGGCACATTTATCAATATTCACATAAAGTGAAAAGTAGTTTTCAATCCTTATCGCAATGATAAGGATTGAACTACTTCTCACATTTATGTACAGCCGTGCAGAGAAACAGCAGTTCCGAAAAACTGCTGTTTCAGTGATAAAAAAAACATACTTACCCCCCTCTTCGGAAGCGCTGTCTCCGGGTCTTCTCTTCACTCTTCAAGTGCGCATGTCCAGTTCCAAGAACTGGACATGCGCACACAGATCCCCTCTCTGTCTCTGCAACGATAGTTGCAGAGAGAGCGCTGAGTGACAGGGAGGGATCATGTGATCCCTCCACACATGCGCTGTACAGCTCTGCTCTCCGGAGCAGAGCTGACAGCATTAGATTTCCTCAATTCGGATGATGTACGCCAGCTTCAGCTGGTACATTAACATGACAAGTTCCCGAAAAAAATGTTTTTTCGGGACTTGTTAGATTGCGGCCAGGAGCAGTCACCATTCTGTTGAATGGTGACTGCTCCCAAAAACGAAGAGGAGTGCAAAGCAGCAGATATCCATGATATCTGCTGCGATGCCCCCTTAATAAATTTGCGGAGGACACTGTGGGACCTTAATGACCCGTTAAAAGCACTATCGTGCTTTATTAAATATGCCCCAAAGTTGTTTAAATACGTCAGTTCCCGCGTAGAAATCTTCTGCGCCAGGTTATCAGGATGGTGTCAGACGGCGCTCAATCTCTCCTGCGCTGACACAGTGACGTGAATCCCATCACACGGGACTAAGCTGAGACGATGCTGCGTGCAGCGTTTTCTCGCGTACCAGGAGCAGTGTTCCCCTTCACCGCAATGTGGAGTAATTGAGAGCTATGAACTATCACTCATCATCATCAGCTATTTATGTAGCGCCACTGATTCCGTAGCGCTGTACAGAGAACTCACTCACATCAGTCCCTGCCCTATTGGGGCTTACAGTCTAAATTTCCTAACACACACACACACACACACACACACTAGGGTCAATTTGTTAGCAGCCAATTAACCGACAAGTAAGTTTACTGGTTAACAAAGTTCGAGGGGTAAATGTATCAAAGTCCGTTTTTTTTCATGTGGGAGATCGGCGACTTTGCAGCTAAAATTTAAAGCGGCGATGGCTTGTAAAGGCCATCGCCACTATAAATTTTAGCTGCAAAGTCGCCGATCTCCCGCGAGATGAAAAAAACGGACTTTGATACATTTACCCCCTAGTGTACAAAGCGCCCATCTGATCCCACTTTTGGGGGAGTATTTAGAAACGGGAGGAAGCTCACATTTTTGTCGGATTTAGGGCTTCTCCCTAATTAACATGTCACTGCCGCTATCGAAAGCCGTCATCAATGGGTCTCTGGCGAAGGCTTCCCTGTGCGTGTGCCGCTGTTTTAGGATATAGCAGAGAGTATTAACTGAAGAAAAATACTTTATTATTTAAATACAGCATTTTTTCCTTAGTGAACAACATTAAAATAATTATTTTTTTCCTATCGTTTACATTTTTCTCTATTATTATTTTTTCTGTCGAGCGTGGGGCTGGAAGCCCATCCCCGCATGTGTGAACCGGCAGCGCACAGCGGTGGGACCCTGCACTTTTTTCTGACTGGGGGCAGCCATGATGATGTGGGTGTGGGTGATCTATGTGCTGAGATAAAAAAAAAATTGTGTTTTTGTTTTGTTTTTTTTATTAAGTTTCGAGCTGTTTATTGATCCGAGTCAGTCACTTAGGCTATGGGACATACTTTCACAGAAATATGGCAGCAGACAGTCAGCAATGTCTGGATGATTTTCTCAGCACAATACTGTTATGGATGAAAGGAAGGATAGATCTGGCCAGGACTGGAGGTAAAGGGGGTGATGTGACATACACGGATATACTGACAACTGACGTGGTCCCAGCTTGTGTCACCATCACTTGGCGAGGGAGCTTCATAATATGTCGCCTCACCCTCAATGGGACAAAAAGAACTCGCTGCTATTGATGTATAAAACTGACTCTGGGCTCAGGCGGGCCCCTCCTAGTGACGGGGCCCGGGGCAGTTGTCTTTGGGGTCTGCCTCAGGACATGGCATATATATAGAGGCATAGGCTTATGATATAGACATTGCGCTACATAAGCTTGTATATCCACAGGACATACTTTCTCACCACATCGCGCACACAGATGGCATCACATGGATTACGCTGTGAAAATAAAGTGGTACAATGGGCACGACTGAGAACTTGGTACATTTGGCAGGGAATGGGTCACTACCAGTGTACCATCAGTGGTAACTACACCACAGGTGGATTGTGTATGGTTAATATGGAGACACAAGGGCAGTACTCTCCCTCCACATATGAATGGTGTTACCGTCAACGTCCTGATGGTTTACCCCATTGCAGTGCCTATGATTTAGCCTAAGCCTGACAGTACAATGATTATGGGTTAATGTTCTGTGCATACAGCATTAAAGGAAATGTCCATCATTAAGAACATTTGTAGACCCATTATAAATACTATAATTTGCATTTTTTGTTAACCTTGCTTTTCCCGTTTTGCAAGCTGCAGCCACCATCCAGTAGCTGTAGTGGGTCTTATTTTGTAAATATCTTCCACCTGTTGCCAGACTAATACTTGGACAGGGAAACCTTCTGAATGAAGCATTTGATCTGCTGCTCCCACATGATTCACCATACTGTCAGCGTGTAAGCGATTGGCGCATGGACTTCAGTTGTATGACAGCGGGGTAATGATGCTAGGAGGTCTCATAGACACACGCCGTATGCCTACAGGTCACATAGTTATAAGGTTGACTGCAGACACGGCAGGGGCAAACGCAAGATTTGTAGAGGGGGGTTTCCCGCACCATGCCACCAGTGGGCGTGACCAGCATACATGGGGGCGTGGCTATAATATTAGACAGTGCTTGGCTGCTCTCCAGCTCTTCCTATCCCCATAATATACATGGGCAATGCTGCATGCACTACTGTTAGGTCCTATTCAAGCAGAGCTGTGTGAAGCGGGAGCAGGGTCCAGCCACCTCAATTATACAGTGCCCCAGGCTTTGAGGGGGGTTTCCAGGCACTAGAAACCCCCCCCCCCCCCCCCCCCCCACCCCCTTGGTTTGCCTATGCACGGGTCAGTGTAGTCCAAGCTTTAGTTGTTGGAAGGTTTCTCGTGGAATCCAGGGGAAGCTACTTACAGCCCAGAAGCCACTTTATACAGAAGGGAACTGTACCTATACCAGGTGGTGAGGAAGGAAGCCGCATACGCTGTCCTGTTGATGGGGGGGAAGGTGGACATTTCTTATAGTTATGTAACAAGACAGAACTGAACATTCCTGGTTACTGTGATTATAGATTTTCCAATTTTTCCAGGTTGTGCTTTTTGATACTTGCACAGAGAAATGCGCTGACAATAAGGAAAGTTTCACTGGCGAATGCAGTAGTAGAGGGAGGCGACTGATCTCCCTGTAGAGCGGAGAAAAGTTGACTGCGAAACGTGTTTCGTTGTGGAACTCACAGTTTCCCAGATGCGCCACGTTCCAGCGACACAATCTTCCGCAATCTGCCGTTCATGGGCTTTATAGTCTATGAATAGAGCTATGATGAAGCTGCTGTAACCAACATACAAAGCCCGTTATGCAGAAATATCATGTGATTCATGTGAAGCATTCTTCTATATTGTGAATTGGCCACGGCAAAAGTCTAAGGGGTAGATTCAGTTCCCCTCGTTGTTCTTTAGAATACTGCGACCTGTGCACTATTACCGTTACTACCGTAATTTCTCAGCTGATTTGTGCTGGCAGCTCTGTGACAGGCGGGCAACAATCTGCGTTGAAGTTACCATAGTAACGGTAATAGTGTGTGGGGCACATTGTTCTACCCCTAAATGTATTTCTCTCCGTATGACAGATAAAGGGAGATTACATCATATTTTAAGTATGATTTATTTTGACTTTAATGATCTATAAATATTCTATAAAACACATGGAAATACCTATTTGTATTAGAAGCTGCCATATCCCTTGCTCGGCTGAAGAGCTTTCATCCAGAGAGTAGAATGGAACAGCGCCCCCCAGTGGATAATTATTATGAAAAATGATAGGCTACCTGGACTTTTTACCAAGGCGTAACTCTTGGTCAAATTCAACGGTTGCGTTTGTTTTATTCAACTAACAATAAATAATATTTAGGTGTAAAGTCCCTTTATTATGTCACTTTGAAAGGGGATACTATATGGATTAGATGAATAATGATGTATCACTGAGAGGGGTATTAGTATTATTTATACATTTCTGTTATAGAAAAGGAATTTAATATTTTCTCGTAGAGAGGACACAATTTATCTTTCTCTGTCTAGCCCTCTCCTTAAAGTAGACCTAGTCGACATGAAGCTGTCCAGTTTTTATGGAACTACAAGTCCCAGCAAACCAGAGGATGGCATGCTAGGACTTGATGTTCTACAAGGAGTTGGCGCCCATGAGATTGGTTTAATACCATTATGAAATAGACTGTAGGAACTTCTGACCATTTGAAGAAATTCTCTTTATCTTACACGTCTCCCGTTTTCCTTCCAGATGCCAAAGGGACGATCCGGGAGATCGTTCTCCCCAAAGGCCTGGATCTTGACCGGCCGAAACGCACCAGGACCTCCTTCACCGCAGAGCAGCTGTACCGGCTGGAGCTGGAGTTCCAGAGGTGCCAGTACGTTGTCGGCAGGGAGAGGACGGAGTTGGCGAGACAACTTAACTTGTCCGAGACACAGGTGAGGAACGCTGTCTTTGTTTAACACTTGTCAATTAACCTTTATTACTTATTATTTCAGGACATATATATATATATATATTTTAAATAAATGCACCTGTTTGTTGTTTACCAGTGTGTGGAGATCCATAAGGTTCAGAGGTTGGGTTCGTCAATGTAGAAGGAGAGGGATAGATGGAATCTAGGTACTCCTAGGTTACTGTTACTTTGCTGCAAAAGTGAATGACAAAGGGATCTTACTGGTTTAGAATATTATTTTTATCCTTCACTCCATCACCCTTCATCACAATGGTCACCTGATTTGTGTCATCTTGCAGTTAATAGTGGGGTCATAATGACGTAATTTACATAGGGACGAAGTGAAGCAGGATACAGGAGGTTGGCCGACTCCCTGAAATTCTGGAGTCCCCAGGACATTCCAGGAGATTAAGGATGATATTTAGCTTTGCAGAGGAAGCGGGGGAGCAACAGTAGGAGACAGGAACTTCATCCCCACAGAGGTCTGCTGCACAAGAAAAGATTAATACAATGATCTGTATACTTTTATATAGTTTCAAGCCCTGCCTTCCTTTCTAGTCCTTCTATTGAACCATCCTGCCACAACATGCCATGTTTCCTTGTCAGGCGTAATGTTGGAATTCACAGAAGAGAGAGCAAACGTTGCTGTTACTGGTTTCTCAGCTATGTGTGTTCAGTTCATGACATGTACTCCCAGCCCACTCTATGTCCAGTGCAACTAACTACTATCTACTCTATTCCCTCTCTAGCAGTGATATTAATGATGCTGAGAGTTAAATCACATTATGTAGTCTTGTCTAAGATTGTCATTTATTAACCAATGATGAGCCAACTTTGCTGTGGTAACGGTTTGCCAAGTTGAGAGTGGATCCCAAGTGATCACCAGTAATCAGGGAGATCATGTACATTTGATTTTTCCTGCATTGTCTGGGAGACATGTAGCTTGTTTACAGTGTTATTCTTCTGAAAACCGTGTTGTGTGAGAAGGGTATCAGGCCTGATGCTGGACTCTTTCATAAAGAATGTTTTGTGCTCTATGTTTTAGACATAGGATAGTGTTATGTGATCAATCGTGCCTCAATGGAACGTAAAGGTAACGTTTTTCCTCTGCTCGGAGAACTTAATTTCTTTATCATACTCACATTCATTATTCTCAGGATCTATATTTATTTCTCTGCCTGGTGGCGGCTGAACTATCAGCCATAGGATCGGACAGAACAGCGCCCCTAGTGGTCACAGCGCCATGGGAGGTAACCAGTATACTTTATCCCTCGTGCAGGAATATGATGCTGTATGGTTTTAAGGAAAACATGGGGGACACCCTCTCAGCTTTCATATCCTTGGATTTAGAGGGAATTACTGAACAGTAAAGATCTAGTAAGAGAGGATCTAGAAGGATCTCGTGTTACGGGTTTTACGGGATAGAGTAGAAGGACGTGTTATGGAAGCGTCTAACGCTATGGGGTACATTTACTAAACTGCCGGTTTGAAAAAGGTGTTGGAGATGTTGCAACCAATCAGATTCTAGTTATCATTTATTTAGTGCTCTCTACAAAATGACAGCTAGAATTTGATTGGATGCTATAGGCAACATCTCCACTTTTTCAAACCCGCAGTTTAGTAAATATACCCCTATGAGTTTTCCGGGAGAGAGTGGAAGGTCTGGTCTTATATTATGGATTTTCTGGAAGAGAGAGAATGGGACCACTTAACCCTTTTTTGACCCCTTTGTTAAAAAGATCCTGACCGGCCAAGTGTGGTTGCAGGGAGTATGGGGGATACATGTGCGCTTCTCAATAATCGTATTAGCCCGCACAATCTGGCTATAGCAGGGCTAGTTTTAGGGATTATGCTGCCCCCTTGTACTGTGGTAAGGGTCTTTCTGACTGATCTGACATTCTAGAGAGACCCTTTTACCTCATCCACATGGAGCATTAAATACAGTCTATATATTCATATACAATCTGTACATTGCCAGGACTGAACAAAGAGACATAGAAGAGAGAACATTTCCTTACAGCTTACGGCAGGCTTTACCCGCTGGCTGTGTTGGGAGCTAATGAATGGTTTAATGGGAGTATGAAAATAGTAATCAACATTTATCCGGTAGTGTTTGGGAACGCTCACAAGGAAAAGAAATCCCTATAGAATGCAGAGGAGTGAGATGTTCAAAGCTCTTCCAGGAACTATTCTCCTCATTCTGAACAAAACTTGAATATTCCGAAATGTCACCGTGGCTTTGTTCATCTCTACAACATAAAACAAGACATGAACAAGGACTAATAACTACATATAGCTGGCGTGTTTATATGTCACGCACCCGTCGCAATATATATGGTTATATACAGGGTATTTTTTTTTTGGACTCCCCACTTCCAAGCTCCTCAACCCTGTAGACACTTTGTACAAACCAACATAAAACAAGTCCATTTAATTACACATACCCCCTTGCCAAACAATGTGCACAGACCCCAGCTGAATACTCAATACCCCCATCCCCCATTATGTCGCTCATTCATTATTTTAGGAGCCCCCTATGCATTGTTGCCCCAGGTGACCTCCAAGATTGGGCTAATGGTAGTGGTGGACCTAAATGTATGGCAGCCGATGGTGGTAACTGCTTGTGACTCACTCTGTCTTTAGGTTCTAGGCTGGTGCCTATGTTGTCTGGCTGGTAATCCAGCATCGGTTACCTTTCTTGGGGTAATAAAGCTGGCTTTCCATTCATGTCAGCAAATACTGTGTCTTCTCAATAACAATACAATGACACAGTCATTCACTGATACGTGAAGATCTGGATTACTCAGGTGGTGACATGTAGGTATCTCATGGAGCCAGGACAAGAGTCGTAGAAAGTATTGTGTCTCCCAGCGCAGTGAGGCCCCATCTTTTTGTAGCCCAGTATGATTTTGTTATGGGACCCAAAAGAGGTGGTTACCAATACTATGTTTTACATATCTGACCATCAGGGAAACCCAAAACCACCTTCTGTGTACCCATCTCACCAATTGGAGCCTATACAAGGAAGTTGTTTAGTGATAATTGTGACAAAATGGAACAATGCAAATGCCATGTTATTATTATCCTTCTTATCATTATCATTATGCTTGTTTACTTCTAAGGTTCCACAGCGCGTTTCACCACTGGACATTGTAAATAGCAGGACATACATAAAACATGCTCATAGAAGCATACATGAGCATTGAATGCTGATGACATAGTCGCAGTTGTGTGTCGGATTTGTGTGATGTTCCAGTGGGAAAAGCAAAAACCAGTTTGGCAAATGGGCAACTTTATGGACAGTAGGACAAATAAGAAGACACAAAGGCTGTGGACTGGGCAAGTAAGCAGACACAAGTCTCTGAGAAACCCTTATCTCAGATAGATATAATCTCTTGTCCAGTAAAGTAGCTGAGGTCCACTCATTCTGTAAACCATTGGTGACCCACCATGTTTAATGTATTCTCCACCTTTTGGTGCAACGTTGGTTGTTATTCTCAGTTGTATGCTCAGAACAACAGTGTCCAGTACTTACTATTGGTGGGGTCCTTTCTTGGAAGATGAAGGACCTGACTCTCAACTAGAAATGAAGGCTGGCTAGTGATTGTGTAGTCATCACACTCGTCCATTAGCCATTCGTCTAATGCTTATACACCATGACCCCAGAGTCCAAAATACAGTCACCGATCCTCCACAAATACAAAGCCACCCTTTCCCTTCCAAAAAAAACAGCTTTATTATATTAACAACTATAATTCCTTGGTGGCAAACCAAACACATACAACACCATCAGCATAAGCTGTGGACATGTACTCCGTCCACTCCACCAAAGGTTTACCTGCTATGCCTACCAGCCGTGTGCCCAAGACCGTGGTCACCTCTCCAGCCTGCAGCTGTGATAATGAGGAGCTAAAAAGAGTAAATACCTAAAATAATACCCGCATGTGGGATGGTGGGTGGGGTAGAACATAACTGAACCATCTTAATCCCACCCCTATACAGTCTCCCAGCAGAGGGCGCCACTAATAGTAAGCACGGGACCTGGATGCAATGAGTAAATGGTTTCGGTGCGGCCATGAGATGGGGTCAACTGGGCCAACTGGTGGAGAGTGTTACAATGGTAAAGACTCCCGCACCAAATCAGCCCTTAGTGAGCTACCTTTAGCCTATTAGTTGTCTCCGGTACCGTTGACGGTGGAATATATTTTTACAGCCAGGTAGATATCCAGATAAAAGAACACTTAAGTTTATTAAGACAATAAAATGCGAAACATTTGATGACCTAATTATAACCCCTTATTTGTATCCTTAACACTACCATAGAAATAAAGGAAACACTGAACTTGTTGGCAAATAGAAATTTCTTTTTCTAACTTTGTAATACACTGTATGGTTGGGGGGAGAACACTGTAACCAGATCGGCAAAGGTCCAATGCCAATCCAGATGTCCCATCGTCTACCTTGTGGACATCAATAACTTATACATTACCTTTACCTGAGCGCACTCTTATCATTTGTTTTTAATGGGGACAATAATTCCTGGCATTCCATAACCGAAGCCCTTCTGGGCAAATCGTAACGCAACCATCAAGCCCTCATAGGCGGTACTTGCACCGAACCTACGCCAAGCCTTCAAAGGGAAACGGTTTCCAAGTGCCTCAATACCAGCAATGTGCCACCCAACAACCTTGCCCGCCGACTCTACGGTGTTCTCCTGCAAAACCAAAGGCTGCACCAGCCATAGGGTCATGACCCTATTCATAGAACTCAGACACCACAGATTTTCACACACCACGGGTCTGCACCAGAACCCAGCATAGAGGGGGCACCTCCCTCACCACAGGCAAAACCAAAGGAAGGTGAACTCCACAGCCTGCTTATAGGAATGGCAGGGAGGGCAGCTTTTCCTGGATCCAATGGATCAAGTTCACTCCTTCATGGAACTTTATGCTTTTAACTTAAGCCTTCCCCCAATGACACCCACATTGGGCGTACCCAAACCTTCCCTTGTGAGGTCCAAACTAGCTATGTACACAAACCTCAGCTTTTAATTTCCCTCGGGCTTATTCCATCCCTCGGTTATTAAAACACCAACAGAGCCAGCAGTGGCTCCATATTGTTTCTATATACCATGTACACAATGGATCTCAGAGAAGATCCTAATCACTGGAGATGAGATTAACACGGGCATTGTTCCTGGATTTAACCCCTGCATTGCTGGTCTGCAGATTACACTCCCCCATAGAGTCTCCCAGCCCTTCTGGATGCATAGCTCAACTACCAGCCGGAGCAACGAGCCAGCACTTAGGGCAGCTACGGAACAGTCTGCACTTGACTTGACCTTGGCAGTATCTGGTTTACCGAGGGAGGTTATGCCTCTTTTAAAGACCAGTGCAAGCATGAAATACAGTTCAAACATACATTATACATACATTATGCACACATAGATATATGGGGCAACCTAAAGGGGATAACCAGAGGAGAACAGGTCCCGTTGGACCTAGCCTTTACTGAATGTGTCCTTCTCCTTGAACAAAAGAAATAATAAATACTCCTGACCAAAGTCCTGAAACGGGGTGCATCCACAGTGGGGTGAAGTGTTTTTTGTCACAAACCCACCAAAACACTAGTTTTGGTGGAAAACATCTATTGTGACTGGTGGCGGCCATATTATTGGATCTGTCTGTGTTTTGCCTGGCTCCAGTTCCTTGGTCCGTGAATGGATTATTTTATAAGAAATGTTTTTACAGAATTCAGTAATAATCCGCTCTCTCTAATAATGTCTTCCCCGCCACCAGAACAGGAGGAGGAGGATGAATGCCCACGCAGTGCATGGTCTATGTATGTTCATCTATTGCTAACTGGGGAACATAAGGTACTTAGAGGAAGGCTACGTATATATGTGGGCAGATCCCTCCACAGGTCACAGATAGGTTAATAAACTCTTATAGGTTATAAGTTCAAGTAGGGAATCTGGAGAGAAGCATCTGGTCTATGGATATTGAGACGCGGTGGAACTAGGCGACTGCAGAATAAGTAGGTCGCTGAATGCAGAGATTGTTCCCGCAACATCTCCGCCCCCTGGCCACAGACGATGGTATTTATTATACATCCCTCCTATAGGTCCGTGTGCAGAGACATCAAGACTTCTGTCAGTATTACTCTCCAGCGTCGTCCCTGGCCTAGCTACATTATCCTGCTCTTAGTTTTCAGTGTACTGAAATATACTGGGATTCAGTCCTGTAGAAATTCTCTTGTGCTGTGAGCTAATTGCAGGATATAGTATTTCAGCAAGATTAGCATGCATACATGTATTTTTCTACCAAAACCTTGTCCTTTACCACCACGCAGCCTATAAAGCTAGTTTTGGCCTGTGTTTTAAGCAGATGTTTAAAAGATTGGGCGCAAACACACATATACTGATATATACATTTATACACAGCTAATTTCTAATGACTCGAATCCTGGTTACATCCCTATCATGGTTTAATCCTTAAGGGGTGACAAGTGCAGAGCTTAAGGCTTAAACGACTAAGGTCACTATCGCTGCAGCTGAATAGCTTTTAAAGTCCCAGGACGTGCACAGGGCACGGCTGTGCGCTGATATAACGCAGGCGGCACCAGGAGATATATAAAACCGTTTTCTCCATGTACACCAGGCCTGATGGTGGCCCCAGCACTAGGAGATCAGTGGCTGGGTATCTCCACAGACTAAGCCAACAAGACATTCAGTGCACGAAGCAGCACCCTGAGATTAGGCCTCGATCAGTGTCTGACACTAAATAAATATTTACCTCAGAAAATGGCTTTTGAACAATGTGGGGGATAGAAGACACCTACATTATACAGTAATAGTGGCTCCGGCATGTTTTATCCTGTACATATAGTAATGTCATGTAATAAACAATCGTGGCATCCATTTTGATTTTCCGTACACACATTTCATTATTATCATCACCTACATCACATACTTTGCAGTGAAAAATGGACAATCATATCAGGGTTTTGGAACGATAAAAGGTTCTGTACGCGTTTCCTCAGAAGTGTTTACTGTTTCGTATATTTAGTACTTGAAGTCTACATGGTTTCTTCTCGATTAATCAAAATGGTGGTAGAATTGTCAAAATGGGTAAACAGACATTTGTTGATTTAGATCGATGGCAAATATGTAGCTGTATTTATGCTCGTTTTTTATTATTATGTCTTGGCAAATTCCTCCAACTAGACAGCATGGCTTCTTTTCGGCTTTATTGCTTTTTTTGTGGTGCACTCGAGTGTGTTTGGTTGATTGAATAACCGTCTGCATATGTGGTTAGTTCACGAGGGGGGGCTGTCTCCACCCCAATAATAATTTAATGAACAAGTGGTGTTTGCCCTCACTTCTCATGTTTATAGGGAATGGTAACTAGCCCATGTAATGTCATGTGACCTCCCAGAGCCAGTGGGAAGCCTGGGAAGGGAACCATGAGGGAATTTGCCCCACGGCCACAGGGTATCTCTTGATCTTTACAATTGAGGGCTGACGTTGGGAGAGTAGAGGAAGGTTTTCCTTCAGTGTTGCAATGACTACAGTTAGCGAAGCTGTATAACTGGAGGCTCTCTCTGGCCAGGCAGTCATTCCTGCAAGATTTCAGGACATTCGCTACGTTATCCAGAAGGAGAGCAGGGGCAAGCGCAGGACTTGTAGAGGGGGGTTTCCACACCACGCCGCCAGTGGGCGTGGCCAGTATGCATGGGGGCGTGGCTATAATTTAAGACTGTGCTTGTCTGCTCTCCAACTCTTCCTATCCCCATAATATACATGGGCAATGCTGCATGCACTACTGTTAGGTGCACACATCTCTCCCTTTTCAAGCAGAGCCATGTGAAGCGGGGGTAGGATCCTGTCACCTCAATTATACAGTGCCCCAGGCTTGAAGGGGGGAGGGGGTTCCAGGCACTAGGAACACCCTCCCCCCCACACACACACACTCGGTTTGCCTACGAAGAGCATAGCTGCAGGCTCATAATTGTTTGCTGCCGTTGTGTTCTCTCTTATATTCAAATGTTATGTGGTGGGATTGCTGAACCGTGAGCAATACACATGTGCCAACCTTCCCCTCAGTCCTCCCACCAAGCAGACAGATCTCTGACAGATCTGATCATACAATCTGAAAGATCCGGTTGTCTGATGGGGGGAAACAGACATGGCCGTTGTCTGACAGGATTTACTGTTCATCCTGATTGACATCTGATGGTTCCCTGTCAGATGTTAATCAGGATTTGCAGTGTTTTGGTGCCCATATACGCTGCGATAAGGTGACAATTGGGTTTAAAACAAATTAATTGCCTCCGAAATTCCTCATTACATTCATGGTACTGGCAGGGAACCCAAGAGGGGCAGAGAGCATTATCCAAAACGTATGATGTCTGCAGAATTACTGTTACTGTCATGGAGAAAACATGAATTGTACCCCTCAAATTCTACAGAAGAATGTCAGGATATCCATCCATGATCTGGAGCTTTAGGGGTCTATTTTTTTAAGCTGCTATGAGCCAAAAATCTGGAGAATGGCCATTGCTGCTCTCCTTTATCAAGGGGTTAAATCAGAGATTTCTTACCTGCTTTAACCCCTTGATAAATTACAAGATAGCTTACCTCTTCAGTCCACAGACCTCCATTGCGCCAGGAGAGGATGCCGTGGAACCATGGTCTGGTTTCATAGATACGCACATGTGCAATAGTTGGACAGGGGTCGGTTCCTACATTTGCCGGCAGGGTTATGCACCCACTAAAGGAGTTTTTAGTTAGTTTGGGAGGGGGGTGGAGGGTTTGCAGCACCCTGGTATGGTAAATACAAGGGTCATGCACATCAAAAGCCCTAAACATAGACATGATCCTACAACAGAGGAAGGGAAAATGCTGAAATGGCAATGGCAGGGAATTCTGTATCAATGTGTTCTATAAAGAAAAGGTAATTTTTCTGTGTTATATATATTTATTTATTGTCATATATATATATATAATATTATAATTATATTTATAGTGTGACCAGCCCAGCCTATTGAGCCTGATTGTGGCTGACCTGGGGACAACACACTCTTTGTCTCCTTGCATTGTAGCCAGTTAATCGGACTATAATCACTGATGCTGGATTCACTTTGGGGGTGGGTGGGTCTTTGCCATTTAAAAATATTTTTGATAACCCAAATAAAATGCTAGCCGTGATCTTCCAACTTGATGATGTTGACGACTGACACATCTAGTATGGGTCCGCATCAAGATAAAGCGCATCTAGCGGCGATATTATAATCTTACGTTATGTGCGACTCAAAATAACCGGGTAATAAGGCAGTTTTACAAAGAATTACATTATGTGTACGTTAAGGCCACAGAATTCTGTGCTACTAATTCCCAGACAAAGTGCTTCTCTGTCCGGCGCCATGGACACCCATAGACGACGTATGCTGCGCGGCTCACACTTCTTGTACGACGGTGCCGTCACATATACCGTCTCTCTCTGTACTTTTCATATATCACCTGGTAAAGAGAAACAAGTTGTAGTGCAGATGACTATAACCAGCCAGTGTTTTTGTTCATGCGGTTGCCGTGGATGAAATATGGAAAACTCCGGCAGGGGGGCTCAGTTATAATAATAATTGAATGGTCACCAGCTGAGATGGCAAGCTGAGTCATTTGCCTGTTTATAAAAACAAGCCTTCGTTCCCTTGTATTGAGTCGTCAGAAAGGCGCCTCTTACAGTAAGTGCTTTCTCAAGATGCTCGGTAATAGCTCGGCTGAAATTACTGCCGTTCTCACTCTCTTTCTGCTTCCATTTCATTTCCATCCTCGCTGCACCCTGAAAACCCACGGCCTCCTGTGGCTACAGCCGTCCACGAACCCAACTGTCCCATCCTGATCAAGGCAGCCTGTTTTATTATAGTCCATTGTCGATGTGTTTTTGACGCACGTAGTGTCTTGTACTCAGATGTTATCTTCTATATATATATATAAAAGAAGAAGTTTGTTTGTTTGTTGGCGAATTTCGTTCTACAGCTCTCAAGGTAAAGCTGCCAAATTTTACACAGTAATTTAGTATCGAACGAGTAAGCTACTAGATCACATAACGACAGCGCGACAAATTTTGAAAATATAATTTTTGACTACTGGACGGAAACCTCACCACAACACGACATATAAAAATAATATAGTTCCGAAAAAATCTTAAAATAGTCTGTATAATTATTCAGTGGCGGAACAACCATGGGTCAAGGACAGGTGCTGCCGCTATGGGGTCTTACCCCCCTTCCAGGCCCCCATGTGTCACCCAATCTCCCACTACCCCGAGAGACTATCGCTTTGCTCTGAAAAGAGCAGAGTACTCCAATCACAACTAATCATACTTTGTACCAAATTTAGGTTTAGAAGTATCCACAATGTAAAATGGACAATAGTGTTTATTATCAATAAACAGGGAATGCGCTCATACTATTTATTCCAGTGGATCTACAACTTCACTCTCTGTGTTAATCGTTACATATAATTTATACATAGTTATGTCTGAGAAGCATTAGACCGTTTGAATGAATATATGTTGTATACAATTTTATTTTCTTGAAACCATATTTTTTTTTCTCCAACAACTTCCTTTCATTCGGGTCTATTGACTATTGTTCCATGATAAAGATAAAAAAAATAGATAAAAATGATCAAAAACAAAATTAAATGAATGGGCCAGTTGAAAAAATGGTCCATAAATAATAAACAATTTTTGTTTTTGCTTTTGTTTTTCCAGAAGGGGCAGCAGCCTGGTAGGTGGGAACAGGTAGGGACATTGGAAGATATCTTCTATATCTTCCTATGTAAATCTCGTATCTTCCTTAGACTGCGATAGCGTAAATTGGCATTCACAGGAGATAGCCGGCAAATCTCTTCTCTGGCGTTGACTACCATCAGCGGCAGCCCTTTATAGACGTGGAGAAGCCCTATTACCAGTTTCGCTGTGGATAGAGCTTTTCTCTGTGTAATAAATAGCCCTCATTTTCAAAAACAATTCATATTATTAGAACTGATTATCCATTGGAATGTATGAACACAAAAACAGCACATCAAAAACAAAGAACACAAAGACAGAACACAAAGAACACAAAAATGTTGTTTTCAGGAACAAACATAGCTATGAACATCTGACGGCACTGAAGAGGTTAAAGGGCTGTTTTGACATAAAATCAGCCCTTGCTTGAAAGCTGTTCAATTCTTGTATTATTTTTGCACATAATTGTTATAATGTTAGGTCCACGATCAGCAAATAGGTCGATAAATGCAGAAAGGTGCCCCCCAACGACGGCCTTTGTGTAGTCCCACCTGTTCGCAGTGCACTCCCATTGCAGAGCCAGGGTGTACAAACACAACAGCATAGCGTGGCAAAGCTTGTTACCGGGATTAGCTCCTTGCAAAAATGTGTGGCTCACGTCCCCCATGCAGTCACAGTCTCTGCACGTGCGTACCTCTATTGTCTGCCCATTGCCAGTACTAGATTGCTAGGTGTTTGGATTATTCTGTATGAGGCGAGCAGGGAGCCTGAGCAGAGCCGCACGCAAGAAGCCATATTGGGTGCTAGAAGACTAATTGTGATTGGATGGAGGTATGCCAGGTTACCAGAATAGATCTCGCCCGAGGAGCGAGGGCAGGAGGAGGAGGGCACATACGGACAGAATAAAAAGCTCTGGCATTTTACTCCCACTAAAGTACACACAAGTTTTTCTTTTTTTTCTTTTATGTCGTTTTGTTGGTATAAATTAGGTTCTTCCCTATAATAAGAATGACAGCGGGTGCAGGAGTGCACAAAGGTCAGCTTATTGTGGTGGGCAGCAATTGTCGCTGACTCAAATAATCTTATGTTAGGCTCTGGACAATGCCGCGGGTCGCATTAAATTGTAATATTAATTTGTTGGGTTTTTTGTACAGTGCTGAGCGGTTGCAAGAATAGGACTTCAGGCTCTAGGTTGGAAATTCAAAGTGTTGGCCTGGCAAAGGTTAGATTAAATAAAAAATGCTAGAATAATATATTATATATTCTAGATCCTGTCTCTGTGATAGGTCCCAATCTTCAGCTCATCAATCTAATATACATTCTAGATCCTGTCTCTGTGATAGGTCCCAATCTTCAGCTCATCATTCTGTTATATATTCCAGATCCTGTCTCTGTGATAGGTACCAATCTTCAACTCCTCATTCTATTATATATTCCCGATCCTGTCTCTGTGATAGGTACCAATCTTCAACTCCTCATTCTATTATATATTCCATATCCTATCTCACTGATAGGTCCCAATCTTCAACTCCTCATTCTATTATATATTCTAGATCCTGTCTCTATGATAGGTCCCAATCTTCAGCTCATCATTCTGTTATATATTCCTGATCCTGTCTCTCTGATAGGTCCCAATCTTCAACTCTTCATTCTGTTATATATTCTAGATCCTGTCTCTGTGATAGGTCCCAATCTTCAACTCATCATTCTATTATATATTCCAGATCCTGTCTCTGTGATAGGTCCCAATCTTCAACTCCTCATTCTATTATATATTCCCGATCCTGTCTCTGTGATAGGTCCCAATCTTCAGCTCATCATTCTGTTATATATTCCATATCCTGTCTCTCTGATAGGTCCCAATCTTCAACTCCTCATTCTATTATATATTCTAGATCCTGTCTCTATGATAGGTCCCAATCTTCAGCTCATCATTCTGTTATATATTCCCGATCATGTCTCTCTGATAGGTCCCAATCTTCAACTCCTCATTCTATTATATATTCTAGATCCTGTCTCTGTGATAGGTCCCAATCTTCAGCTCATCATTCTGTTATATATTCCAGATCCTGTCTCTCTGATAGGTTCCAATATTCAGTTCATCATTCTGCCTTATATTCTGTGCCAAACTTCTCTCTACCTCAGCTGGTGTCAGTGCCGCTATGCTGTAAGGCAGCGATGTACCTGTGGCAGATCTAGTGGCAGATCTAGTGGCAGATCTAGTGGCAGATCTAGTGGTAGATCTAGTGGCAGATCTAGTGGCAGATCTAGTGGCAGGCCCTCTTTCAAAGGAAAGAATATGTGGCTGATGACATTGAACATGATTTACCCAGGGTCACCAGTATCATGACACCACTAGGAGGGAAAAGAGACAAGTGCTTAGTAGGACTTATAGAACAGAGGTTTCCCCAATCTATAACATGTGGGTGCTGAAAGAAAGCATGAAGTATGTGTAGGAATGGAGATAGGATAATACAGAGATTAAACAGAAAAGAGGGTGTCTTGAAAGAAAGATATTCTGTGTGTGTTGTGTGTCCATTCTACACGTTCATTTTCCAATTGAGAAGCCTTCTCATTTTCCCTCTGTGATGTACCAGTAACGCAAGTAACGAATGAGGACAATTGCTGGAGCAGATAATTTGCAGATCTACTGTACAAAATTGAGATTTCATTTTATGGAACAAGACATTCCAATGGAACACCAGGTGTTGGAGTTACAGATCCTTTATAGCCGCACAGATATCAATAGAAGGCTCTTTGCACACTCTAGTTGTATTTTCTAAGTGGAGCACATAATATGAACAGGTCAAGCAATGCAAATAATAAAATAAAATTTAAAATGATAAGATTCAATTAATTAGTTCCCCAGATATCTCATTACTGTTGTGAGTTCTTTAATACATGGGAACATTGTTATTATTATCGTGGTAGCTGGTATAACTTTGAAGTAAGCCTAGCAATTTTGCAGACAGGCGTATTTCAGACCTGGACCAAAATTCTACCAAATCACATAAAGCGTCTGTTCAAACAGGTCTTAAAAAATTGCTGTACTTTAAACTGGGCACAATTCTGTTTTAAAAATAAAGTGCGGTCCCCTTGTGTTTTTCCACATATGACTCTCGGTCAATTTACTAATATAGGGGCATATTTATTAACTGACACATTTTTGACACAATCACTTTCCTTCCTTATCGCAATGATAAGAAATGAAAGATCGTGAGCATTTATTAAAAGTGTTCTGCTCGGGACAGCAGTCGCGATACACGGCTGTCCGGGGGAACCCCTATCTCCTAATTCTTCTATGGTCACTATCGGCAAAGTGGCTACCTTTAGTCACCGGAGGGGAGACAGGTGAGATGCGGTGAGGGATCTGAAGATCCCTCTACCACAATGCTCATCCAATAGGATTCAATGGCTGTCGGTCACACGTTCCAAACTCTTCGATTTGTTTTAGTACTTCAGTACGATAACTGGAGATATCCGCTGTGATGTCCTAGTTATAAATACAGGGGATACAAAATTGCAGTGGTCCCCCAAATGCCATTTTCGGGGGATTAGGAGCTTGATAAATAGGCCTCTTGGCAGAATTTGATAATCCCTCTTTTTAACGAAAAACTGACCCCCCCCCCCCCCAATTATTTGGCCTGATAGTTGCAGAGCACTTACTTAGACTACACCTGTATAACCAACAAGACTTGTCTCTGTACGCACATTACATCCAACAATTTGACTTTTGTTTGTTTGCAAATTTCCGTTTCACAGCTAACCTGTGTTTAATAACCCGGAGCCGGTCTGAGCACTGCGTTTTAGCCCTAAGCACGGCCCGCACTCCACAATCTCTGAGTGTGAGGGGCACAAATGAAAACTATAATTGTCCTTTTCTTAAGCTGTGCAGAAAATGATTTACTTAAACAAGAGAGTGGGCTTAGAGCAGGGATTTCCCAGCAGGCACTTGTCCTGGCTTTTGTGTCTGTCACATTCACTTAACAATAACAGACTTTCGTTATTATAATGAATGATTTAGTTCAGCTACTTATTATTTTACACACTGGTTCCTGTGGTCACACTATATGTATTTTAATTTATATTTCCTAGTCGTATTTACTAGGAAAACTACATTTAGTCATGAACCTCATTATCTTGAAAGACAAACTGGAAAAAGTATATTTATTCACATGAATTGTGTTTCTTTGACACAAAGGGGGAAAAGTTCATATTTTAATCAGATTTAATTTGTATAAAACTATATAATTACAATACATTATTCTAGGTTTGGGGTTAGAAATAATAAATGAAAATGATGATTCACACATTCCTAAATAATAGCCATAAATTGCCTAAGCAGGCAATTTCAACCTTAAATGAGACAATCCTCAACCAGCAATATCGACCATGACCTAGACAGTCCTCAACTGGAAATACTGACACCACCTAGACAGTCCTCAAACAGCAATACTGACACCACCTAGACAGTCCTCAACCAGCAATACTGACCATGACCTAGACAGTCCTCAACCAGCAATATCGACCATGACCTAGACAGTCCTCAACTGGAAATACTGACTATCACCTAGACAGTCCTCAAACAGCAATACTGACACCACCTAGACAGTCCTCAAACAGCAATACTGACACCACCTAGACAGTCCTCAACCAGCAATACTGACCATGACCTAGACAATCCTAAACCAGCAATACTGACCATGACCTAGATAGTCCTCAACCAGCAATACTGACACCACCTAGACAGTCCTCAAACAGCAATACTGACACCACCTAGACAATCCTCAACCAGCAATATCGACCATGACCTAGACAGTCGTCAGGCAGCAATACTGACCATGACCTAGACATTCCTCAAACAGCAATACTGACACCACCTAGACAGTCCTCAAGCAGCAATACTGACCATCTCTTAGACAGTCCTCAAGCAGCAATATCGACCATGACCTAGACAGTCCTCAAGCAGCAATATCGACCATGACCTAGACAGTCCTCAAACATTAGTATCGACCATGACCTAGACAGTCCTCAATTAGCAATATTGACCATGACCTAGACAGTCCTCAACCAGCAATACCGACCATGACCTAGACAGTCCTCTACCAGTAATATCGACCATGACCTAGACAGTCCTCAACCAGCAATACTGACATCACCTAGACAGTCCTCAACCAGCAATACTGATCATCTCCTAGACAGTCCTCAACCAGCAATACTGATCATCTCCTAGACAGTCCTCAACCAGCAATACTGACCATGACCTAGACAGTCCTCAACCAGCAATACTGACCATGACCTAGACAGTCCTCGGCCAGCAATATCGACGATGACCTAGACAGTCCTCAACCATTAATATCGACCGTCACCTAGACAGTCCTCAACCAGTAACACTAACCATGACCTAGACAGTCCTCAACCAGTAACACTAACCATGACCTAGACAGTCCTCAACCAGTAACACTGACCATGACCTAGATAGTCCTCAACCAGTAACACTAACCATGACCTAGACAGTCCTCAACCAGTAACACTAACCATGACCTAGACAATCCTCAACCAGTAACACTGACCATGACCTAGACAATCCTCAACCAGCAATATCAACAATGAACTGGACAGCAATTTCAGCCATTCAGGAGACCGTCAACTACCAGCAAACAGTCCTCAACCAGTATTATCAACCTTGATCTAGACCTGTCCTAGAACAGCAATATTCACCATAAATGTGTAAGAACCTGGCTCCGACCTGTAAACAATTGCAAAACACAGTTAGTGTAATTTGGGTAGCTGCCCGGTGCCCAGTCCTCCAGAGCTACCAACAGACCATGTTTTCAGGATTTCTGTCTGTAGAAACAGGTGGTATAATTACTGACTCAACCAAATACATAAACTTACCTGTGAACGATTAAAGAGATCCTGAAATAATGAACTGTTAGGTAGCTCTTGAGGACTGAGTGTGGGATATGCCGTCTGGTTTCCTTGTCTATTTTTCAGCCACAAAATTGTTTATTTAGGAAAAGTTGTTAACTTTTGTTGTTGTGTTGTTCTCTACTCTTGATACATTCAAAATAGCAATTTTTTAATTGTGTTTTTCATGGATATAAATGAATTTAATATTAATTTGCAGTGTTTTATTGCAGTTTGTGCTCTTCGGTTATTTATTGGGTGGGACGTGGTAAGGTCACGCCGGGAAGGACCCTAGGGGTCTGTCGGTGTGGATGGTGAAGGGGGTCATATCTTTTGCACTATGGTAATCTCCCTCGTACTTTTCAGTTAAGTAAATAAATATATAAGCAGGAATGTGCTCATATAAAATGATGTTCAGGATGTTCTGTAAATGGATTGTAAACTGCTGTGGATAAAATCCAACTCTTTAATCCCTGGGCTGGTTGGGGAATCACGTAGAGATTCTAGATCTCCGGCCGAGAGAGAGATAATGGTCCATTTTAGTGTACAAATCACACCGCGCAGACAATGTTATGTTGTGTGTTCCTATTGATTTGCTATTACTGCGAGCGTTGGCTGTCAGACTTTATTGTCAGCTGGTAACCAGTTCTGCAGCATCCAGAAGACACAAAGCGGGACCATTGTTCCAAACATTACATAGCAATTACCACTTCTGCAAAACAGTCTCTGCAATGTCGGATAGAGTGGGCGATTAACATCATGGGCGACACAAAGGTGATCCCCGGGTGTGTTATAGGGAAGTAGCCGCTATTTGCAGGTCACAGGGCCAGAGGACTGACAGTTTTTAACAAATTTAGGTAGCTTCTAATCCAAGCCTTTGGTCACACTTCACTTAAAGCAAAACAATGGAGCTGTAGGGAATAAAGACAATGCTGTATAATAATGGCTTTTTAAAAAATAAATAAATCACAACCCCCCAATTAATTGGATGGTTTGCAAAGTTGTTTCTAACCTACATACTTGTGGTTTGGAAATGTCATTGGGCGGGAAGCCACTACTTCCGTTGCGTGCACACAGGTGTCCAGACCACAGTTCCTTTAGAATAATATACTGCTTTGCAGAGAGATGTAACTCCTAAAAACTAGTTAGGTGACCTCGGAGGCGGTGGAGGATTTTGGGGCTTGTGGGAGGCGCGCAGGGAAAACACACCAGATGGTAATGATTAATCTCATCAACATGTGCACCGTCCCTCGACTCCACCTCCTCCAGACACTCAAGTCGCAAATACTGAATATTTTGTCCCCAATTGTAAAGTGCTACGGAATATGTTGGCGCTATATAAATAAATGATGATGATATGAAAGAAAAAGTGGAATAGCGCAGCTCCTTCCTCCATAATTGTAGACCCCACATCATCCCTCTGTTTGAGCCGTGTTCCGTTCCACTGCTCAAACACATATGGTTCTATTATTATTATTATTATTATCATCATCATTTATTTGTTAGGCGCCACAAGGTATCCGCAGCACCGCACACAGTACTAACAGTAGACTATACAGGGTGAAACCATACAGAACAATGAACAAAATGTACCAATACTTCAGAAACTCCGGCCAGTCATATGCAGTAAAGACGGAGCGGAAGAACAGGTATGGAGACAGGAAGGGAGGGTGCCCTGCTCATACGAGCTTACATCCTAAGGGAGGGTAAACAGACCAGGCAAAAGAGGAGCCAGTTGAGGCAAGAGGAGAGAAGGGAGGACGAGCAAAAGGGAGGAGATGGGGGTTAAGTAGATGGTTGGTAGGCTTTGAGGAAGAGGTGAGTTTTGAGTGCACGTTTGAAGGAGCACAGAGTAGGAGAGAGACGGATGGAACGAGGGAGGTCGTTCAGGAGAAGGGGGGCTGCACGGGAAAAGTCTTGGATTCTGGAGTGGGAAGAGGTGATGAGAGTGGAGGAGAGGCGTCGGTCGTTGGCCGAGCGCAGGGAGCGGGCAGGAGTGTGAATGGAGAGGAGGTTAGAGATGTAGGGGGCAGTAGAGTTGGAGAGAGCCTTGTAAGTGGTGGTGAGGAGTTTGAAAAGGATTCTGTAGGGGAAGGGGTGCCAGTGTAAGGCAAGGCAGAGAGGGGAGGCAGAGGATGAGCGGCGTGAGAGGAAGATGAGTCTTGCGGCCGCATTGAGTATAGAGCGGAGGGGGGAGAGACGGGAGTGGGGGAGGCCAGTGAGGAGGAGGAGGTTACAATAATCGAGGCGGGAGATGATGAGTGCGTGGATGATAGTTTTGGTGGCATCCTGAGAGAGAAAAGGACGGATGCGGGCGATGTTGCGTAGTTGGAAGCGACAGGCTTGGGCAAAAGAGAGAGATGAGTCGAGGGTGACACCCAGGCAGCGAAGTTGGGTGACAGAGGAGATGGTGGTGTTATTGACGACAATAGAGAGGTCATGGTGGGATGGGAGTCTGGGTGGAGGAAAGACAATGCGGTATAGACAATGCGGGCAAAAGCAGTGATAGGCAACAGGGCCCCTCCGAGCCTTCACCTGTGGCCCCTGGGCTCCTTCCTGCTTTATTGTCACATGTGTTTGTTATAGCGTGTGACACTTGTTTATAATGCCTCTGATATGTTATTACACTTGGGTGTCTCTTTTGTTTTGTTATAACTTATTACTGAGATTAGGGGTGATGTGCGGAGCTCTTGAGCGTTAGAGGGCCGCCCCGTACACCCCCTAAAGGCGGGTGGGTTAAAAGCCGTATTCTTTTTTACTTTGTTGAAGTAACGCTGCAGCTCTCTGCAAAGCAGTTAACCCTTAGAGTTACAGAGAAACCCAACAGAACAATAAACGACAGCGCCCGCGGAGGGTCTTGTTCATTTTGGCCCATGAATGGTGAAAGGAATTGAATGGACAAGAAGAGCTTATAAGACACTGGGTATAATGTGCCAGGTTATATCCGCATATTTGATTGTACAATCAGGTCTCCTGTAAATGTGACCAGGAGGGGTGAGATTTCGTCCCCCGTTGTCGCCCACCGATCATTTCTTTTTAGGCCTGGAAGGTAAACGACGGCTGGAAAGCGGAATAGCTTCTCCTCTCCCTGTAGGAACTGTCTTTCCAGGATGGTAAGGAAAGGTCGGCCTGCTGAGAGCCCATAAAGTGCAGACAGGCTAATTAACTGCCTAATAAAAGACTCAGAGTAATGCTTATTATACAGGAATTCCTGCGGCCTTAACTGCCAGTACTTCCCCTGAAATCACCTTGTATTTCATTTTTTTACTTTTAAAAGAGAACTAATAAAAATATCCTTTACATTACAGCTCCATGTAAGAGGCACTGTACTCAGCAGTTCTGGACATTGATTGTGCTAAACAGGAATAAAAACAGCTGTGAATTGCCATTTATGGTTACATTGATCCAAGTCAGTGAAGGTTGTTGGACAGACTTTTGCAGAAGTGTGGCAGTGTGCAGAGAGTAACTTCTGATTGATTTCTTGCAAGATCAGAGCTGATCTAATCGCTGATCCCACCAGTCTGGAAATGACAGTGCTGCAAACCGAACTTATTAGAATAAATTCGTCATGCAGGGTAGAACTTTACTGTAGATTACCAGTGCATTATTTTCATAGGGGGCTTTACACGTAACTGCCCTGATTTTTCCAAACAGTCCTGATCTGGTCCCTGTAAGGGGTCGAGCTTGCAGCAATAAAGGATTGGTCTCACCCAAAAGTGTGTGCTCTGGGCAAATTCTGACCTGGGACATTCAATGTTTCACCTTCCTAACATCTCATATGTGCTATTTATAACCTGTGAATTCACCTGCACTGAACCCAGACTGTGAGCGGCAGCTATTGGCTATTAACTCTGGAAGATGTTTTTTTAAACACCGCAATCCTTTGACCTCAGTTGCAGAATGTCTGCGGCATTAGGGAGGAGCTAAGAGACATTTATCCATGGGAAAAAATATTTTGTTATGGTTTTAAAGTATTTTCAACCAATCAGCTTTCACCCTTCATAGATGTGTTTCCTGGCTTCCCAGTCTTCCAGGTCCGGTGTCCGTCCAGCCATATCGATGGTGAAGGTGCTGTGGCCCCCACTTTCGTTATTGTATCGTGATCAGTGCAGGGAGAGGGCTGACAAGTGTATTATGACAATGGGTGTTAGGGACGCCGGACTTGACATACTTGCAGGGGCCATAAAGTAAAACACCCCTAGATGCTGTAGACAGGATTTCTAATAATAATATATTTATGAATTGTTTTGATGGCTTAGTAAATGCTTTGGTAATATGTAAATGATGCATTTAAAAGGATGGTAAATAGGATGGTGGAGTGATATGGTTCAACATTCTGCACTTCTTGTAAGTGTAGCTGTTTAACCAGATAAGTAGACGCTGGAACTAGCAGTGTACCTGTAATCACCAACTGCCCAGAGCCAGGAACTAGCACTGTACCTGTAATCACCAACTGCCCAGACCCTGGAACTAGCATTGTACCTGTAATCACCAACTGCCCAGAGCCAGGAACTAGCACTGTACCTGTAATCACCAACTGCCCAGAGCCAGGAACTAGCACTGTACCTGTAATCACCATCTGCCCAGAGCCAGGAACTAGCACTGTACCTGTAATCACCAACTACCCAGAGCCAGGAACTAGCACAGTGCCTGTAATCACCAACTGCCCAGAGCCAGGAACTAGCACTGTACCTGTAATCGCCATCTGCCCAGAGCCATGAACTAGCACTGTACCTGTAATCACCAACTACCCAGAGCCAGGAACTAGCACTGTATCTGTAATCACCAACTGCCCAGAGCCAGGAACTAGCACTGTACCTGTAATCACCAACTGCCCAGAGCCAGGAACTAGCAATGTACCTGTAATCACCATCTGCCCAGAGCCAGGAACTAGCACTGTACCTGTAATCACCAACTACCCAGAGCCAGGAACTAGCACTGTACCTGTAATCACCAACTACCCAGAGCCAGGAACTAGCACTGTACCTGTAATCACCAACTACCCAGAGCCAGGAACTAGCACTGTACCTGTAATCACCAACTACCCAGAGCCAGGAACTAGCACTGTACCTGTAATCACCAACTGCTCAGAGCCAGGAACTAGCACTGTACCTGTAATCACCAACTGCCCAGAGCCAGGAACTAGCACTCTACCTGTAATCACCATCTGCCCAGAGCCAGGAACTAGCACTCTACCTGTAATCACCATCTGCCCAGAGCCAGGAACTAGCACTGTACCTGTAATCGCCAACTGTCCAGAGCCAGGAACTAGCACTGTACCTGTAATCACCAACTACCCAGAGCCAGGAACTAGCGCTGTACCTGTAATCACCATCTGCCCAGAGCCATGAACTAGCACTGTACCTGTAATCACCAACTACCCAGAGCCAGGAACTAGCACTGTATCTGTAATCACCAACTGCCCAGAGCCAGGAACTAGCACTGTATCTGTAATCACCATCTGCCCAGAGCCAGGAACTAGCACTGTACCTGTAATCACCAACTACCCAGAGCCAGGAACTAGCACTGTACCTGTAATCACCAACTACCCAGAGCCAGGAACTAGCACTGTACCTGTAATCACCAACTACCCAGAGCCCGGAACTAGCACTGTACCTGTAATCACCAACTGCCCAGAGCCAGGAACTAGCACTGTACCTGTAATCACCAACTGCCCAGAGCCAGGAACTAGCACTGTACCTGTAATCACCATCTGCCCAGAGCCAGGAACTAGCACTGTACCTGTAATCACCAACTACCCAGAGCCAGGAACTAGCACTGTACCTGTAATCACCAACTACCCAGTGCCAGGAACTAGCGCTGTACCTGTAATCACCAACTGACTAGATGCCAGGAACTAGCACTGTACCTGTAATCACCAACTGACTAGATGCCAGGAACTAGCACTGTACCTGTAATCATCAACTACCCAGAGCCAGGAACTAGCACTGTACCTGTAATCACCAACTGACTAGATGCCAGGAACTAGCACTGTATCTGTAATCACCAACTACCCAGAGCCAGGAACTAGCACTGTACCTGTAATCACCAACTACCCAGAGCCAGGAACTAGCACTGTACCTGTAATCACCGACTGCCCAGAGCCAGGAACTAGCACTGTACCTGTAATCACCGACTGCCCAGAGCCAGGAACTAGCACTGTACCTGTAATCACCAACTACCCAGAGCCAGGAACTAGCACTGTACCTGTAATCACCAACTGCCCAGACCCTGGAACTAGCACTGTACCTGTAATCACCAACTGCCCAGAGCCAGGAACTAGCACAGTGCCTGTAATCACCAACTGCCCAGAGCCAGGAACTAGCACTGTACCTGTAATCACCAACTGCCCAGACCCTGGAACTAGCATTGTACCTGTAATCACCATCTGCCCAGAGCCATGAACTAGCACTGTACCTGTAATCACCAACTACCCAGAGCCAGGAACTAGCACAGTGCCTGTAATCACCATCTGCCCAGAGCCAGGAACTAGCACTGTACCTGTAATCACCAACTACCCAGAGCCAGGAACTAGCACTGTACCTGTAATCACCAACTACCCAGAGCCAGGAACTAGCACAGTGCCTGTAATCACCAACTGCCCAGAGCCAGGAACTAGCACTGTACCTGTAATCGCCATCTGCCCAGAGCCATGAACTAGCACTGTACCTGTAATCACCAACTACCCAGAGCCAGGAACTAGCACTGTATCTGTAATCACCAACTGCCCAGAGCCAGGAACTAGCACTGTACCTGTAATCACCAACTGCCCAGAGCCAGGAACTAGCAATGTACCTGTAATCACCATCTGCCCAGAGCCAGGAACTAGCACTGTACCTGTAATCACCAACTACCCAGAGCCAGGAACTAGCACTGTATCTGTAATCACCAACTACCCAGAGCCAGGAACTAGCACTGTACCTGTAATCACCAACTACCCAGAGCCAGGAACTAGCACTGTACCTGTAATCACCAACTACCCAGAGCCAGGAACTAGCACTGTACCTGTAATCACCAACTACCCAGAGCCAGGAACTAGCACTGTACCTGTAATCACCAACTGCTCAGAGCCAGGAACTAGCACTGTACCTGTAATCACCAACTGCCCAGAGCCAGGAACTAGCACTCTCCCTGTAATCACCATCTGCCCAGAGCCAGGAACTAGCACTCTACCTGTAATCACCATCTGCCCAGAGCCAGGAACTAGCACTGTACCTGTAATCGCCAACTGTCCAGAGCCAGGAACTAGCACTGTACCTGTAATCACCAACTACCCAGAGCCAGGAACTAGCGCTGTACCTGTAATCACCATCTGCCCAGAGCCATGAACTAGCACTGTACCTGTAATCACCAACTACCCAGAGCCAGGAACTAGCACTGTATCTGTAATCACCAACTGCCCAGAGCCAGGAACTAGCACTGTACCTGTAATCACCAACTGCCCAGAGCCAGGAACTAGCACTGTACCTGTAATCACCATCTGCCCAGAGCCAGGAACTAGCACTGTACCTGTAATCACCAACTACCCAGAGCCAGGAACTAGCACTGTACCTGTAATCACCAACTACCCAGAGCCAGGAACTAGCACTGTACCTGTAATCACCAACTACCCAGAGCCAGGAACTAGCACTGTACCTGTAATCACCAACTACCCAGAGCCCGGAACTAGCACTGTACCTGTAATCACCAACTGCCCAGAGCCAGGAACTAGCACTGTACCTGTAATCACCAACTACCCAGAGCCAGGAACTAGCACTGTACCTGTAATCACCAACTACCCAGTGCCAGGAACTAGCGCTGTACCTGTAATCACCAACTGACTAGATGCCAGGAACTAGCACTGTACCTGTAATCACCAACTGACTAGATGCCAGGAACTAGCACTGTACCTGTAATCATCAACTACCCAGAGCCAGGAACTAGCACTGTACCTGTAATCACCAACTGACTAGATGCCAGGAACTAGCACTGTATCTGTAATCACCAACTATCCAGAGCCAGGAACTAGCACTGTACCTGTAATCACCAACTACCCAGAGCCAGGAACTAGCACTGTACCTGTAATCACCAACTACCCAGAGCCAGGAACTAGCACTGTACCTGTAATCATCAACTACCCAGAGCCAGGAACTAGCACTGTACCTGTAATCACCAACTGACTAGATGCCAGGAACTAGCACTGTATCTGTAATCACCAACTATCCAGAGCCAGGAACTAGCACTGTACCTGTAATCACCAACTACCCAGAGCCAGGAACTAGCACTGTACCTGTAATCACCGACTGCCCAGAGCCAGGAACTAGCACTGTACCTGTAATCACCGACTGCCCAGAGCCAGGAACTAGCACTGTACCTGTAATCACCAACTACCCAGAGCCAGGAACTAGCAGTGTACCTGTAACTATGAACATGTCGCCCCAACCCACACCTCTTAGATTGTAAGCTCACTTGGGCAGTGCTGTCTTTGCCTTCTGATTCATGTCATTGTATGACATATGATAATATCATGATCATTGAACATCACTGTGCAATATGTTGGCACATTATAAATAAAACATAATAATAATAATTGAGAGGGTCGGTAACACATAACTGCAGGGTTTCCACAGATCAGAGAAGTCTGTAGAATGAATTGTAATAGTTCAGTGCGGTAAAGAAAAAAGTTATCTGTGTATAATAAGGAATTAAATAAGATTGTGTCTAACTGTATTTCAACCCTTTTTAAGGAAAATTATTTGATTTACTTTAGATGGTACGTTACTGCTCTAATGTATAGCTTCAACCTCTACCTCTTCCAGGCATTGTGTCCAGAATGGAACCTTCCATATTTGGTGGAGTTGTCTCAAGATCTCATCCTTCTGAGATAAGGTCCGAGACTTTGTAGCCTCCCTCCTTCCATGTCAGGTTCTTAAAATCCCTGGTACTTCGTTTTTATGCTACCCTCTGGAAGAGACAGACAAACACTCGGCTAAACTAGCCTGTCATATTCTTGCAGCGGCAAAATGGCTCATAGCCAAATTCTGGAAACGCCGGGAACCACCACGCATTTCTACCCTTATTTCTTATGTTTGGTTCATTGGACGCATGGAGAAGACCATCTCCAAGACAAGGACCATACCTTTATTTAGATCGGGGCCCCCTGGCTATTTTTTCAAAGCCAACTAGCACAAATACCTACTTCATCTTAGTTCTCCCGTCTCCCCCTTAAAACCGACCTTGATACCCGTTTTTTCTTTTTCCGAAAACTCAGTCCCGATTATTCTGGTGTTCCTTGTATCTCTTTGCTCTTACTTCTAAATACATTGAAATTTATGTGATCTGGTGGTCTTCATGAACTTAGACCCCATATCTCAATCCTCCACTTCCTTCCTAACCACCAAAATTCTATTTTGTTTAACAAACTGGTGGTACACTTGCTATTTGTCCCAGTTTTACTATATTGATACACAACTTATGTTTGTATTTTTCTTATAAAACTTCGGATTCTGTATAACTGCTATTTTCTTTATATACCTGTTTCTTTTTGATTGTCTCCAGTTACTGTTAAATAAAAAGTAAAAAAACAACAACAAACTAATTACAGCTTTTGTGGACGTCCCTTTGAACCGGATAAGTCAGAGTTCTCTTTTGGTAGAATAACGTACGATAAGGGCTGATAGGTTTATCTCCTAAGGAGAGACCTGTATGTCCCATCCTTGGTCTGTAACTTTGCATTAGGTGGGAAAGAGAATTTGATCATGATTTTCACTCTCCATATTTCTTTCTCTCAGGTCAAAGTCTGGTTCCAGAATCGTAGGACCAAGCAGAAGAAGGACCAGAGCAGGGACTCTGAGAAACGCTCCTCATCCACCTCGGAATCATTTGCTACCTGCAATATTTTACGGTTGTTGGAACAAGGTAGACTATTGTCGGTCCCAGCGCCACCCAATTTGCTTTCTCCTAGTCAAAACCCAATGGTCACCTCATCGGCAAACGGGTCGAGTCTGGGAACGTCAGGAAGCACGTCGCCTGGTATTAGCAGTACACCTCCTGGAATCGGGGCCTTCACTCTTCAAGTTCCGTCCTTAGCTTCCTCAACTTCTCCGAGGTTGCCAGCTTCGCTTTGTTTCCCCGGTCCTCTATTGGGGGGCCTACATGAAATACCCCCTGGGTACGGACTAGGAAGCTCAGCCTTTGAGCCTTACACCCGTCTGGAAAGAAAAGACAATATCTCCAGCAAAAAGCCAAGTTCCTAAGAATCGTTAACTGATGTGAAGGTGTCAAAAGTCCACTGTGTTTGCTTCCTGTCCACACACCTAGTGACTGGTCTTGCAAGTCAAATATCAAGAGATTGTTTAACCAAATGTGTCTAGTGGTGTGTGTTTGTTTCACGGTGATAACAATACCTGGATAGAATGTACAAAACATGGAGGCAGGAGTAGGGTATGTCCAGTGGGTACGATAGCCAGGACTGAAGTTTCCAGCCACTGATCGTTGGGCTATAAGACCACATTACTAAGTGATATGTGTCATCTCTATTCCATGTTAATGACCCGATAATGGGATGTCTGCCCTGTAGCTGCTTCGCCCCCGGCAATGACCGAGCCTGTTCAGATGCAATGTACATCAGGATGCAAGAAAAGGATGTAAATGCATTATTTATCCCAGAGGAATATCATTTGATTGACATATTGTCGGTCAAATGACTGACATATTGACTGACATGATGTATTTAAAGGAGAACTAATACTGTTTCCCCCCCCCCATTTTATTTTATACATGATAAACTGTGTTACCTCACCATTCCACTGCGACAGGGGCAGTGACATGATGTGGGGAGGGGAACGGAGGCAGCAGGAAGCCACAGACTGAGAGTTATATAGTGGAAGGAGCAGGGTCCCCAGCAGCACAGAGTATATCAGGAGATGAGTGATGTGTTAGTGAGGACATGACTGCATGCAACATGGGCAGTGACATGATGTGGGGAGGGGAACGGAGGCAGCAGGAAGCCACAGACTGAGAGTTATATAATGGAAGGAGCAGGGTCCCCAGCAGCACAGAGTATATCAGGAGATGAGTGATGTGTTGGTGAGGACAGGGCTGCATGTGACAGGGGCAGTGACATGATGTGGGGAGGGGAATAGAGGCAGCAGGAAGCCAGAGACTAAGAGTTATAAAGTAGAAGTAGCAGGGTCCCCCAGCAGCACAGAGTAGACAAGTCAGGCACATGTTACAATGAGGCAGGAAGACAGAATAGTGAATGTTTTTATGCATGGGTTATTTTTAAGTGAAAATCATCATCATCATCACCATATATTTATATAGCGCCACTGATTCCGCAGCGCTGTACAGAGAAATCACTCACATCAGTCCCTGCCCCATTGGAGCTTACAGTCTAAATTCCCTAACAGACACAGAGATACCAACAGAAAGACTAGGGTCAATTTTGATAGCAGCCAATTAACCTACTAATATGTTTTTGTGGTATTAGTCAGTCTCCCTCCCTGTCATTATATATTAAGTATTTTAGTCTATCACATTATTTGTGATGTGGAAATGTGTATCTTTTGAAATTGTCCTGAAATTACAATGTCCACTGTCTATTTTTTTTTTATCATTTAGTTCTCCTTTAAATCGCTATATAGACTCCCATAGGGCCCTCTGCATATATGTTGGAGGTATATTCAGTGACTATACAGTCAGGTCCGATGTTTCAAATCCTGTAAAACACACTCAGCCGTAGTGATGGTAATTTGACCTCAGTTGCTACCTGTAACATTACAGACATCTAGTCTAGTACGACACCAAAACAATTTAACGTACAAGAAAATAAATAAATGATAACCATTCCGTCAATTTGCGTCACTAAGGTTTTAGCATAGCCAAAAATGGAAAAGAATTACTTGTGTCATTGCTATTTAGTAATCTAGTATCAAAGTGAATCTTGGTTTGTAGATCATAAAAAAAATCATTACCATGAAAAATCGATGTCCGTGTCTCACCGGTCATTTAGAGAGGTGCTGGTTAGGACTGGTAAACAATTGGTGACTTTAGACGGCTCCACCGAACCTGGCGGTGGTACAGCTAGGAAATTAGGCACCGTTCTTGAATGGCGTCCGCTGTCTTAGAGAGAGCGCCCTGGCAGCCATATTGTTGGTGTCAGGAGGATGCAGCTTAGCGATTCGCCTCATAAATACAGATAATGAAGTCACTTTGCGATGTCGCTGGATCCAAAAAATGGCTGCAGCTGTTTTAAAAGGATTCTTATTAAATTTTCCTGTCAGAGGCTGCCATTGCATGCTGGGACTTGTTGTTCCAACACAGCTGGAGAGACACTGGTGGCCAAGTTAAAGAAATAATAAGCATCTTTTAACAAAAAAAAACAAAAAACCTTTCACCATTAACTACGGTGGCAGACATTTTGTGGGCAGAGCCAGTGACATCACGGAGGGACTCTAAAATGGAGGGGCCATCAAAATAAAAATAAATACAAAACACTCAACTGTTGCCAATAAGACACCCCCAGGTCACAAAATCTTTTTTTATTTCTAATAGAAGACAACACCGTAGCAAGACATTGCCGCCATTTTGGAATGAATCAGATCCTCACTGGTATGGTTAGCGGTAGGTGGTCACATGACCGATGTGTTAGGGGTCATGGAGCACCTGGGGTCAGGTAACATGTAACACTGTCTAGCACTTGCTAGTGACAATGACACAAAAGGTCGCTATAGATGTTCTGTGACCAGTCCTAATTTATCTTTTTTTGTCCTCTTAAAAATATAAATCCATGTTTTATGTCATTCTAAGGACAAAATAATGTTGTGCTCAGTGCTCGGTACTGAAAAAAATGTATTTTTTTTTTCTTTCTTCAACCTCACAAAATAAAACTTGTCTGCTTTTGGTAAACCTGGCTTGTGTCTGTGACAAAAGTACTTTGCAGTACAAAAGGGATCGAGTTGCCCCATGCAGGACGACTGCAGGCTTTGCACTGGTTGGTTGCTATGCGCCCTCCTGCCCGTTTTGCTAAATACATTGCTTTCTCCCTCTCGTTTCCACTATAACGGGTTTGTTTAATATTTGCCCTTGGATATGACTCAGATCTGCTCTGCCCCATTTACTGAATAAAATTGCATCCGGGTAAAAGATCTGTGTCGTATCCAAGTCAAAGGAGATTTTAGAAGAGGTGGTTGTACAGTAAGTAGCCTTTTGAGGCTATTGCTAACAGGGGCCCAGGGGAGAAATCATATACAAAAATAATTAAACCTTAAGTGATTTAAGCACTGGATTACCATTTAATATGTGTGCAAGCTGAAATTATGCAGTTGACCTTGCTTATGAATTTACACAGGTATGTATAAATGATAAAGTCTGTAATGCCCTCTATTATATTTGCTCCTCCCAGAATTCCCATTACTACGTCAGCCAGACCACAGTGCAGAATGAATTCAGTATTAATTCTGTCAAATGTGGAGCTTACAAACATGATTCTAGAACGGAATTCCATGAAACTGGAAGATTGTATCACCTGAAATTCCGCCTAAACTCCACTTTCCCAGCAGCCTCCTGTTTCTCTACCTCATAATGCACATTGTTTTCTGAGCACGTAACACGTCTGTGTCTGAAGTAGGAGAAAATCGCTTACTATGAATGTGCAGGAAGACAAATAAATGTGATTAGATCAGTTTGTGTCGCTCTCTAGAACAGGTTGGTTCACTCGGAAATGTTTCCATACAGTGTAAAGTGAGGCTCGAGAATGTGTATTAATCGTATGCGACTGCTGTATCTCAGACGCGCCCATCCCAGCTGTTATCAGTACAAACATTTACACTCTGTCTGAAGAGGAGTCCTTGTATCTGCTGTGTGACCCAGGGGCAGCTCTCCCAATAACTCTCACCAGGGGAATGAACCTGTACTCTGCCTGAGGACCCGCGTTACTTATTACTATTAAACAACGACATCATCACATATGGACTGTGACCGTAAAATACGCTGTTCAGTGTTACTCTGACCTTCCTATTCGCTCTGTACTGCGTAGCCGGAGGTACATTCAGCGGCTCTCGGAGCCAAGTGACACCTGTGAGGTCAATATCTGTTTCTCTGTTGGAACACGGACACCTCTCCCACATCACCCAGTGTTAGAGTCCCTGATTCTAGTCCATATTGGAGCATGTCGGAACATTTTTTTATAAAAGTAGAATAAAAATGTCTATTATAAGGGGTTCAAAATGCTAAATGGTTGATGTTCTCACATAACAATCAGTCTCCCTCACTTACATCATTTCTTAACAATCTACTCATAATAAAGGACAATAAAATATTAAATTAAAATACCAACATTCTATGGTGGAGGAGAAAACGACAAGACGTTCGTCTAGGAGCAATGTGAGTTAGGGGGTTCATCCTCTCGATATCAATACACGGGGAACCACTTCACACAGGTGCTCCCTTATTCTTAAACCTGGGTATCCCTTATCCCAAGCATCCGATTTGGGAGTGCTCATAGACAGTAGACTTAGCAATAGTGCTCAATGTCAAGCAGCAGCTACAAAGGCCAATAAAGTATTGGCATGCATAAAAAAGGGGCATAGATGCAAGGGAAGACAGTGCAATTTTACCACTGTATAAATCGTTGGTAAGACCTCATCTTGAATATGCAGTACAGTTCTGGGCACCACTCTAAAAAAGACATTTTGGAACTAGAAAGGGTTCAGAGAAGGGCGACAAAGTTGATAAAGGGTATGGAGTCATTAAGTTATGAGGAAAGGTTAGCCAGTTTAGACATGTTTACTTTAGAAAAGAGGCGTCTAAGGGGAGATATGATTACTATGTACATATACATTAGGGGTCAATACATCCTGTCGCTTCCAACTACAGAACATGGCCTGTATCTGGCCCTTCCTATCTCAGGATGCCACTAAAACCATCATCCATGCGCTCATCATTTCCCATCGTGATTACTGTAACCTTATCCTCACCGGCCTCCTCCGCACCCACCACGCCCAACTTCGTTCTATACTTAACGCGGCTGCCTCCTCCTTTACCGACGCTCTTCTTCTGCCTTTCCTTACATTGGCTCCCCTTCCCCTCCAGAATACTTTTCAAACTCCTCACCCTCACCTACAAGACCCTCTCCCACTCCACTACCCCTTATATCTCCAACCTCCTCTCCATAAATACTCCCTCCCGCTCCCTGCGCTCGGTCAATGACCGTCACCTCTCCTCCACCCTGATCACCTCTTCACATTCCGTAATCCAAGATGTTTCCCGAGCTGCCCCCCTCCACCTGAACGACCTCCCTCACTCCATCCGACTGTCCCCTAATCTGTGCTCCTTCAAACGTTCGCTTAAAACTCCCCTCTTCCTTAAAGCCTACCAGCCATCCACCTGACCCTCTCTCCATGCTCGTCCTCTTCACCTCTCTCTACCCTGCCCCTTTCTCTCTCCTCCTGCACTTGATCCCGACTGACTCCGTTTGTGTCTGCTGTCTGCCCTCCTTTTAGGATGTAAGCTCTTACGAGCAGGACCCTCTTCCCTCCCGTCTCTATACCTATTCTTCTGCTCCAGCCTCACTATAATTACTATGCCTGGAGCTCCGTGAGTCTTGGTAATACTTGTTTATTGCTCTGTTCTGCTTTACCCTGTATAGTCTACTGTCTTGTACTGTGTACAGCGCTGCGGACATCTTGTGGCGCCTTATAAATAAACGATAATAATAATAATACAGAGAACTTTCATGGGAATTTTTTACCCCAAGTACTATACACAAGACACACAGTCACCCCCTAAGGTTAGAGGAGAGGAAGTTTCACAACCAACAAAGGAAAGGGTTCTTTACAGTAAGGGCAGTCAGGATATGGAATTCACTGCCAGGGAAGGTTGTGATGGCAGATTCAACTGATATGCTTAAGAAAGGTTTCGACGAATTTTTAGCGGAAAAGGGTATCTAGAGTTGCGACTGTTAATTAAAATGAAGGAAAGTAGTGGATCCAGGGAGAAATAGGACTGCAATATTGGGTCAGGAGGGATTTATTCCAATTGAAACAGGTTGGCGGTTGCTTCATCTGGATCAATTTCAAATATGAGAGAGGGATCACAGGAGATCCATAATGGATTGAACTTGATGAACTGATGTCACTATAACACTCGCCGTGGTCTGAGCTACACCTTGGACACGTTTGTGGCACCGCTGTGGCACACGTACAAAAGATTGAGCAATCCCAGCCACTGGTGACCTTATAATAGATTTGGACATAGACGCTGGATGTTGTGCCACGACCAGGCTACCAGCTGCCATAGCTGGCACAGGCAGAGTTAATGCCCTCGGGGCAAAGTCTTGAGTGTACTTTGTGCATTGTCAGGCAGACACTGTGTACAGTACACAGCGGTGTTGTTAGCAGGTGAGCTGGAAGAGGTAGGAGCCAGTTACACCAGAGATGTACACAAAACACCCGGCTTCACACCCACCTATAAAACACACACAGCACACACCTCACCACAATCACTGTGACAGTCTGGCAGCATGGCTACCAAGGTGGAGATGAGGTATGCCGGGCACCAGGAGAACATGGCGGCATCAAGAGAGCACGTACTGGCAGTTACCCGAAATTATATATCCACCCCCAGGTTGTGTAAGTACCCCAGGTTAACAAGCCAACTACAAGTCTCTGTGTGTCCTGTAAGGAGGGCATGCTTGTAGTTGTAGTACATGTCCTGTAAGGAGGGCATGCTTGTAGTTGTAGTACATGTCCTGTAAGGAGGGCATGCTTGTAGTTGTAGTACATGTCCTGTAAGGAGGGCATGCTTGTAGTTGTAGTGCATGCTCTATAAGGAGGGCATGCTTGTAGTTGTAGTACATGTCCTGTAAGGAGGGCATGCTTGTAGTTGTAGTACATGTCCTGTAAGGAAGGCATGCTTGTAGTTGTAGTACATGTCCTGTAAGGAGGGCATGCTTGTAGTTGTAGTGCATGCTCTATAAGGAGGGCATGCTTGTAGTTGTAGTACATGTCCTGTAAGGAGGGCATGCTTGTAGTTGTAGTACATGTCCTGTAAGGAGGGCATGCTTGTAGTTGTAGTACATGTCCTGTAAGGAGGGCATGCTTGTAGTTGTAGTACATGTCCTGTAAGGAGGGCATGCTTGTAGTTGTAGTACATGTCCTGTAAGGAGGGCATGCTTGTAGTTGTAGTGCATGCTCTATAAGGAGGGCATGCTTGTAGTTGTAGTACATGTCCTGTAAGGAGGGCATGCTTGTAGTTGTAGTACATGCTCTATAAGGAGGGCATGCTTGTAGTTGTAGTACATGTCCTGTAAGGAAGGCATGCTTGTAGTTGTAGTACATGTCCTGTAAGGAGGGCATGCTTGTAGTTGTAGTACATGTCCTGTAAGGAGGGCATGCCTGTAGTTGTAGTACATGTCCTGTAAGGAGGGCATGCCTGTAGTTGTAGTACATGTCCTGTAAGGAGGGCATGCTTGTAGTTGTAGTACATGTCCTGTAAGGAGGGCATGCTTGTAGTTGTAGTACATGTCCTGTAAGGAGGGCATGCTTGTAGTTGTAGTACATGTCCTGTAAGGAGGGCATGCTTGTAGTTGTAGTGCATGCTCTATAAGGAGGGCATGCTTGTAGTTGTAGTACATGTCCTGTAAGGAGGACATGCTTGTAGTTGTAGTACATGCTCTATAAGGAGGGCATGCTTGTAGTTGTAGTACATGTCCTGTAAGGAAGGCATGCTTGTAGTTGTAGTACATGTCCTGTAAGGAGGGCATGCTTGTAGTTGTAGTACATGTCCTGTAAGGAGGGCATGCTTGTAGTTGTAGTACATGTCCTGTAAGGAGGGCATGCTTGTAGTTGTAGTACATGTCCTGTAAGGAGGGCATGCTTGTAGTTGTAGTGCATGTCCTGTAAGGAGGGCATGCTTGTAGTTGTAGTGCATGCTCTATAAGGAGGGCATGCCTGTAGTTGTAGTACATGTCCTGTAAGGAAGGCATGCTTGTAGTTGTAGTACATGTCCTGTTAGGAAGGCATGCTTGTAGTTGTAGTACATGTCCTGTAAGGAAGGCATGCTTGTAGTTGTAGTACATGTCCTGTAAGGAAGGCATGCTTGTAGTTGTAGTACATGCTCTATAAGGAGGGCATGCTTGTAGTTGTAGTGCATGCTCTATAAGGAGGGCATGCTTGTAGTTGTAGTGCATGCTCTATAAGGAGGGCATGCTTGTAGTTGTAGTGCATGCTCTATAAGGAGGGCATGCTTGTAGTTGTAGTGCATGCTCTATAAGGAGGGCATGCTTGTAGTTGTAGTACATGTCCTGTAAGGAAGGCATGCTTGTAGTTGTAGTACATGCTCTATAAGGAGGGCATGCTTGTAGTTGTAGTACATGTCCTGTAAGGAGGGCATGCTTGTAGTTGTAGTACATGTCCTGTAAGGAAGGCATGCTTGTAGTTGTAGTACATGCTCTATAAGGAGGGCATGCTTGTAGTTGTAGTGCATGCTCTATAAGGAGGGCATGCTTGTAGTTGTAGTACATGTCCTGTAAGGAGGGCATGCTTGTAGTTGTAGTACATGTCCTGTAAGGAGGGCATGCTTGTAGTTGTAGTACATGTCCTGTAAGGAGGGCATGCTTGTAGTTGTAGTACATGTCCTGTAAGGAGGGCATGCTTGTAGTTGTAGTACATGTCCTGTAAGGAGGGCATGCTTGTAGTTGTAGTACATGTCCTGTAAGGAAGGCATGCTTGTAGTTGTAGTGCATGCTCTATAAGGAGGGCATGCTTGTAGTTGTAGTACATGTCCTGTAAGGAGGGCATGCTTGTAGTTGTAGTACATGTCCTGTAAGGAGGGCATGCTTGTAGTTGTAGTACATGTCCTGTAAGGAGGGCATGCTTGTAGTTGTAGTACATGTCCTGTAAGGAGGGCATGCTTGTAGTTGTAGTACATGTCCTGTAAGGAGGGCATGCTTGTAGTTGTAGTACATGTCCTGTAAGGAGGGCATGCTTGTAGTTGTAGTACATGCTCTATAAGGAGGGCATGCTTGTAGTTGTAGTACATGTCCTGTAAGGAAGGCATGCTTGTAGTTGTAGTACATGTCCTGTAAGGAGGGCATGCTTGTAGTTGTAGTACATGTCCTGTAAGGAGGGCATGCTTGTAGTTGTAGTACATGTCCTGTAAGGAGGGCATGCTTGTAGTTGTAGTACATGTCCTGTAAGGAGGGCATGCTTGTAGTTGTAGTACATGTCCTGTAAGGAGGGCATGCTTGTAGTTGTAGTGCATGCTCTATAAGGAGGGCATGCCTGTAGTTGTAGTACATGTCCTGTAAGGAAGGCATGCTTGTAGTTGTAGTACATGTCCTGTTAGGAAGGCATGCTTGTAGTTGTAGTACATGTCCTGTAAGGAGGGCATGCTTGTAGTTGTAGTACATGCTCTATAAGGAGGGCATGCTTGTAGTTGTAGTACATGTCCTGTAAGGAGGGCATGCTTGTAGTTGTAGTACATGTCCTGTAAGGAAGGCATGCTTGTAGTTGTAGTACATGCTCTATAAGGAGGGCATGCTTGTAGTTGTAGTGCATGCTCTATAAGGAGGGCATGCTTGTAGTTGTAGTACATGTCCTGTAAGGAGGGCATGCTTGTAGTTGTAGTACATGTCCTGTAAGGAGGGCATGCCTGTAGTTGTAGTACATGTCCTGTAAGGAGGGCATGCTTGTAGTTGTAGTACATGTCCTGTAAGGAGGGCATGCTTGTAGTTGTAGTACATGTCCTGTAAGGAGGGCATGCCTGTAGTTGTAGTACATGTCCTGTAAGGAGGGCATGCTTGTAGTTGTAGTACATGTCCTGTAAGGAGGGCATGCCTGTAGTTGTAGTACATGTCCTGTAAGGAGGGCATGCTTGTAGTTGTAGTACATGCTCTATAAGGAGGGCATGCTTGTAGTTGTAGTACATGTCCTGTAAGGAGGGCATGCTTGTAGTTGTAGTACATGTCCTGTAAGGAAGGCATGCTTGTAGTTGTAGTACATGCTCTATAAGGAGGGCATGCTTGTAGTTGTAGTACATGTCCTGTAAGGAAGGCATGCTTGTAGTTGTAGTACATGTCCTGTAAGGAAGGCATGCCTGTAGTTGTAGTACATGTCCTGTAAGGAGGGCATGCTTGTAGTTGTAGTGCATGTCCTGTAAGGAGGGCATGCTTGTAGTTGTAGTACATGTCCTGTAAGGAGGGCATGCTTGTAGTTGTAGTGCCCTTCCAGCCAAGACCGTTCAGGGTTATGCTGGGACTTATAGTCCCACAACAGAGCTGCAGGTTACCTACATCTGTTTTAGCCAGGCTGAATTACTCTCATTAAGTCCCTGTACTGAGCGGACAGTTGGTGGATGGCCGCTGCATGTTTATATATCTGAATGGCGCCCTCTTACTATTTAGCAAAGATGAACATATATATAAATAAATGGTGATGATGATGATGATAAAGTAATAAGGCGTTATGCACAGTAGCCTAGTGGTTAGCACTTGTGCTTCGCAGCACTGGGGTCATGAGTTCGATTCCCGACCATGGCCTTATCTGTGAGGAGTTTGCATGTTCTCCCTGTGTTTGCGTGGGTTTCCTCCGGGTGCTCCGGTTTCCTCCCACACTCCAAAAAAAAACATACTGGTAGGTTAATTGGCTGCTATCAAAAATTGACCCTAGTCTCTACCTGTCTGTTGTATGTATATGTGTGTGAGTGTGTGTCTATATTAGGGAATTTAGACTGTAAGCTCCAATGGGGCAGGGACTGATGTGAATGAGTTCTCTGTACAGCGCTGCGGATTTAGTGGCGCTATATAAATAAATGATGATGATGATGATGATAACTTATAATCATGCTCAGTGACGTAGCGTACTGAGGTCCTGCTACCATTGCGCGTACGGCACAGCGTTGCTGGAAATTTTGTTTATATGTCAATACTATGTTGGTTAATTGTGTTATGGAAAGATCTGATCCCTGACAAATTCTATCTATTGCAGAGCAATAGCGGAAGTATGTAGGAGCATGAATGATGATTGCACTATTGTCTATAGACTGTAAGCTTGCGAGCAGGGTTCTCCTACCTCTCTGTATGTATGTATTACCCAGTATTGTCTTATTAATGTTTGTTCCCAATTGTACAGCGCTACGGAATTTGCTGGCGCTATATAAATAAATGTTATTGATGAACCTCACATTTTTGCCTACATGCACCATTGCTCTTAACCCTTTCAGTGCAGCAGCCACAACTCATTGCAGCTACTAATGAGGGAGAGAAAAGCTTAGTTTAATGAGATCTTACTCTTCATTTTTTTCCCAGAGACAAGTTACAACTTTTTTAACACATTTCGAGGCAGCTTAGTTTAGAGGAAACCGTGATGACTTCTGCCTGAAATCCCCTGTTGAAAGCTGAGAAGTAGACTATTGCTAATCTCAGAGGTAAAGATGAATGTGTGGAAAAGTATAGTCTGAGATGCAGAAGAAGATTCTTTATAAAACAAATGGCTGAACGAGGCAGATCCCTAAAACATAGCAACTTAAGACCAATTTGTTACATCTAATTTTCCTCATTTTACTTATAAATCAGTTAGTATCAGGACAGACCTTTGTTTTCCCCGGGCATGTCTAAATTCATATCCTTTCCTTTTTCAACTGCATTTGCTTGGAGTCTATTGCAGGAATCTACAGCTTATTTCAGTAAAAGTGACTGATCGCATTGTTAGCTTGTTGGCCTCAGGGTTAGATGCAAGTCTGTCTTACTCTGTATGGTTAAAATTTCTGAGGCTGTAACTATGTTTTGGTAGCAGGTTTTAAGTGATTGTTGTTTATATGTCTTCATTGAGGTTTGTATACAAAATATAGTTTTGATAGTAAATGGATCTACCATATTTCTCTACTTTGTAGATTGTTTATTTTTTATATTATGTGCAGTATTTACTGTATGTGTTATAGATTTAAATTCATAGTTCTCTGTCTTATTGGATGTATCAAGACCTCTAACACCGCTAATGGTGGATATTTAGATGTTTACTTGTCTAGGTAGCAAAGTGCGTGTACATTGTAGTGAGCTTTCATTTTCTATTAGTTGTAAAGAACTACTAAAGATCACATCTGTGCCTACGTGTGTCCACCCCAATTCTGCTGCTTCTGTAAAATCACACTCCCCCAACTTAATGACCACTCAATTCCTTAATTCCTTAATTCCAGCTCTGTTTATGTGATAAAATATGTTTGAATTATTTAGTTTCATTGGTATTTGCGCACATCTGTGTGGTTAGAAAAGCAGTCCTAGTTAGTGTATACAGTAGGATGACTTCTGTTATAACATGAGTTTAATAAGTAATGGTAACATGTAATAATGTGGTGCAGTATGTTTCATTAGAAATATCCAATCAGAACCATCACCGGTCACACCAAACCTGCCAACCATTATATCATGTACGGGCTGGGGTGTTTAATTGATCTAAATTATGCGCTGAAGGGATGGGGGGCGGAATGGGGTAGCACTGGAAGGGGGATGGGTGGCTTAGGGGTGGAGCCTATGGAAGGGAGGGGAGCGGGATGGAGTAGCACTGGAAGGGGGATGGGTGGCTGAGGGGTGGAGCCTATGGAAGGGAGGGGAGCGGGATGGGGTAGCACTGGAAGGGAGATGGGTGGCTGAGGGGTGGAGCCTATGGAAGGGAGGAGGACGGGATGGGGTAGCACTGGAAGGGGGGTGGGTGGCTGAGGGGTGGAGCCTATGGAAGGGAGGAGGACGGGATGGGGTAGCACTGGAAGGGGGGTGGGTGGCTGAGGGGGTGGAGCCTATGGAAGGGAAGAGGACGGGATGGGGTAGCACTGGACGGGGGTGTGTGGCTGAGGGGTGGAGCCTATGGAAGGGAGGAGGACGGGATGGGGTAGCACTGGAAGGGATTGTGTGGCTGAGGGGGTGGAGCCTATGGAAGGGAGGAGGATGGGATGGGGTAGCACTGGAAGGGGTTGTGTGGCTGAGGGGGTGGAGCCTATGGAAGGGAGGAGGACGGGATGGGGTAGCACTGGACGGGGGTGTGTGGCTGAGGGGTGGAGCCTATGGAAGGGAGGAGGACGGGATGGGGTAGCACTGGAAGGGATTGTGTGGCTGAGGGGGTGGAGCCTATGGAAGGGAGGAGGACGGGATGGGGTAGCACTGGAAGGGGGGTGGGTGGCTGAGGGGGTAGAGCCTATGGAAGGGAGGAGGAACGGGATGGGGTAGCACTGGAAGGGGGGTGGGTGGCTGAGGGGGTGGAGCCTATGGAAGGGAGGAGGAACGGGATGGGGTAGCACTGGAAGGGGGGTGGGTGGCTGAGGGGATGGAGCCTATGGAAGGGAAGAGGACGGGATGGGGTAGCACTGGAAGGGATTGTGTGGCTGAGGGGTGGAGCCTATGGAAGGGAGGAGGACAGGATGGGGTAGCACTGGAAGGGGGGTGGGTGGCTGAGGGGATGGAGCCTATGGAAGGGAAGAGGACGGGATGGGGTAGCACTGGAGGGGGTGGAGCCTATGGAAGCGAGGGGCGCCTGATGCGTTTGCACCAGACCTGGCTGCTGCAAAAATTTTAACTTTGGGGTTTAATTATTCTTTAAGTGATTGAGGACCTGATTCATTATGAAGAGTATACCGATATGTGTCGTATATTGTGTTAAATTGCCCAGAAACTAACTATACACCAGCAACCCCTTCAATAGCCTACGATTTCATGGGCGGAACGGAGGAGGGAGGGGGTGTAAGCACCTAGGCAATGTACAATGTCCAATTCCAGCTCTGGGCTTCTCTCAGGTACGTGCTTTCTGTCGTATCACTTGCACCAGCTACAGGTCGGGTGTAAGTGCCGACTGATAGTGATGACGGCTGTGTATGCAGCTAGAACATGTGTTTGTAATCAGGAGCAATTGTAAGAATGCATTTTATATACAGTCGACATTCATAGCATCATGATAAATGTATTTCATGGGGGGGACATTCTCTATGCTTTTTCATCAATGACTATATTAGTAACAGGTGACAATAATTTAATACTTTTTTTTAATGTTCGTTCTGCTCAGACTTTATATCCCACATATGTATTGGACGTATCCTGCAGTGTGTTGTGTCTGGTAGAACAGAACCTACCTAGACCCGTATTCAGCAAGAGACGTTTCATCAGATCCGCTTCTAGTTGAATACAGACGTACGTTTGGCCTGATTACAGTACACCAGGTTTGTTTGTGGGCCCTAATAAATTAGGAGTGCTTAAATGTGCTTTTACTAGTGTGTTCCTGGTGATTAAGGTAACATTGGAAGCTATAGAACTGGTAGATAACTAGCTTAATAATGCCTCTGTAAATGTTGTATAATTAAAATGACTATTCTGGATACTACAAGTTTATAAATGATAAATAAATGATGATGATGATGATATTGGACTAACTCCTGCTACTTGTGCCTGAAATCCCCTGTTGAAACCTGAGAAACTGACTGTTGCTAATCTGAGAGGTTTAAGCTGGTGGTGGGAAAATGGATAGGCTGAGACGCAGGTGAGGATTCTATATAAAAGAAGTGGCTAAAAGAGGCAGATCCATAAAACCATCTATGGACCACTTGTAGTCCACCCCTGACTACAGCCCTGGCTCTGGGGAACCTGTAAACACTATCTGATGGAATGAGACCAGACCCATCCGCGCTCTCAGCGTCCTCTGAGCACTGAGAAAATGCAGAAGTTGAGCTGTGCCGATTCCCCCCCCAATCGGCTGGGTAGGAAGTTGGCTGGAAAGCTTGTCATTCATTAACGGGGATCGGGGTTAAGGTTTGAAGCTATTTAAGCATCACACCATCTGGTCATTAGCTGCCTGGAAGCCTTGTGCTCTGGTCATCTCTGCTTAATTAGAGCAGCCACACAATTAGCATCTTGTCTATACTGCGGGTAGCATTTGCTGAAGTAAATAGTCTGTGTTCTAGAGAGAAAAGACTGCCGCTTTCTTTTCCATAATCCTTTAACCTCTCGCCTGCCGTGGCGCAGGGAACCTTAACCCTTTCCTGCCTCCAGGCAAATCCAACTCTGGATTAACGTACGGTTTTTAGTCTATTCTGTAAGATATCTACTCTCCTTGCAAACCCATAAAAGACACAATGGAGCCGATCCAATTAACGGCAGGGTTCTGTAGTAACGTGTTTGGCTATATTGCCGTAGGCTGTTTTGGGTAATGACCTTTGCTCCATTTTGATCGCACCTTATAGCGCTGCAGGCAAAGATGAGCAATTTTTTTTTTTAACAGTAATTACCGCTTTGCGCAAAGAAACACAGCGAGCCCCAGTGAATCCCCTCCATGAGATAAGATCATAAAATATAGCTAAGGTCTAATCAGTTATAGACACCACAATTCAGTAGGTCCAAAATGAGGGACGGTTCCTCTAAAGGTGGCCCTAGCAGTGGAACCACCACTGGAAGGCCTAGACAAAGGGAAGTCTAGTTCTTGATACTTGCAACGAATCTTTAACTCTAATCACTTATGACCAGTCACTGACCGGACCAGGTTAATGGGCAGTGCGGTTGGATTTTTTGAAGGCCACGTCTCAGGTGTTAAATCACGGGCCATGTTTAATTGTTGAGAGCTGACTCTGATGTATGGACGATTCCTCCAGTGTCGGGGGCTGTCAGGTCAGTTTAGAATTCTTTCCAGGCTTTGAAGCCCATTTTTCAGAAGTTCCAATCTCTCAGGAAGAAGAAGAGGGGGAAACGGGCTGGGCCGATGCAGCTGTGTGAGTCAGTTTCCTAAATGATCTCAAGCAGACCTTAATTTCATGTGACATAATTCCTATAGGAGCAAGGGGGAACCGCGGCTGATGGCTTCTCCTCTATCACATACCATGCCTGATGGTGTGAAAATGATTAGCAGCTCATTACTGCGCCTTAACTCTTTGGCTCATCAAAGTTTCTCACTGAAACATTTCAACTCCTTTCGTCTTTTTATGACCCGGCCATCAACAATGCCCATGTTGACTCTACGTAGGGTGATCCCGAGAGCACATTTAATTCTGCATCTTTCTTTAGGATCTTCTTCCAGATCTGGTCTTTCAACACAACTTAAGTTAAAGGTTCTTTTCCTGTTTGGAGTCATCTCCAAGTAATGTCGCTGGATGCGATTTGTTGGGAGTAAGATTGATGCAACATGTTTCCCAGAAGTGGTTCCTCTCGCTGACACTTTGTTTTGATTCAATTTCCTCATTGGCAATGAAAATACATCATAGATAGTTGCATAAGATCATCTTATATTCTTACATCACAAAGACAAGGAACTGATCAGATCTCACATGTATGAACATTATGGTGTAAGAATGGATAAATAATCTGTAATGACTCCTAAACTAACGAAATCTTTTGCAGGTTACATAGAGTGTATGTGTGTATGTAATATCTATGAAGTATAGTATATATAATGTATGCAGCAGTGATATTTTATGATGCTTGTACATTCGCCCAGGGATGTTGGCTTTTTATTGATCTGCTGATTGTTTATTGGAAATAACCCTGTTATCCTGACATATGCTATTATCTTAAGAGCCGGCTAAGACCCAGCACATTCCCCCCTTTCTCATCCAGCAATCCCAGATCTCTGCTCCATTGACCCACGTGACCCTCATCCTACCAGGCGTGAATGTGCCCACGGAATCTCACACCTTTCAGTTCCCCGTTCCCTCTCCCCACAATCTGATCTTCTCTCTGCCTGAGGTTTATCAATTTCCAGCTGTTCCACCGTGCTGACTACCTGTAGGTGGGACAGTTCCTGCAAGGAATTGCTTGTGGGAACGGAGTACACTTAAGATCTGTAAATGTCCGTGGAGTCACACGTCCCAGTAAATTCAGATTTGGAGATATTACTAGTTTCTATTTACAGTGTTGTAGGGAAACAGAAACTAATGATCTTTACATGATTAATATAGATATATACTTGGAAAACCAAACATACTTTCATGTTGTGGATGGTGCAAGTCTGCAGATTGATTCTCACAAGATAATTTAGATGTAACCCTGGTATTTAGGAATATGAGAGAGGTACGGGTGGCCGGTGAATGGTGTCTCAATAGTACAGTATGCACAAAATGTGCTTAATTATAATGTAGCCAGAGAATTGGAGTTAATGATCCTCGCTAACAACAAAAGCAGATGAAATGCTCCAGTCTGTTCCCTTAAAGCCACACGTTAGTTTCTGTGTGGGACAAAATGTTTTTGCAGAGTTCCCTTAAGCAACTTTTGAACAAAACACCCCAAAAGTTGCCTCCCGTAAAGGGAACACCAGCTAGACAGCGGAGGCTGCAATTTTATGGGCTAATTTACTATTCATGCAAATGTAGCCTATCGGTTCAGTCCTAAAGCTTTGTACTTTGTCTCTTTGTGAGACAGCTCAGAGGTACCGCAGCTGTCCTTGGTAAATAGGGCACCTCATGTTTGGCATGGAGAAGAAGCCCCACAGGAGGCTCACGGTGATGGTTACCATGGGCGAAGGTCTTCACCGACCCGGGGGCTTTGGTAAATAGGGAGAAGCCGTAAACCCTGCAAACAAAATTCCAACCACAGCAGCACAGAGTTTTTAAGGGGATGGGTGTGCTGATCTTGTGGGAGGCAGCCTAGTATCACGGAGCAGGCCCGGGAATATTTTCTTGTATTTCCTTTCCTGATTCAGTTTCACCTCAGCAGCCACCTCCATAATTAGAACTGAAGGATTTTCCTCTAAGGCCAAGAATGGATTCTGTGTCTGCGACTCCTAATGTCAGAGGTTTGACAGGACCCACAATGCCCAGCGCTAGGAGTTCAAATTGGCTGCTTGGCAGCTGCCCATAGAGGGTGGCCCTTTGCCCGATTTCCATGCATATCAAAGTCACTGCTCTCTGGCACCTTCCCGAATTGTTGCCTTTGACGTGACTCCCAGTCCCAGTTGGCTCATTTTCCTGGCTTGGCAGCTCTGGGACTTGGCAGCAATTCCCCAGCCGGGGCCTTTGTCTCTTCCCCAGAAAGGATCTCCAGCTGGAGCTAGAGCTGAGCGGCTGATTACTCGGCGAGGCTTGTTCAGCTATTTTGGCAAAAGAATGTTGTACAATCTACAGAAAGTGCTGACCTGTGAACCAGTCCTAGAGGTATGGTACATAAGTAAAGTTACCAGAATAAATTCTTATTATACAGGTGGGAAATAAATGATTATTTTCTTATGGTAGCCCCTAAACCTGAAGTATCTAAAGCATCTTCTAACTTTTAAAGTTTTGGTTCCAGGACAGAAGTTGAGCCACCAATGACATTTATGCTATCAGTGGACAACAGTCCAACATCTCCACTGGATCATGACATCGGTAAAACCAATACACTGGTCACCAGTCGTCACTTTTTTAATCCTCTGCTCAAGATAACAGTGACGATCATTCTTTTATAATACCAGGATGCTGCTCTCCTTCCTCAGTTGCTGAGATCTTCTTGTTGTCTTCCATTGAGTAAAGTGCTTACTGGATGCTAGTCATGGTCAAGTCATCGACTCAGACGGCATTGACAGATCTTCACCTTCTGCCATCTTTGAAGGACCACCGTGGTACTAACTAACCTTACATAGGACTTGGTACTATAAACTGAAAGATAACTAAACTCTGGCCTTATTCAATGGAGTGTTGGTGGCACCTTGACCAAGGAAAACATGTCCACAGCCTATCCTGGGAGGAAGAGTTTTTCACTGGACCTTCTGCCAAAGTGAAGGTTAATGGGAGTCAGAGGGACAACATCGAAGGGTATCCCTTAATGTGATACAAAGCGGTGTCCCATTACTATAAAAAGTCATATACCACCATTTACGGTGGAGTTTTTAGGAAGGATCTATATCACCTTTTGGCTGAGATGTCGATCTGTGTCCGTAAATTGTATAAACCAGTTCTGGAGCAGAAAACAGAGTGGACACTCATTATCAGATTATCGTACACATCCATCACTGTCACTATGAGACCCATGAGTCTACTCGGCCCCCAAGTCCGGGCACACTACTGACGATGGTCAGTTCCAGGAGACAAGGTCTACAATTAAAATATAGACTAAAGCTGGGTACACACTAATGCAATCTTACTTCAGATGCAAAATCCGTAACAATTTCACCAACAACTGAAAGTCCCGATGAGCAGCCGATTTATGTGTACACACCTACACGATGTATCGTCAAATCTGTGCTCTTCATCTCTCATAACCATTTGCTCAAAAGATGGTGACTCTGTACACTACAGATATCTGCCTACGCTGCTGGCCGTGAGTGCGTACACGCTTTCGCATTTGCCCGACATCAGTCCATAATTAATTGTGAGTTTTAGGAAGTTTAGAAAACCAAATCAAACAATAAGATGTGCTTTGGTACGATAAAACATGATGGCGGGAGCAAACACCTCACCAAACAATCGTTTATCGTGTGATCTGCACGATAACTGCATAGGTGTGTACCCGGGTTTACATATATAGGAAGAATATTTAACTGCAAACTTTAATGGGGCTCTTATGATAATAAATATCCAAGGAGAGATATAGTTCAAAACTGGAAATGTATAGAATTCAACGGTGGAACTTTGGGTACTAAAAGGGAACGCTCTGCAGAACTCCGGAGAGTTTACTCAGCACTTTATCTACAAGTTATCAGCAGAATGATAATAATAAGAACATCTAGTAGATATTCCCGGATAATATCTGGGTGAAAGACACTTTATTCCAAATTGGAATGACGGTGAGGACCCGCTAGGAGCTGCAGACAAGGTCTCTCAGACAATTTTTGGCACATGGAGGTGAGGCTGTTAGACAAGAAAAGGGCCAGTGCCACATCCAACACAGTCACAGACAAAGGCCACACAAATGGGGTAGCGACCAGAAAAAAAGCATCGGCCCTAGCAAATTAATCTTTTCCTGCGAGTGAAAGGAGGATGAAGTATCCACGGCTGTGTCCATCATCACGAGGTCTGGTTGTGTTCCCTGTTTGTTTCAGTCTTGTTTCTCTTCACGCTTGGTTAGGCCCGGCCTCTCCATAAAGGGCTTTCTTCCTCTCCCTCACATGACTGTGCAGGTGTGTATGGGAACACGGCACTGCAGCCTTAATTAGTGGCATAGTATGAGAATCCCCGCCGGGCTTTTCACAGGGGCTGCTGGCTCAGGATAGGCCGGGCCCTGTCCAGACTGACACATTACACAATGGCCGGAGTGCAAAGGGCAACAGAGAGGAGCTGGCAGCTTCCAGGGACCGTCTTCAACGCAAGAACCTCCGGGAGATGGCTAGTTTGTTCACAGAACAGTTTAGGGTTTTAAAGAGGTTGTTAAAGTATATAGAGCTTGAAGCCATCCACTCCCTTAGACAAACATTTCACCAATACATAAGTATTATCTGTAATGTCGCTGTGAGCTGCTGGAAATATTACTTGTTTCATGTGCCCAGCCTAGGGGTATGTGACCGCGTAAGCCATCATCAACAAAATCCAATACCACATGCGTGGTCTGGTATGGTATTGGCCTGCGTGGTTGCGTCATCTGCCCACAATATGGGTCAGATTGTACCGCTCCAGTCACCTGCACCATTATCACCACGGACCACCTCCCACCACTAATGGGAGCTGTTTGGTTAGTTTTCTGTAGTTCGGATATTGGTCCATGGTTATATAACTCACCTCTTACCTGACTGTCTGCTCGGTAATAATCCATCTTGTTTTATTACAAGGTTTGGTTCCCAGCTGTAAGACTCTGCAGGGTGCTGGGGCTATGTCTAGACACGAGCTTTCAGTTCCACTAATACAAAGATCATAATAATAAGGTACAATAATAATAATTATACATTACTAAAATGCACATCGAATATTTTTTTACAAAAATCAAATATATTGTCTACTGAAAAATCTTATTCAAAGAATAAAAGGTTTTCTCGCTTATTTTATTCTGTCGTCACCATCCTGAGAAAACGATGACGGAACAAGTACCACCGTGATGATTGTAGGTGTCCTCATGTATAGCTGTCACCAATCAGTACTGGGCTGGAGGGAACCTGATCCACTTGTAAAGGGACTATTCTCCCTTTAGTTAATATACAGGGACAGTCCCGGGTGGTGTATATGTGATATCTACTATCTTATTAGCATTAGTTTCTATTTCTTATGTGGCCAATGGTCATACAGCAATACCATATATGTAGTATGTACCCTTACCATAACTATACATGTAGTATGTACCCTTACCATAACTATACATGTAGTATGTACCCTTACCATAACTATACATGTAGTATGTACCCTTACCATAACTATACATGTAGTATGTCCCCTTACCATAACAACACATGTAGTATGTCCCCTTACCATAAATATATACATGTAGTATGTACCCTTACCATAACTATGCATGTAGTATGTCCCCTTACCATAAATATATACATGTAGTATGTACCCTTACCATAACTATACATGTAGTATGTCCCCTTACCATAACTATACATGTAGTATGTCCCCTTACCATAACTATACATGTAGTATGTCCCCTTACCATAACTATACATGTGGTATGTACCCTTACCATAACTATACATGTAGTATGTACCCTTACCATAACTATACATGTAGTATGTCCGCTTACCATAACTACACATGTAGTATGTCCCCTTACCATAACTATACATGTATTATGTACCCTTACCATAACTATACATGTATTATGTACCCTTACCATAACTATACATGTATTATGTACCCTTACCATAACTATACATGTATTATGTACCCTTACCATAACTATACATGTAGTATGTTCCCTTACCATAACTATACATGCAGTATGTCCCCTTACCATAACTATATACATGTAGTATGTCCCCTTACCATAACTATACATGTAGTATGTCTCCTTACCATAACTATACATTTATTATGTACCCTTATCATAACTATACATGTAGTATGTCCCCTTACCATAACTATACATGCAGTATGTCCCCTTACCATAACTATACATGTAGTATGTCCCCTTACCATAACTATACATGTATTATGTACCCTTACCATAACTATACATGTATTATGTACCCTTACCATAACTATACATGTAGTATGTCCCCTTACCATAACTATACATGTATTATGTACCCTTACCATAACTATACATGTATTATGTACCCTTACCATAACTATACATGTAGTATGTACCCTTACCATAACTATACATGTAGTATGTACCCTTACCATAACTATACATGTAGTATGTACCCTAACTTTACATGTAGTATGTACCCTTCCAAAACTTTATATGTAGTATGTACTTACCATAACATGTAGTATGTACCCTTTCCATAACTTTACATGTAGAATGCACCCTTCCATAACTTTAAATGTAGTATCTACTTACCATAACAAGCAGTATCTACCCTTTCCATAACTTTACATGTAGTATGTACCCTTACAGTAACATTACATGTAGTATGTACCCTTACCATAACATTACATGTAGTATGTACCCTTCCATAACTTTACATGTAGTATGTACTTACCATAACATGTAGTATGTACCCTTTCCATAACTTTACATGTAGTATGTACCCTTACCGCAACATTACATGTAGTATGTACCCTTCCATAAATTTACATGTAGTATGTACTTACCATACCATGTAGTATGTACCCATTCCATAACTTTACATGTAGCATGTACCATTCCATAAATTTACATGTAGTATGTACTTACCATAACATGCAGTATGTACCCTTTCCATAACTTTGCATGTAGTATGTACCCTTACCGTAACATTACATGTAGTATGTACCCTTACCATTGCTATACATGTAGTATGTACCCTTACCGTAACATTACATGTAGTATGTACCCTTACTACAAGTCCCTGCCAAAAAATCAGCAACTGTTAGCACTAGCTGAGACTTGTAGTTCCACAAGTGTCAGTTGATGAGACACAAGTTGCCTACCCCTGCTCTGGTTAAGTGACATTTAGCTGAGTCTGCACCAACAGCAATAAGATATCAGCTTCCCTCAGACTTCTACAGAAAGTGGATGGTGACCGACCCAGCCGCTTATGTATATATATATATATATATATTTATTACTTGTCTCTGTGTGGTCAATGCATGTTTCACATACCCCCAGACACGTCCTATGCCAGCCCTGAGGGCGGGGAGCGGCCCACCCCCCAGATGGCCAGAGAAGAAACAATTAGTGGCTCTGCAAAGTCGGACTAGTTACTCTTTTGTCAGCACGCTTAGACGTGAGTTAATAATGCATTATTCTCCCGGCTAATGGTGATTATACATGACAGGAACTGTGAAATTTGGGTGGGTGTGAGCATGGGGGTCAGGTTGAAAGACTTTTTTTTTTTGCTGTACAGAATTGGCAATCACTGCAGAAGCCTTTACTTCTCCTCCTTTAAAAAATGCAGCCCACCCACACAGTCTGTTTCCACAGGAATTTCTCCCCCAATTTTTTTCTGACACAGCCCAGGCCCCCAATTACTGGGACTGCTGCTTTCTGGAGAGAAGTTCCCTGCTTCCTATATGAGGATTACATGAGCTCTCTAGGTTTGTTTTTTAAACTATATAAATATTAAAAGTTTTGTTTTTGAGGGTTAGGGTTACTCTTACTCTTATGTAAGCTCTAGCTGCAAGTACGTGGTGCGATAAATGTCACGTACATGTATGACTGATTAATAAGACGTGTGTATCCCCATATTCTCTGCCACTGGCCACCAGTTTTCCGTTTACTTATGCTAAAAGGGGGTGAACTCCTTGCAATCCTTTGTCAAAAATTTATAAAATGAGAATTACACCCAGCATACAAAGCAAAAGAAGTGATACTGGGTATTAGTTCATATATACAGAGTATAAATAAATAATGAGAATTAAATCCATCATATAGAAATAAATAAATACATTTTCATGGTCAATATGTCAAATACCCTGGGGTAGATTTATCAAACCTTCTAAAACAATGGAAAAGTGTAGGGGGTTGCCCTTGGCAACCAATCAGATTCTATTTATCATTTATCCCGTACATTGTAGAACACGAGAGCTAGATTCTGATTGGTTGCTATGGGCAACACCTGCACTTTTCCTTTTTTTGGAATGTTTAATCGATCTACCCCCAAGACCTGCTGGTGATGAGAGCGAACGGCCCGTAGGTTTCTGTGGGTTACACATGAAGTCTATTATTAAATAAGCCGTCTAGTCAGCATATTATTATTTCTATTAGTGAGTTATGTTTCACCACAGAATATTATCTATAATATTAATAATTACTAATAGGTTGGCACATAACAAAGCAAACGATCAACGCTGCAAAATGGTGTTTTCTTCTCACTTTGCTTTTTCTTGTACTTACTGGAAATCTGTAGAGAGATAATCTTGGGTTATTATTATCGAAGGATTAATAAAAGCGATTCTGATACACGTATGAGGTTTAGGGTTTTCTGGATATGGCATATTTCTGTAATTTGGTGCTGCATGCTACAGACATACTACACTACATACATCCCCCTCCCAAAAAAAACAAAACGACCCCAGCATTCCACTCCACATTAAACTGCTTATCAGTGCTCCTCGCAGTGACTAGACCAGGAGGCAATGGATGATCATGTCCTGGGCAACGTTAATTGGAAATAATTTCTACGCTGATAATTATTCTTTCTCTCCACAGGTTACAGGACAGTGTGCGGTGTTAACGGCCCCCTGGTGGTGTTAGATAACGTAAAGGTGCGTATGATAAATTATTATGCAGATGGTATTGGTAGCTGTGGGAGGACTACGACTGCTAATAATAACAGGGAATCAACCATCATCATCATCAGCTATTTATATAGCGCCACTAATTCCGCAGCGCTGTACAGAGAACTCACTCACATCAGTCCCTGCCCCATTGGGGCTTACAGTCTAAATTCCCTAACACACACACACACACACACAGACAGAGAGACAGACAAGGGTCAATTTGTTAGCAGCCAATTAACCTACCAGTATGTTTTTGGAGTGTGGGAGGAAACCGGAGCACCCGGAGGAAACCCACACAAACACAGGAGAACATACAAACTCCACACAGATAAGGCCATGGTCGGGAATTGAACTCATGACCCCTGCGCTGTGAGGCAGAAGTGCTAACCACTAAGCCACCGTGCTGCCCGTGGATGGAACTGTATCCGAGACACAGATCTAAGCTGGGTTTTTTAGCCTACTCAAGCAAATCCTTACCTCTTCCTAATAATAATAATAATAATATTAATAATAATAATAATAATAATAATAATAATATAGTACAGAATAATATAAATGCATTTCCCAGCCCTTATGTGAATGTGTTTTATGTTTGGGAGAAACAGATGAGTATTTTTGGTCGTTCTCTAGGATTATGTAACCTGTATAAAGTTAGTCTTGGGAATAGTGGTGAAACTATCTTTGTTTTCTCTAACTGATGGGTATAAACAGCTATTTCAATATGTTATCAAAACAAATATGAGATTTGCTTGAGTAGGTTAAAAAACCCAGCTTAGATCTGTGTCTCGGATACAGTTCCATCCAGTTGTGCTGTCATAATTTAGGACAACGAATGGAAGTAGCTGTGCTTGGAAGACAGAGCTGTCTGATGGTGGAAATCCACTTCATGGTATCATCATCATCAATATTTATTTATATGGCGCCACTAATTCTGCAGCGCTGTACAGAGAACTCACTTAAATCAGTCCCTGCCCCATTGGAGCTTACAGTCTAAATTCCCTAACACACACACACACACACAGAGACTAGGGTCAATTTTGATAGCAGCCAATTAACCTACCAGTATGGTTTTTTTGGAGTGTGGGAGGAAACCGGAGCACCCGGAGGAAACCCACGCAAACACGGGGAGAACATACAAACTCCACACAGATAAGGCTATGGTTGGGAATTGAACACATGACCCCAGTGCTATGAGGCAGAAGTGCTAACCACTGAGCCATCGTGCTGCCCCAACACCACCGTAGTCTGTAGTCTGATAACGTCCTGGTAAATGGGATGATCTATATTTATCGACACGTTAAATAATCCACGTCCTATTTTAATGCACAGAATAAATTGCATCCTTTCTTGCTGGATGTCATTTATACAATATTATTTTTAGATGACAACATTCCCGCAGTTTTTATACCATTCTCCATCATTTAAAAAAATGTCCGATTTTTTACTTCTGCCCTTGGTTGTAGAATTTGCCATTATCACTGGGCTTTATTCACGTGTACATGGTCTTACGTATCTTAGAGGTTCAGTCACTGACCTGGGGGGGTATGACCTTGAGTTTGGGTAGCTGATCTCAGCTGAAGCACAAAGACTAGTCACTAAAAGCCGTGTGATGTCCTACGATTGGCTTTCAAGCAGGGCGATGAACCGGAAGAAAACACGAGCCTTCCTCAAATTTAACCAAGCAGCAAAAAAATATATACTCTTTTGTGCTTATAGATTCCTGCGATAACTGGACGGAAATCTGAAATCTGGAATGCAGAAATGTCACGTTACTATCCATAGTGGACGCGTTACAATGAGAAATGCTTATTAGTCACAAAACTATTTACCCAGCCAACTGATATATTTAAACATAATGTACAGGTAACATGATTATATATCCCAACAATTGTATTTTCCAACTCGTGACAATGTGTGTGCACGAGATGGGGGCAAGGTTATGCATGGAGTGTGGGCAAGCTGGGGGCACTCCTGGCGCCCATGGACGTGCTTCCGAAAGTGCTATAAATGTACATGGAAAACCGCAATTTTTGCAATCAATTTTTTAATTTCAACAGATCGTGCCACACTTGGAAGCTTGCAGTGAGCAACGCCCGATTCACTTTCCAATTCAATTTTCTAATTAGCTAAAGCTGTCCTGAAGTTCAGTTCAGCACTATTCTGTAGAGAATATCAAACCAGTTAGTTCAGATTTACCTCCACTCTGATATATATTGATTACAAAACAGAGCAGGTATCCGATCAGCATCTAGCAATTCTGTGCTGCATGCAGGTAAATACAGAGGGGAGGAATTTGCCCCTTGGTGGTGTGAGAAGGTCGGATCCCTTTCTCTGGGTATTCCCATCTGCTCCTCTGGCTCTGTGTTGGGTTAAGACAAGTGAATCTTTATAGTAAACAGTCGACGTGTTTACAGAAACCATCAGGACGTATTATTACTGTACACAAGGATTCTCAAGGTTAATACAGGTACAATAAATATGAGGATCAGGTCACTTACAATGGAGAATGAATCTGTTTACTGTAATCACTATAGTCTGACTAGTTTTACTCTAAATACGTTGGGTTTCATTAAGGAAGTGTGATCGGAGTTTAATTGCTATGACTGAAACAATGATTGCAGAGAGCAGTGGAGTAATATGGTGGGGACAGGTGTACAGCCACTATGAGGTCCGGCAACAGCTTTGGATTTTACCCTTTTGCCCCACGTCGTATTAATGCTTTACACCGTTTTGCAGAGCGTGTTAGAAATTAAGGGGGACAAGACTTTGTGTGTGTACGGCCTAGCGATATACACGAGAACATCACCTGTCGTGTTCGGTCGTTCCCCCTCATTCATTTTTAATTTTCCAGTTTTATAATGAATGTATGTCTACATAGACAGCTCTGGCGAGGAGGTAGGTTAACCCTTAGTGCTCCAGGCCAGTGTCACCGAGTGTCATTCAGCAATTATTTGATATATAAATATTAGAGATGCTCAGGCTGGGTTCCTTGAGAACCAAACACACCCGAACTTAGGGGATCCGAGTACCCAGCTGGGCTCTCGGTCGCGTGCCCTCGGAATCGAAAATGAGGCAAAATGTCATTGTTAAGTCGTCGGATCTCGCGGGCGAGGGCGGTTTTGTCAAAACCAAAACACAAAGCTAATCCAGATCCAAAACCAAAACTACTTCAAGGGGGTCAGTGAGCATCTCTAATAAATATATATATATATATATATATATATATATATATATATACACATTGCCGCAATGAAGGATTTTATTTTTTTATCTCTTGGATAAGTGGCGATAAAAATAAAAATTGATCTTTGTGGCGGCATTTTGAGAAATAGTCCTTCTGGTCTTTTTATTTAAACAAAGTACCGATTTGCTTTTACGGACCCATTTGTGGTTTCAGAGACGACCGACTTGAGGTTTGTAAATTGCGTTATTTCAATATTGTTGCAGCTTTTTGTAACACAGTTTAGTCTCACGGCGGCGGTATACGTGCTAGTGTTTTTCCAGCTTTAAAATCCCTCATGCCCAATTTTTAGGGTGTTTTTATTGCAGCTGCCAATCTGCGCTAGCTCTGAATGTTGTTTTCTAACCACACAACAGCAGGGAAATGAATAACAACGTTTGCAGATCATCTTATTACCAGTTCTTGAAATCTACATATTTGCAAAGAAAATTCAGTAGTTCCTCTAAGTAACATGACTATATATAATATATAGGTAAGTGCTTGGGCCCCTGGGTTGTCTGCGTGGCCCTCTTTGGCCCCCAGCTGCAGGGGATGTTTGGTAAGCAGACACAGAGGCTGCACGGAGAGGTTTGGAGACTCTCCAGCTATTTCCAGGTCCGATCCTTAGTCGCAGGCGCCGCTGCCAATACAAACGGCAACAATATCATTTGAAGTAAGTAGCACAGCGATGATGGAGAGCCACAAATTAGTAATCTTATTAAACAGACTCTCTGTTAAGGGAAACAAAGGTTACAATTCAACTGCGGTTATACAACACAGTCCGGAGATTATCGTGCCTTGAAAACTAACAAAAGCAGAATTAGCCTTAATGTTTTTATACAGCAGGGCTGGATCTGATGGGGGCTTTGCAAGTGGCTCTCTGAAATCAGCCATGATCATGAATCTTTTGACACCATTAGAGGCAAATTCAGTCCCTCGTTTTTTACACGTGATAATGCTTCACCCGCGAACACGTGATACATTGTTATAGCTTCACGACATTCAATTCTTCACTTTAGTATTTTGAGAAATTCCCCCGTATGCCAGTGACATCTCTGAGGAAGGAACTCCACCATCGTGCAGCCAATCAGTTTGCTTGGAACCAGTGATGTCAACGGTTCCTGACAAACATATATGTCATACTTGCCTACCTTCTGGGAGGTCCCAGAAGGGAGGTCCGAGGGACCAATGAGCAGGGGGGTTGGCGACATCATCCGCGTCACCACTGCCCCGCCGCGCAATGCTGCGCAGTACACCAGCGCACAGCGACATTTTAAAACATGATTGAAAAGCAAATAAACTGGATTGGAAAAAAAAATTGCAAAAGTTGTACAAAGCAATAAATGAAAATCACCTGAACATGTAAAAACCTTTCAAGTAGGATTTAAACTCATAGGCAAACTGAGGGGGGTTTACTAGTGCCTGGATAATTGAGGTGGCTGGACCCTGCCCCCGCTTCACACGGCTCTGCTCGAAAAAAGAGAGAGCTGCGTGCACCTAACAGTGGTGCACTCAGCATTACCCATGTATATTATGGGGATAGGAAGAGTTGGAGGGCAGCCAAGCACTGTCTAACATTATAGCCACGCCCCCATGCATGCTGGTCACGCCCACTGGTGGCGTGGTGTAGATACCCCTCCCTTTTCTGTAAGAGGCATCTAAATGCTTAGGAAGGGTCATTGGGCCAGTCTGGGAATTTGTATACCTCCCAACATTTGGGTATGCAGCATCGGGGAGGGGGTGTGGCAACGGCAAGGTGGGGGGCGTGGTATGACAAGATAGGGTGTGGCTAATCCCCAGGGGTGTGCCTAGCGCTTGTAAAGTACTAAACTGCCCAGTTCTCCCCTCCCGTCGAGCCTCTTCATTACCGAGAGCACAAATCCGCAGGGCACCCCGGCCAGCAGTGAACCGAATAACTCCCAACTTTCCCACTGATCAGTAAAAAATCGGGACTGTCCCACTTAAATCGGGACAGTTGGGAGGTGTGCGTTTGCTAGCACTGATGTAAGGCTGAGAGAGCTTTTACTGACAGACAATGTGAGTAAGAGTCTGCATGTAGTAAGCTGTGTTTTGTGGGACGCAGAGTCGCAACGTGATACAGAGGGAATCACTTTGTTTATTTAGCATCCGATTTGCATTTTATGACAAGTGAGGCTTTTAGGACGAACGCACTTAAAGGGCGACAGGGTTTGTAACAAGCTGAGTAATTACCTGGTGTAGTTTGTCATGGGGTGGGTTCCAGCCAATGGTTGCTCACCTGGGAGGGACCTTGATAGAATATAGCAGGCTGCACTTCCTGCTTGTGTTCACTTGCAGCACGAGATTCCTGTAGGAGACCCAGCAGCAAGAGAAACGGATAAGTACCACTTGTGGATTTATTCATTGTTTAATAAACTTTATTCCTATCTGCCCCCGTCTTTCACTTTATATTTTGCTCCTCTCTATTTATTCCCTTCTCTCTCCTTGTTTTCAACCTCTTTTTTCTGCCTTTTTTCCTTTCTCCCAAATCTTGCTTTTTTCTCCCCTTATTCCTCTCCCTCTCTTCCCCGCTTTCCTTTGCTCACCCCGCTGTCCTCCTCTGTCCTGCCAACATGCCCCGTCCTAGGAGAAATGCCCCACGCCCGGCGCGCCTCAGGTCCCCCTCCCCCCCTCGCTCCCGCCGCCATCTTGCCTCCTCTTCCCCCTCTCTTCCATCATCCTCCTTCCATCCAGCCATCACCTCTAGCGGTGCCCCGCTTCTGGCCCCCCTTGTAGGTCATCCTCCCGCTGTTACAGCCGCACGGCGCGGCCGCGCCACCCCCTCTCTTCTCCCGGCCGGTTCGCGCATGCGCAGAACGCGCGCCCCATCGCGCCCGGTCGGGTCCCGCCACGCAGACTCCTCGGCATGGCTGGCTGCAGGGTCAGCCAGCGGCCCTGTCAGTGACAGCAGCGGTCAGCCCCAGCAGTGGCAGACAGGCACCCCCCCTCCCCCGGCAGGCGGATATGCCCCCAGTCCTGTCAGGAGCAGGGGCCAGGCCCTAGACACCCTATGCCCCATCACCCCCCCTGAACCAGCAATGAGGGCTAGGTATCAGGAGCACAACCCTCCTGCCCCCCATCAATTGTCCTTCCCTCCCAGCCCATTTCTCCCCCATAGTAGTGGGGCATCTGCATGGGGGTCTAACCCAGGTAGGGATCATCAGGGTCCCAACATGTCCCAGGCCCGTACCCCACCTCACGGGGACCACCGTCACCAACTAGGGGGGGGCACACTTCCCGCCAGACACACAAGAGATTTTGGAGACAACACCCAGGCGCCGGTGTGGCCCTATTTTCAACGACAGCGTATGTCCCCTCCGGCGTCTCGCCTATACACGTCTCATTGGGCCTCTTCCCCGGGGTACGGGGCGGGGGGGCCTTATTACGGGGGTCAGGGGGGTAGGTCCGACAATTTCGTAGTCGATTATCACCATTCCAGCGGCGGTAATTTCGGTTCAGGGCCCCCTCCCCTCCTTGGGGATAGCCGCTTACAGCGGAGGCGGGAGTCATTTTCAGCGTCCCCCAGTACGGCCCGCGTGTCAGCCCCTAACCTCTCTACCGAAGATAGGGATAATAACACGGCGCGGCGGCGCTTGGACTATTTACCCAGACATCAGATAACTGTCCCCCTTTCCGTTTCAGAGCCTACTGTTATGCATCCGGAGACGAGGGTCGGCAGTCGCGACCGTCCGTGTGCTGAGGCTCAGGATCAGACGACGGCAGAACGAAGGGAGGAAGTGATCCAGGACACGGCAGGAGGACAGGCCACAGCTGTGTCGCTAGGGCAGACATCTGTCGGTGATGGGAATCCTGCTCCTGCTGGTGAGTCCAGTTCCGCTACTATACATAAGTCACACTTGTTGGATTCACCCGTCCTCTCCACAGATAGTGAGTCCTCTGGCTCGGGTGATAGACCCAGGAAACTAATTAAGTTGTTGGAGACTGAATTGCTAGGTAAGCGGGGTAAGCACGCATCCCAGTCAGGAGACACAGATCTACCAGCGGTCCGTAGCGAGTTGGGGCAGGTAGAATCCCTTGAGATCACTCACGGTATTAGGCCCAGTGTGCGGGATAGAATCAGAAGGGGCAAGTACGTGGATATGTACTCGTTAACCGGTGAGGATAAGAAGGCGCTGGCAGCAGCCTGTGAAAAATCGGGCATGGGGGAGGAGAAGTACAGATCCTTCTCTAGATGGGCGAATGCATTTTCCATTTTCGCCACAATATATCTAGAGTCCAGGCCCAGCGAGCAAGCGGAGGTGTGGAGATATATGCACTTGATTAGCGGGATGTTCATAAAGGACGGCCCGGTAATCTGGAGAGCATATGACGAGCTTTTCAGGAAGCGGATGAGCGGGCGTGAGAAGCTTCCGCTCGGATATAAGGACATTGACACATGGTTGGAGCTAATGAGGCCTAGCAATCAGACTGCAGAGGGTAGCGCAGGTAGACGGTTTCAAGGGCCGGGGAGGGCGCAAAATGCCCTCCCCCCGAAAGGAAGGTGTTATGATTTTAATGCAGGGGCCTGTCAAAGAGGTTCACTCTGCAGATTCAGGCACACTTGTACAGCCTGCGGCGGCCATCATCCAGCCACCGATTGTGCCAAGGCTCGGGGAAGTGGAGGAAGGGGAAGAGGCGCTGGTTCGACTCTGCCGAGTCAAGGGGCCATCGCCAATTGATCTGACCGAGCTGGACAAGTGGCTGTCGTGGTTTGATGATAGGGAGACCGCGGCCCTACTCCACGACGGCTTCCATTTTGGCTTCAAACTTCCGGTTCAGGGTAGCATTTCCACAGCAGCTCCGGTGAATCTAAAATCTGCGCTCGCTTTCCCGGAGGTGCTAGACGAGAAAATAGGCAAGGAGGTTGGTTTGGGGCGCATGATCGGCCCGTTCCGACTCCCTCCTATTCCCAACCTCATTTTGTCCCCAGTAGGCGTAGTTCCCAAGAAAACAGAGGGAAAGTTTAGACTGATCCAGCACCTGTCTCATCCCGCTGGTCAGTCGGTTAACGATGCAATTGACGTTAATCTCAGTTCAGTCAGTTACCAGTCATTTGAATCGGCTCTAGCCCTGGTGCAGGAATGCGGCAGGGGCTCATTGCTGGCCAAAGTGGATATCGAATCGGCCTTTAGATTGTTACCCCTTCACCCCGAGTCGTATCAATTCATGGGTTTTCGGCATCGTGGTGGATACTATATCGATCGCTGTCTTCCCATGGGTTGTTCGATTTCATGTGCACTATTCGAGAAATTCAGCAGTTTCTTGCACTGGTGCATTCAGGCGGGGACGGGGTGTCGGTCGATTGCGCACTATTTGGATGACTTCTTGGTGATCGGGCCTCCTGACTCCACGAGTTGTCGTGATACCCTTTTTTCCACGGAGGCGTTGTTTAGGGTGTTAGGCGTTCCCATCGCAGCAGACAAGACAGAGGGCCCTACTACGTGCCTATCATTCCTTGGGATCGAGATCGACACGAAGGCAGGGTTCTGTAGGCTCCCAGAGGATAAGGTTACTAAGATGTACGAGGCCATTGCGGAAGTGTTAGAGGCAAACGCTAGTCCCCTGAGGCAGATACAGTCCTTGTTGGGGCGGTTCAACTTTGCTTGCCGGGTGATCCCCATGGGGAGGGTTTTCTGTAGGAAGCTGCAAAGAGCCACGGCAGGTAGGAGTAGGCCACACGCAATCATAAGTCTATCCAAAGTGGTTAGGGAGGATCTGCAGATATGGCTCATTTTCCTTAGGGGTTTCAATGGCAAGCGTATCTGGCCGTCACCTCCGGTAACAAACTCTGAAATCAGTTTGTTCACGGACGCTGCAGGGGCTTCCGGTTTTGGGGCTTATCTCGACGGACACTGGTGTGCGGAGGAATGGCCCGAGGAATGGCATAGGGACGGTATCACTAAGAACTTGTTGGTTCTCGAACTGTTCCCGATTGTGGTAGCAATTGAACTGTGGGCTCCCGCTTTGCGGGGTAAGCACATAGTCTTTTGGTGTGACAATATGGGGGTGGTCCAGTCCATCAATAAGCAGAGCGCTTCGGCCCAACATGCAATTTCGCTGCTGCGTCACCTAGTTCTGCGCTGTCTACAGTATGACATCTCGTTCAGGGCTGAACATGTCCCGGGGGTGCAGAATTGCCTAGCTGACGCGTTATCTCGTTTCCATTGGAGCAGGTTTCGCAACCTGGCTCCTCAAGCGGACGATGTTGGTACCCCGTGTCCTCCTTGTGTTTGGCAGATCATCAAGCCGGCATAAGAGGGCTCGCGGAACAAGCAATAGCTCCCTCCACCCTGAAAACATATCAGTCGGCGTGGAGACGGTGGTTGCTTTTCAGCAGACAAAAGGACCAATCAGAGGCAGGTCAGCAAGATGCCATGCTAGCCTTTATGTGGGATAGGTACTCGGAGGGAGATTCAAGGACTACTATGGCATCCACCCTGGCCGGGATATCATTTATGGCTAAGCTGCACGGTTACCCTGACGTCACAAAAGGATTTTTGATTAATAAGGCTCTGAGGGGATGGGCGAGAGTCCGTCCCTCTCATGCCGATACCCGTTTACCGATTACCTCTAACATTTTGGAAGATCTGATAGGGAATGTGGGGTTGGTTACCTTAGATAGTTACGAGAAACTTTTATTTAGTTTGGCCTTTTCCATGGCTTATTTTGGAGCCTTTCGCATCTCAGAGTTGGTAGCCAGGTCCAGGGGACATCAGGAGTCAGGTTTGAGAGTTGAGCATGTCAGTCTGGGCGAAGGGATCTTAGCCTGCAAAATAGTTAAATCAAAGACTGACCAAAGCGGCAGGGGATCATGGGTCCAGTTAACCTCCCAGCAGCCATGTCTTATTTGCCCGGTCAGGTTAGCATCATTGTTTATGAGTAAAAGACCTCATGCTAATTTGTTTCTGTGTCACGCTAATGGTATACCGTTGACAAAATATCAATTCGCGACCATTTTAAAACGTACCTTGCAGTCTATTAATCTAAACAGTACATTATACGGGACACACTCATTTAGGATCGGTGCAGCTACATCCGCTGCCTTGGCAGGTTCTTCTAGCGAAGCTATAAAAGCACTGGGGCGATGGAAATCTGCGGCTTTTAAGTCATATGTTAGAATTGACAAGGTTGTTGACTGATGTTGTAATGTTTAATCAATTTTGGTTTTTTTACAGTTTTTCTTTTCTACCTCTACTTCTCTCCTGAGTCTTCAACCGTCCCATCCCATTTCCCCTACCCATCCCATCTTCTCCCTCCATTTGGTGGGCTACCCTGGGCTTTTCCGCTCGCCGCTTTAACGTGGGGGCGCGAAGGGATTTTCACCCGGGTTTCCCTGGGCGTAAGTCCTGATTAGTGGTGGCTGCCGGGGTTTTTCCGGGTGTTGTTTACCTTCGCCTGGGTGGTCTGCCCCCCATATGTGTGTCCTCCCCTCCCCCCCCCCCCCCTTGTGATCGAATTTTCCGCGTACTATTCTTCTCATACCTTCCTATACCAAACCTGGCTGTCTTTCCAACTTCAAGGTATGGTTGTTAACACGGTTTTTCTGATTTCAGGTGATGGTGTTCCAGCTAAGGTGGTGTGGATCATCGGTCATTCATTTATATTTTGGGCCGCTGGCCACCCTGGGTCTAAGGTTATTCCGAATCATGGCAGTACGGTTATAAGATGGTGGGGGAAAAGAGGTTTAGGCTGGCCGGATATTATTCCGTGGTTGACAAGGCTCATTAGACAACAAGGCCCACCAGACGTACTGGTAGTACATGCAGGAGGTAATGATTTGGGAAAAGGAAAGTCCTTAGATCTCATCATAGTAATTCGGGAGGACCTGCGACGTATACACGAAGCGTGGCCTGATATCATTATTGGTTGGTCGGCTTTAATTCCCCGATTAGCATGGAGAACGACCATTCCCTTAAAGAAAATGACGGTTATGGTTAGGAAGTTAAATAGCGCCATCCGGAAGGTAGTTCGGTCCTTGGGAGGTATAGTCATCGACCATCCGGGGTTGGGGGTGGAGTCACCACACCTTTTTAGACGGGACGGCGTCCACCTTAACGAAGAGGGTATGAAGCTCTTCATAGATAGGATCTGCGGGGGAGTGGCGGCGTGTTTCGGTTAGTTGGTGGCGGGCTGCGGCGTCTGTAGGGCGCAGCGGGGTAGGAAGGCACTGCGTTCAGCGGCTGATTAATGGGCGCACGGGTAGTTGGTCGTAGGTCACTGCCCCCTTTGAAGCATCAGTAACTCCTTTTGGTCCTTCGGTGAGGAGGGTCCCTGTTCGGCTCGGTGAGGGAGGGCAGTGTGAGTTGTAAGGGGCAGTCACTCTGACGTCAACTCAGCGCTAAGTATGTAGGGATTTGTTCCCCGTGATTTGAGGACTCACGGCGGTTTGCGCCAGTCCACTAAGTGATCTTGTGCTATCAGCTCGTGAGCTGTTACGCAGTGCTCTTTCTCCGCCACCATAGGTTTTAGTTAATATAGAATCCTTACAATAAAATTCCTGCCATTTTTTAATAACTTATCCAGGTCTACGCGTCTTTATTTGCATGCAATATGTAAAGTTTAAGGTTGATGTGAAGTTTGTGGGAACATACACAGTGAGCCCTTTATGACAAGTGAGGCTTTTAGGACGAACGCACTTAAAGGGCGACAGGGTTTGTAACAAGCTGAGTAATTACCTGGTGTAGTTTGTCATGGGGTGGGTTCCAGCCAATGGTTGCTCACCTGGGAGGGACCTTGATAGAATATAGCAGGCTGCACTTCCTGCTTGTGTTCACTTGCAGCACGAGATCCCACCCTCCCATCCCTCAATTTTAGTGGGGTCTGTTAAAGTGGGGTAGGAAGGCACTGCGTTCAGCGGCTGATTAATGGGCGCACGGGTAGTTGGTCGTAGGTCACTGCCCCCTTTGAAGCATCAGTAACTCCTTTTGGTCCTTCGGTGAGGAGGGTCCCTGTTCGGCTCGGTGAGGGAGGGCAGTGTGAGTTGTAAGGGGCAGTCACTCTGACGTCAACTCAGCGCTAAGTATGTAGGGATTTGTTCCCCGTGATTTGAGGACTCACGGCGGTTTGCGCCAGTCCACTAAGTGATCTTGTGCTATCAGCTCGTGAGCTGTTACGCAGTGCTCTTTCTCCGCCACCATAGGTTTTAGTTAATATAGAATCCTTACAATAAAATTCCTGCCATTTTTTAATAACTTATCCAGGTCTACGCGTCTTTATTTGCATGCAATATGTAAAGTTTAAGGTTGATGTGAAGTTTGTGGGAACATACACAGTGAGCCCTTTATGAACTGTTTTGTGTCTGTCAAACACTGAAACATTTACATAAAACAGACCGTACTCAATTGTACTCCATCTGCTGGACTATTGCACAGTGCACATATTTCCGTTACTTCTGAGTGTCACCTCTAAGGCTGCCCACACCTCCATAATATAATATTATTATTATTACTTTTCATCTGATATTGTTTTGTCTTCATTACCATTGTTTCTTCATATCGTGTAATTGCCATAAAGGGTTTTGCCAACTTTGTACAGTGCTGTGGAAAACATTTCCTCTATGAATAATAATAATTACAATAATAATAATTCCCCTCTCCTTCTTCTCCAGCTCTGTCCTCACAAACACATCACTCATCTCCTGATATACTCTGTGCTGCTGGGGACCCTGCTCCTCCCACTATATAACTCTCAGTCTGTGGCTTCCTGCTGCCTCCATTCCCCTCCTCACATCATGTCACTGCCCCTGTCACATGCAGCCCTGTCCTCACTAACACATCACTCATCTCCTGATATACTCTGTGCTGCTGGGGGACCCTGCTCCTTCCACTATATAACTCTCAGTCTGTGGCTTCCTGCTGCCTCCATTCCCCTCCTCACATCATGTCACTGCCCCTGTCACATGCAGCCCTGTCCTCACTAACACATCACTCATCTCCTGATATACTCTGTGCTGCTGAGGACCCTGCTCCTTCCACTATATAACTCTTAAGTCTGTGGCTTCCTGCTGCCTCCATTCCTCTCCTCACATCATGTCACTGCCCGTGTCACATGCAGCCCTGTCCTCATCAAGATACTAATTTCCTGAAATAGTCTGTGCTGCTGTGAACATACCAGTGATGTAACAAATATGATATCATTTTTTTTTTTTAAAAAGCTTTTAGAATAAAATGTAAAATTCTAAATTGGGACAGCTGTGGAATATCAGATGTGTGAACATGAGAAACGAATGAATGTAAATACTGAAGATTTTTGTATTTATCTGTACACAGTTCGCCCAGTATGCAGAAATTGTAAACTTCACACTCCCAGATGGCACCAACCGAAGTGGACAAGTTTTGGAGGTCGTGGGCTCCAAGGCCATTGTCCAGGTATTGTTCTCCATGCTAATGGCTGTATCAGACATGACTCCTTCTCTATTTCTGCTAATACCAACACCTGCCTGCTCTATCTCCACTGTCCCCGCCTCCTCCCTGCTCTATCTCCACTGTCCCCACCTCCTCCCTGCTCTATCTCCACAGTCCCCACCTCCTCCCTGCTCTATCTCCACTAGTCCCCGCCTCATCCCTGCTCTATCTCCACTATCCCAGCCCCCTCCCTGCTCTATCTCCACTAGTTCCGCCTCCTCCCTGCTCTATCTCCACTATCCCAGCCCCCCTCCTTGCTCTAACTCCACTATCCCCGCCTCCACCCTGCTCTATCTCCACTATCCCAGCCCCATCCCTGCTCTATCTCCACTAGTTCCGTCTCCTCCCTGCTCTATCTCCACTATCCCCGCCTCCTCCCTGCTCTATTTCCACTATCCCCGCCTCATCCCTGCTCTATCTCCACTATCCCCACCTCCTCCCTGCTCTATCTCCACTATCCCCGCCGCCTTCCTGCTCTATCTCCACTAGTCCCTGCCTCCTCCCTGCTCTATCTCCACTATCCCCGTGCCCTCCCTGCTCTATCTCCACTAGTCCCTGCCTCCTACCTGCTCTATCTTCACTAGTCCCCGCCTCCTCCTTGCTCTATCTCCTATGTCCCCGCCTCCTCCCTGCTCTATCTCCTATGTCCCCACTTCCTCCCTGCTTTATCTCCTATGTCCCTGCCTCCTCCCTGCTCTATCGCCTATGTCCCCGCCTCCTCCCTGCTTTATCTTCACATGTCCCCGCCTCCCCCCTGCTCTATTTCTACTATCCCCGCCTCCTCCCTGCTCTATCTCCACCATCCCCGCCTCCTCCCTGCTTTATCTCCACCAGCCCCGCCTCCTCCCTGCTCTATCTCCACTATTCCCGCCTCCCCCATGCTCTATCTCCACTGTCCCCGCCTCCTCCCTGCTCTATCTCCACTATTCCCGCCTCCCCCATGCTCTATCTCCACTGTCCCTGCCTTCTCCCTGCTCTATCTACTCTAGTCCCCACCTCTTCCATACTCTATCCCCACTATCTCCCGGAAGTAATATAATGTAAGAAGATAAGTGTTGTAAAACTATAAGTAACTTGGTACAAAGGGAGGTGTTGTCTGTAGCAACCAATCAGAATGTGACTCATTTTACTAGTCCAGTTCAGACACTGAAAGCAACTTGTCGTTGGTTTTGCTTTCAATTCTATAAGGTGATTACTGCACCTAAAACTACCTTATACCTGCCGGACAGGAGGTCACCTGGCAGGTGTGGGAGGGGACGTGGGGCCGTTATCCTAGTTGGTAATCGTGGCACTAAGAAGCCTCTGCATGGAGAGCCCATTCCAAACGTCTCCATTGGCCCCGATCTGTAATGATCCAGTTTCCCCGTAGTACGTGATGAGATACATCTGCTCTGTAGGGATAAAGACACACAGACACTATGTGCCCGGTGCAGAGCTGAACGCATCATGGGTGTTATTTTCGGCCCAAGTAAATGCGCAAGTAAAAATAATGTATTCTGTGCCATATGAATCGCACGGATGGTGAGACGCGCCCAGCTCGGCATCTGCGCCAGGTTTACGCCAGACGCATCTACACGCACAGACACACGCACAGACACATGCACAGACATACACAGACACACGCACAGACACACCCACAGACACACGCACAGACACATGCACAGACACACGCACAGACATACACAGACACACGCACAGACATACACAGACACACGCACAGACACACCCACAGACACACGCACAGACACACGCACAGACACACCCACAGACACACGCACAGACACACGCACAGACATACACAGACACACCCACAGACACACGCACAGACACACCCACAGACACACGCACAGACACACGCACAGACACACCCACAGACACACCCACAGACACACGCACAGACACACCCACAGACACACGCACAGACACACGCACAGACATACACAGACACACGCACAGACACACGCACAGACACACGCACAGACATACACAGACACACGCACAGACACACGCACAGACACACGCACAGACACACGCACAGACACACCCACAGACACACGCACAGACACACGCACAGACACACGCACAGACACACGCACAGACACACGCACAGACACACCCACAGACACACGCACAGACACACCCACAGAACCAGCACAATAAACCTGTAAATATTTATTTTCATAGGAAAACAAATATTTTAAAAATATGAAGGCGCAATGAAGGTAACACCCAACAGCTAACAATCTGCCAATCAGAAGCCCATAACTCGGAGATGTCATCAGTGCGTTCTTACATCAACCCTACAGTCAGGTCTGAGTCAGTTCCACGCCCACAGCCTACGTTAGAACACACCTTCCCTCCGCCCATCGCGCCTCTTCAGGCACAAGTGTGGATGAGCGCAGCTCATGGGCGTAGGTACTGGCTGAGTTTTCTACTGGCACGTGCAGAGTGTATCACACAATTACTCTATGCAAGCGGGCGTACAATCCTGTGCCTGATGGAAGCTACAGTCTACATCAATCATGCAGACACGATATAATGGACCCACAAGTCTTTGAGAAATAAGCAGCATTTCTGACTGTAGGTGTCTGGGATTTGTCTGAGGGAGATGCCAATTTGCACATACATTGCTGTGACCTACGGACAGGCTTCTTACAACCAGCTGCACGTCTGACCGAGGTAGCCCGCTCCCGCTGACCTGTGGGCAACCTTTTCTGGCCAGCTGCCAACCTTCACTCGTTTAATCCTAGCGAGACCTTTCCAGAGCACCTCTAATCCCATTAGAGAGTCAGCCTCGGAGCCGAGCGAGCAGGAGCGGCTTAGCCTGAGTCACACACAGGCACGGCTCTCTGCAGATGTGCCGCAGAACATTCCTCACTGGTTCTAGGCCACACGGATCTAATTAAAGTCACGATCCGGATGTTAATTGCTGCAAACGGTGTCAAATATTGTACCAATCAAGCGGCTCTGCTGCCCTCTCATTTGTCCTGCTTTCCAGGTCCGTCTACAGGGAATGTCAGTGTTTTAACAAACGGTGGCGTAAAAGTATACCGTAAGAATGACCATTATAAATATCCCCCGTAATCTGACGCGATATGGCAACAGGCAGCAAACAACTCCTGAATATATATATGTATATACATTTATGATAATCAGTGACTTCCAAGAGGGCAAGCAATTCTCCCACAAAACCGCCTACGGCCTACAAAGTAGTTTGGCGAATAATGATATGTGGGAGGGGGCGTGGTGGCGCTATGGCCGCGATTCATGGCATCACACAGTAGAGGGCGGGGATTGATGACGCGAGTCATGCCGCTAAGCCCCACCTCCGCCCCCTTAGCAGGGTGCTGTCGCTGGTCAGATTCGTCATTTAGCTAGCGCTGACGTAGAAATTGAATACAAATGTCTGATTGGTTTCTATGGACAACACCCTTCCACACAACACTCCTGATTGGATCATTAGCATTAGGCCACTCCCCTGCACTTTTCTCATTAGGTCACGCCCCCTTTCTTGCTCTGTCTGGTCCTCTTGATGAATGCACATGGGCACAATGTTAGTTATTACCCCCCCAGTGTGATTAATATAAGTTAATGAGAAATGATTGTGGAGATATCAACGATATTTGTTGTAACTTTAGACAAACTCCCCCAGTTCCTCCCGTGCATCTGACAGCGCTAATAATGGTCAGAAACTGAATATATTCCTTGAATCAGGTCGGATGTTGGTGGATTGTAACCAGGATCGAGGGCTGGGCACGTCCTGGAGAAACAATTTCACCGACAGTAACAGAAGGGGTTAAATCAACACAGACGCACACATAGAAAGACCACTAATCCGCCTATTAACCCCTCCACAGCCGGCACCTGCCCCAACCACCTTAAAAGCCTCCCCGACAGCCTAGAGGTCCGGTGTGTGAATGAGAGAGCGGAGAGGGCCCCCTCCTAAATCCCTAAAACATTATCCCTTGCATTCATTTGGACCTGCGGTGTCTGCTCTAATCCTCACTAATTGCCAGTAATTGGGTTCTTGCCCCGGGTCTCCGCAGGTGTTTGAAGGCACATCTGGGATCGATGCCAAGAAAACAACCTGTGAATTCACGGGGGACATCCTGAGGACACCTGTTTCCGAGGACATGCTGGGTACGTTGGACGAGATGTATTAATGTGGCTGCAGGTAGGATGCACTGAGCAGAGGTCAGTGTCCTCCGGTCTGCTGTATGGTAGGGGGGCTGCACTGAGCAGAGGTCAGTGTCCTCCGGTCTGCTGTATGGTAGGGGGACTGCACTGAGCAGTGTCCTCCGGTCTGCTGTATGGTAGGGGGACTGCACTGAGCAGTGTCCTCCGGTCTGCTGTATGGTAGGGGGACTGCACTGAGCAGTGTCCTCCGTCTGCTGTATGATAAGGGGGCTGCACTGAGCAGTGTCTGAGGGTCCAGCCGTAACTTTATCCTGGTATCGCTGCCCCCAGTATATTTATCCGCACTAAAACCTTCCAGTCACTACTTAGTGGGTCACAGATTTTGTTGTTTCTCTGCAGCGTAAATAAATAAAAGTCAGCTTTTGTTGTCTAGTAATAATTACTTTCTATCATAGCCCTGGCACCGTCCGTGTTATGGAGGCCACAAACGTGAAGAACATGCCAGCGGTGGGTTAATATTACCCTGAGGTCAGGCTGGTGATGAAGACGTAGGGCCAGCACAGTGCTGTTATATACCAGATACAGATTCCCACTGATTACATACTAGGTATAGGTGCCCGCTGATTATATACTAGGTATAGGTGCCCACTGATTATATACTAGGTATAGGTGCCCACTGATTATATACTAGGTATAGGTGCCCACTGATTATATACTAGTCAGAGGTGCCCACTGATTATATACTAGTCATAGGTGCCCACTGATTATATACTAGTCATAGGTGCCCACTGATTATATACTAGGCATAGGTGCCCACTGATTATATGCTAGTCATAGGTGCCCACTTATTATATACTAGGCATAGGTGCCCACTGATTATATACTAGGTATAGGTGCCCGCTGATTATATACTAGGTATAGGTGCCCACTGATTATATACTAGGTATAGGTGCCCACTGATTATATACTAGTCAGAGGTGCCCACTGATTATATACTAGTCATAGGTGCCCACTGATTATATACTAGGTATAGGTGCCCATTGATTATATACTAGGTATAGGTGCCCGCGGATTACATACTAGGTATAGGTGCCCGCTGATTACATACTAGGTATAGGTGCCCGCTGATTATATACTAGTCATAGGTGCCCACTGATTAAATACTAGTCATAGGTGCCCACTGATTATATACTAGGTATAGGTGCCCGCTGATTATATACTAGTCATAGGTGCCCACTGATTATATACTAGGCATAGGTGCCCACTGATTATATGCTAGTCATAGGTGCCCACTTATTATATACTAGGCATAGGTGCCCACTGATTATATACTAGGTATAGGTGCCCGCTGATTATATACTAAGTATAGGTGCCCACTGATTATATACTAGGCATAGGTGCCCACTGATTATATACTAGGCATAGGTGCCCACTGATTATATATTAGTCATAGGTGCCCACTTATTATATACTAGGCATAGGTGCCCACTGATTATATACTAGGCATAGGTGCCCACTGATTATATACTAGGTATAGGTGCCCACTGATTATATACTAGGCATAGGTGCCCACTGATTATATACTAGGTATAGGTGCCCACTAATTATATACTAGTCATAGGTGCCCACTGATTATATACTAGGTATAGGTGCCCACTGATTATATACTAGTCAGAGGTGCCCACTGATTATATAATAGTCATAGGTGCCCACTGATTATATACTAGGTATAGGTACCCACTGATTATATACTAGGAATAGGTGCCCACTGATTATATACCAGCCAGTAGTGCCCACTGATTATATACTAGTCATAGGTGCCCACTGATTATATACTAGCCAGAGGTGCCCACTGATTATATACTAGTCATAGGTGCCCACTCATTATATACTAGCCAGATGTGCCCACTGATTATATACTAGTCATAGGTGCCCACTGATTACATACTAGCCAGAGGTGCCCACTGATTACATACTAGCCAGAGGTGCCCACTGATTATATACTAGTCATAGGTGCCCGCTGATTATATACTAGTCATAGGTGCCCGCTGATTATATACTAGCCAGAGTTGCTCACTGATTATATACTAGTCATAGGTGCCCACTGATTATATACTAGCCAGAGGTGCTCACTGATAATATACCATGCATAGGTGCCTACTGATTATATACTAATTATAGGTGCCCACTGATTATATACTAGTCATAGGTGCCCACTGATTATATACTAGTCATAGGTGCCCGCTGATTATATACTAGTGATAGGTGCCCACTGATTATATACTAGTCATAGGTGCTCACTGATTATATACTAGTCATAGGTGCCCACTGATTACATACTAGCCAGAGGTGCCCACTGATTACATACTAGCCAGAGGTGCCCACTGATTATATACTAGTCATAGGTGCCCGCTGATTATATACTAGTCATAGGTGCCCGCTGATTATATACTAGCCAGAGTTGCTCACTGATTATATACTAGTCATAGGTGCCCACTGATTATATACTAGCCAGAGGTGCTCACTGATAATATACCATGCATAGGTGCCTACTGATTATATACTAATTATAGGTGCCCACTGATTATATACTAGTCATAGGTGCCCACTGATTATATACTAGTCATAGGTGCCCGCTGATTATATACTAGTCATAGGTGCCCACTGATTATATACTAGTCATAGGTGCTCACTGATTATATACTAGTCATAGGTGCCCACTGATTATATACTAGTCATAGGTGCCCACTGATTACATACTAGCCAGAGGTGCCCACTGATTACATACTAGCCAGAGGTGCCCACTGATTATATACTAGTCATAGGTGCCCGCTGATTATATACTAGCCAGAGGTGCTCACTGATTATATACTAGTCATAGGTGTCCACTGATTATATACTAGTCATAGGTGCCCACTGTTTATATACTAGCCAGAGGTGCCCACTGATTATATACTAGTCATAGGTGCCCGCTGATTATATACTAGTCATAGGTGCCCACTGATTATATACCATGCATAGGTGCCTACTGATTATATACTAGTCATAGGTGCCCACTAATTATATACTAGTCATAGGTGCCCACTGATTATATACTAGCCAGAGGTGCTCACTGATTATATACTAGTCATAGGTGCCCGCTGATTATATACTAGTCATAGGTATCCACTGATTATATACTAGTCATAGGTGCCCACTGATTATATACTAGTCATAGGTGCCCGCTGATTATATACTAGTCATAGGTGCCCACTGATTATATACTAGTCATAGGTGCCCACTGATTATATACTAGTCATAGGTGCCCACTGATTATATACTAGTCATAGGTGCCCACTGATTATATACTAGTCATAGGTACCCACTGATTATATACTAGTCATAGGCGCTCACATGATTATATACTAGTCATAGGTGCCCACTGATTATATACTAGTCATAGGTACCCACTGATTATATACTAGTCATAGGTGCCCACTGATTATATACTAGTCACAGGTGCCCACTGATTATATACTAGTCATAGGTGCCCGCTGATTATATACTAGTCATAGGTACCCACTGATTATATACTAGTCATAGGTGCTCACTGATTATATACTAGTCATAGGTGCCCACTGATTATATACTAGTCATAGGTGCCCACTGATTATATACTAGTCATAGGTGCCCACTGATTATATACTAGTCATAGGTACCCGCTGATTATATACTAGTCATAGGTACCCACTGATTATATACTAGTCATAGGTGCTCACTGATTATATACTAGTCATAGGTGCCCACTGATTACATACTAGCCAGAGGTGCCCACTGATTACATACTAGCCAGAGGTGCCCACTGATTATATACTAGTCATAGGTGCCCGCTGATTATATACTAGTCATAGGTGCCCGCTGATTATATACTAGCCAGAGTTGCTCACTGATTATATACTAGTCATAGGTGCCCACTGATTATATACTAGCCAGAGGTGCTCACTGATAATATACCATGCATAGGTGCCTACTGATTATATACTAATTATAGGTGCCCACTGATTATATACTAGTCATAGGTGCCCACTGATTATATACTAGTCATAGGTGCCCGCTGATTATATACTAGTCATAGGTGCCCACTGATTATATACTAGTTATAGGTGCTCACTGATTATATACTAGTCATAGGTGCCCACTGATTATATACTAGTCATAGGTGCCCACTGATTACATACTAGCCAGAGGTGCCCACTGATTACATACTAGCCAGAGGTGCCCACTGATTATATACTAGTCATAGGTGCCCGCTGATTATATACTAGCCAGAGGTGCTCACTGATTATATATTAGTCATAGGTGTCCACTGATTATATACTAGTCATAGGTGCCCACTGTTTATATACTAGCCAGAGGTGCTCACTGATTATATACTAGTCATAGGTGCCCGCTGATTATATACTAGTCATAGGTGCCCACTGATTATATACCATGCATAGGTGCCTACTGATTATATACTAGTCATAGGTGCCCACTAATTATATACTAGTCATAGGTGCCCACTGATTATATACTAGCCAGAGGTGCTCACTGATTATATACTAGTCATAGGTGCCCGCTGATTATATACTAGTCATAGGTATCCACTGATTATATACTAGTCATAGATGCCCACTGATTATATACTAGTCATAGGTGCCCGCTGATTATATACTAGTCATAGGTGCCCACTGATTATATACTAGTCATAGGTGCTCACTGATTATATACTAGTCATAGGTGCCCACTGATTATATACTAGTCATAGGTGCCCACTGATTATATACTAGTCATAGGTGCCCACTGATTATATACTAGTCATAGGTACCCACTGATTATATACTAGTCATAGGCGCTCACATGATTATATACTAGTCATAGGTGCCCACTGATTATATACTAGTCATAGGTACCCACTGATTATATACTAGTCATAGGTGCCCACTGATTATATACTAGTCACAGGTGCCCACTGATTATATACTAGTCATAGGTGCCCGCTGATTATATACTAGTCATAGGTGCTCACTGATTATATACTAGTCATAGGTGCCCACTGATTATATACTAGTCATAGGTGCCCACTGATTATATACTAGTCATAGGTGCCCACTGATTATATACTAGTCATAGGTACCCACTGATTATATACTAGTCATAGGTACCCACTGATTATATACTAGTCATAGGTGCCCAATGATTATATACTAGTCACAGGTGCCCACTGATTATATACTAGTCACAGGTGCCCACTGATTATATACTAGTCATAGGTGCCCACTGATTATATACTAGTCATAGGTGCTCACTGATTATATACTAGTCATAGGTGCCCACTGATTATATACTAGTCATAGGTGCCCACTGATTATATATCAGGCACCAGAGTGCCAGTATGATTATTTACCAGCCAGTCAGAAGCTTGCTGAGCTACATATGTACTTGTGTCATTTATTCCCCTCCTCAGCCTCTTCCATCTACAAGAAGTGGCGGTGCCCACAGTGCCCATAGTTTGCATGTCTCTTACAGTGAGTGAGTAGGGTGACTCTGGGCCCCTCTATGGCAGTCCTCTTGCCCGCCCCTATTACCGATTGCCCCTTAATCCATCCGTTCAGACCGATAACTGATGGATTCTCTCACTAATATATGAATATATATTATATATAATTTATTGGCTGTGAGTAACTCATACTGAACTAATTGTGTCAGTGCTCGTGGAAAAGTAGGGACAGTTCTGAAATGGGATGAGGTGAGCCCATCGCCTAAGGCGGCAAGATCTAGGGGGCCGGCAGGAATCTGTGGACCATCACCGCCCTCCTCATACAACGTGCACAAACGTAGAATTATCCTGTCAGTGGAAGGGTCCAGTATAGGATCTTTATATAATGTGCATAGTTACACATCTTATAGATTAATCTCATATACAAACGCCAGTCACCGCGGCTCCGCAAACACTGACAGGAGGATGCGGGCGGCGACTGATCAGTGAATGACCCAATCACGATCACTAACCAATCACTGAGATTGATGGCGGAGATAGAGAGGGTCCAGGATCCGTGCTCTGAGCGTACTGGCTGGTGATGCACACTATGTGTTGGGGGCATATGAGGGACACCCCCGGACCCCCCCTTAGAGGGAAGCCAGACGAGAAGCCAAGTTTAATGCCAGTACCCTGTGGGAGTATCCGTGCGGACGTCTTCCTTAGCTTGTCTGTGTCTAGGAATAAATCACCAAACCTAATGAGCTTACCACCGCCCCCTAACCCCGAAAAACCTTAATTAGTTTCCCAACATTTGAAGAAAATACTGTAATAAATAAAATAACTAAAAAACCTTATTCATTTCCCATTTGTTGACCCCTTTGTTGGGCGCTAATGGCGTCTTTAAATAAAGTGAATTATAGGCCGGTGGGAGGCTGTTAATTAGGTTGGAGACTTTGAAACGTACCAGCTTAATGAGAGTTGGGATTTTTTCTATTCCTGAGCCTGCATGAAAACCAGCGCTGGTCCTTGGCAAAGGCATCTCTGCCATTCATCGCGTTTGTCAATGAAAAGCTGTTTCCCAGATAAAACTGGGGAGAGCGTGGATGGGGAGCTGGGGTAGGGAGTTGGTGGGTGGGTTAAGGCAGCCTGGAAAACCTCCGATTTCGTAGCTGCGGCTAATCCTCATGTAGAAGAGAACAGTTAACCTCTCTTGTGCCAAACATCCCAACATGGCAGCGAGAGGTGATTGGATCTATGACCTAGAACCTCATTGTGCCTCTTTAACCGATTAATCTTTGGTTTCCTATAGAATATTATCAAACCAATTTTTTTAAATTACGTATCAAGCTACTTCTAAAACTTATATGAATGTTATCACTAATGGCTAGCATCCTAGCAAAATATTCTGTTGCGCCCCTGTTTCTGCCGCGCCAAGCCCAGATATTAACCCTTTAAGAGTACTAGGTGTAGAACAGAGCAAGTTTTTCTTTTCCAATGTATTCTGCCATTTTTTCAGAATATTTTGGTCACTGGGTGGCGCTGTTTAGCTGTTGTGTGTGGCTGATACGTTATGGCGTTATAGTTGACATTATAACTCCGAGTTCCAACATTCACTGTTAACTCGCGGAGATGCGGACGTTCTGTATAAACGGATATTCCACTCGCCAAGACTGAATTTCAGATATAGGGGCATATTTAATAAAGCACGATAGTGCTTTTAACGGATAATTAAGGTCCCACAGTGTCCTCCGCAAATTTATTAAGGGGGCATCGCAGCAGATATCATGGATATCTGCTGCTTTGCACTCCTCTTCGTTTTTGGGAGCAGTCACCATTTAACAGAATGGTGACTGCTCCTGGCCGCAATCTAACAAGCCCCGAAATTTTTTTTTTTCGGGAACTTGTCATGTTAATGTACGCCAGCTGAAGCTGGCGTACATGAGGAAATCTAATGCTGTCAGCTCTGCTCCGGAGAGCAGAGCTGTACAGCGCATGTGTGGAGGGATCACATGATCCCTCCCTGTCACTCACAGCTCTCTCTCTGCAACTATCGTTGCAGAGACAGAGAGGGGATCTGTGTGCGCATGTCCAGTTCTTGGAACTGGACATGCGCAATTGAAGAGTGAAGAGAAGACCCGGAGACAGCGCTTCCGAAGAGGGGGGTAAGTATGATTTTTTTTAGCACTGAAACAGCAGTTTTTCGGAACTGCTGTTTCTCTGCACGGCTGTACATAAATGTGAGAAGTAGTTCAATCCTTATCATTGCGATAAGGATTGAAAACTACTTTTCACTTTATGTGAATAATGATAAATGTGCCCCATAAAATCACAGACTATACATAGATGATTACGCACCACAAAGCCACAGGATTTAACTGGATACTGCTATAATAAGTCACTTCGCTATATATGGAAGTCTTCAATCTACTTAACTGCTCTGTGAGCATCAAAAATACTGGTATTAATTGTAGTCACATCCTATGAAGAGAGAATCAGGTAACCCGCACACATTGCTAAATATAATCCCATCATTCTCACACAAAACACTGTGTCAGGGTCAAAATTATCTGCATTCCTGAGTGACGAGGCGGCTATATGGGAATATTATTACATAAAATAACTCCCTCTTCAGTCTGTATTCTGATCTCTGGATATGAGGGTGAATTTTGTGAGTGAAATTAACATAAAATATAACTTATTATATAATCTTTAAATACCGTATAGACCAGTGCTGGAAGTGGGGTGGTCCTGGAATGGTGTACCGGCACTTCTCCGTCCCAGGGCCGGCGGTATGTGGAGTAGGCCTTCCCCGCTTGTCCACTGGGGCTGCATCTGGTGGCAGCGGATCCCTGCTTCTCTCTGCTCCATTCACACTGACTGTCGGGACGTGATGACATCAAGCCCAACAGCAAGGGCTAGGCAGGGCACCGAGAGGAGCCAGAACACAGAAGAAAGAAGGTCATGGAAAGGTAAGTACAGAACGAAGGGGACAGCGAGATGAATGAGGGCACAGGGTAATGATGGAGGGGACACAGGGCAATGAAAGATTGGGCCCAGTGTGATGGTGGCTGCAGTGGGATGATCTAATAGGGGCACAGTGTGATGAAGGAGGGTACAGTGTGATATATGGAGGGGGCACAGAGCGATAATCGATTGGGCACAGTGTGATGGTGGCTGCATTGTGATGATCTAGGACTGGGTACAGTGTGATGATGAAGAGGGGGCACACTGTGATGAAGGAGGGCACAGTGTGATATGGAGGGGGCACAGTGCGATAATCGATTGGGCACAGTGTGATGGTGGCTGCATTGTGATGATCTAGGACTGGGTACAGTGTGATGATGAAGAGGGGGCACACTGTGATGAAGGAGGGCACAGTGTGATATGGAGGGGGCACAGTGCGATAATCGATTGGGCACAGTGTGATGGTGGCTGCATTGTGATGATCTAGGACTGGGTACAGTGTGATGATGAAGAGGGGGCACACTGTGATGAAGGAGGGCACAGTGTGATATATGGGGGGGCACAGTGCGATGATGGAAGGGGCACAGTGTGATATATGGAGGGAGCACAGTGTGATATATGGAGGGGGCACAGTGCGATGATGGAAGGGGCACAGTGTGATATATGGAGGGGGCACAGTGCGATGATGGAAGGGGCACAGTGTGATATATGGAGGGAACACAGTGCGATGATCGATTGGGCACAGTGGGATGGCGGCTGCAGTGTGATGATCTAGGAGGGGGTACAGTGTCATGATGAAGAAGGGGCACAGTGTGATGATGGAGAAGGATGTAGTCCTTAAAAGTCTGTTGCGTTAATATTGCTTGCAAATTAATAATACAAATCACAGTAAACCACTAGGGGGCCACAGATGGTCCATCCGCTGCGGAGGATCCACTATTCTGGGCATTAGTGGAGAGCTGGTACAATTGAGATTTATGCTTTTCATTCCAGAGCGAATCACCGGATCTCTCCCCAAGTTTTACTATGGGGCCTGAGAATTAGAATCATGCCCTTGACTATATTCTATACATATAATTATGCACAAGGCTAATATGATATTTGGGTGGGGGGGTGATACAATATTATGTCTTTTTGGATAGTGATAATCATCATCTCAACAGGTCTGTGATATGTCATTACTTATAATCATCATTAAAGGGTTTGTTACAAAAATGTGTGTATTACGAGGCATTAGGCACTCCCTAAATCCTCCCTGCAAAAGATAAAATGCTGCACCCACTTTCCAGCACTGTATAATGTGTATACATAGATAGATGTGCCACTACTTATAATAATACAGTGATGTCCTGAAGTGAAGCGCCACCTGCTGTAACCAAAGGGTACTGAATGCTGAGTTGAACCCCGTATTATAGAAGCACCTAGTTCCTTGTGCTGTATGAGGTTGGGGGCAGCTCATGTTTATCCAAATGCTGAAAGCTAAAAGAGGAATTCATTTACCTATGTTCCCCTTGCAACATCGCCATCTAGTGCCCCCACTCTAGAACAGCAGACCTCTATTTCAGACCCTGAAGAAGAAGTATAAGTTTGGTACATAGAATGACTTACTGACTTCTGACTTTCTGAGTTGATAAATAGTTCATAACTGCAGTCCCAAAAGACACCTATGGAGACTGGATTTGTGAACAATGAGGCTGGGACCACACCAGATATCGGAGATATAAATAGCCTCTTTACTAATTAATCCAGTTTTTGGAGGATTTTAATCTCTTCGGAGGTTGACAAATAGGCCCTATAGCTTCTCAAACCCTTAGGTCTGTTTTTTATGGCTGCATAATACAACATGGGTTTAGCTATAGAATTTGTTAATTGATTGAGAACCAGGAGCTTCGAAGCTGGTGCAATAATATGGAGAGAGGAGATTTCAATATTTTTGCATAAGAAATGTTTCGGCAGAGTAAATGTGTTTTTAATTGCAGATAATTGTGTTATTCTCATGGTGTGCGCACATAACCTGTTAATGGAGAGGTGAATTAACATTTCTCCTCCCAGAACTACCTTTATGAGATATATTAGAGTGACATTAAGTTTTCGGGGCAGTCTTGTTATTTTCTTCTGGTCAGCGTTGTACCCCAACATAGGTCTGTGCAGAGGGGCAAAATCACTTCCCGCATCAGACAGAGCCAGACGTTTGGCGCTTGAGTAATTATCCAATAGAATTGGATAATTCCTGGGCATTGCGCTCATTGTGGAGCCTGGTATCTAGAATCACTTTGTGTCTTGTCACCATTCTGCTGCCAGTAGTGTGAAATGGACAATGACGATGGCACAGTGACAGCTCGACAGGACTTCTTATCATCCATTAGGCACACTAAGATACCACATAGGGCCCCATGGGCACTCAGGGGAGTGCAGTTTATTTTGTGTGTTCTTTTTTTGACAAACAAAGGGGTGGAAGTGGGCCCCAAGCCAGTATGTTGCTTAGGGCTCTGAAAGTATCAATTACACCTCTCCCTACTACCCTCGGTAACCTGTTCCCTGACCTTTACCTTGCAGACCAATGAAAAGTTGGTTGGAGCCAGGCAGTGCCAGCGTATTATAAGCTAATAATGCAGCACAATGTATCTTGTAGCCGGACGACTGGTACTTTTAAGATAAAACCTTACCCATGTTTTTCTGAAACTCGTACCCTGGTTAGGCCATCATAAATTGGGTCAAGAAGGAACATCCTAACTAGACCCTTTCGATTCTCTTATTGGCAGTCCCAGGGCCGTCATCCCCCCTGGGTACGCCGGGCATTTGCCCGGGGGCCCCACAAGCATAAGGGCCCCATAAGAAGGACCCAAAAGAAGAAATCTATTCACCCATGTATTAAGGCACAGCTGTACAGCAGGTTATTTAATGTTTAAGCACTGAATTTTGTTGCAGGTACCAATAAATATAAACTTTTATTGATAATTACATTTTTATTCCTGTGAGTAGTTGTGTAGGTAGAGGCCACAGGGCAATGCTTTGCCCGGGGGCCAGGCCCGGCGCTCCCATTAGGCAATGTTAGGCACTTATTCCCAAAGGGAAGAGCTGGGAAGATAGGGGAAGGGAAAAACCGCTCCGCACTAGACAACAACCAACCTCACTGCTTGGGTAACTTAACTTAGTGAGGGGGTGCTAAGGTCATATATATAACATATAACATATAACACATCTTCCAATCCAAATGTTAGGCACTTGCCTAGGGCGCCGGGCTCTGGAGGGCGCCACAGAATGGTAAATGACTTTAAAATTGCGCGGCGACCGCTGACCATACCTGTCACGGCCGCCGCACAGCATCAGATGCACGGGGAGGGGGGAAGAGGCTATTGCTCACCACCTCCGCCTCTCTGCTCTGTCTCCTCCCCTCCACTCACTATGAGTGGAGGGGAGGAGACGGAGCAGAGAGGCGGCGGTGGTGAAACAAGGTAAGGAAAGACGGGGTGAAGGGGGAGGAGGGAGAAGGGGGGAAGGAGGAGGGCGCTGATTTTTGCGGGGGGGGGGGGGGGCGCCGATTTTGTAAAAATGCCTAGGGCGCCATGGACCCTAGCACCGGCCCTGCCGGGGGCCCATAATGTTGTTGGGATAGCCCTGAGCAGCCCCTTATACGGCCGAAAGGATCCCCCTAGGATGTGTTCCGGGACGTGCCTCAAAGTAATCAGATGGGGCAATAATTGTAAGAAGCTTATCTAATGCCACGTGGGCAATATCTTCTGTAGATACCTGAGGGACTGAGGGATAGAAAGCACAGAAAATAATCTGATATCAGGAAATGTTCTGTCCTGTGTATCAGTCACCAGTTTATCTGTTAAGAAGCACAGACGAAGAAGTAACGAGAGACCAGAGTATGTAAAACACACAGAAACAATCTACTGGTAACATTTACAAATTTGTATGTAAACGGTTCCACAAATTGACAGAACTTGAAGTGTTTTACATTCTTTCTTCATTTACCCTGCACCTGAGTGCAGTCAAATCAGACAAAGACAGGCCGATGGCAGTGTCCTTCAATAAGATTCCTCAAAGGACAAATATCTCCCCCCCCACCTACAATCACCGGTTCATAGCAAATATCTTCCATAAGACATTGCACATTTCTCTGTGTGAATATTATTAATAGCTTGTACGGCTGCTACCTTTAGATTATGTACATACGTATTGTCTGCTCTGAGTGTTTTCTTACGAATGTGTGAAGGTGGCAGAGATAAGGAGGACGTCCCGGGGCGAGACTATATATATATATATATATATATATATATATATATATATATATATATATATATATATATATATATGTGACCTGGAGCCCTTTAAATGGCTGTGCATCAGCGATACATAACGCAGGTGCACAGATAACATGAAATAACTGTCTGGCTGAGTTACTGACCTTTCATGGTCATTGCATCTCCTTCCTAATAGCCATGTGGACATTATGTACAGTGACAAGGAGAGCTGGCTGAGTGGGTGGACGCAGACCGCAGCCACCGGGGCAGAGCGGGGAAGGTGGATGCCGGTGATATACTCTGCACACACAGGCAGGAATCCAGCAGCACAATATGTAGCACAGAGACCTGTATCGTGCAGGTATGGAAAGAAAAATACCTCTAAAGATAACACATAGGGGTATATTTACTAAACTGCTGGTTTAAAAAAGTGGAGATAAAAAATAAAAAAAGTGGCATCTCCAAAACGGCCGGTCTTGTGGGGTGTTCATTGTATGCAGTGGTTAGTACCTACCAAAAGTGGTCCAAGAAAGGACTACTGGTGATCCAGTGACAGGGTCATGAGCGATCAAGGCTCAGTAATGCAGGTGGGGAGCGAAGGCTAGCCCATCCGGTCCGATCCTACAGAAGAGCTACTGTAGCACAAATTGCTGAAAAAGTTAAGGCTGTTTATGATAGAAAGGTGTCAGAACACACAGAGCATCATAGTTTTGCTGCGTAGCCATAGGCCGATCACAGCGCCCATGCTGAGTCCTGTCCTCTCTGTCAAAAGCGCCTACAATGGGCACATGAGTGCCAGAACTGGACCATGGAGCAAAGGAAGAAGCTGGTCTGGTCTGATCAATCATGTGTCACGTATTTCACAGGAATGACCACTGACTGGTGTTGGCGCTACTAAACTGGGAGGCATGGAGTCTAACGCACCCCCGGTGTTCACCAAGGACCCCTCACTTTGCTGCGTGAGGTCGCAGTTCTCCCAGATAGTCCCTAGTGCAGCGTAGAAAAGCATAGTCAGACAGGAAAGATCGGAACCAAGCGAGCGCAGTACCACGGAGATAGGGGAGAGAATAGTCAGGAACGGTCCAAGGGTCAAATCCAGTATGGGCAGCAAGATACAGAGGATAATCTGAGAGGAGAGTCAAGGCAAGCCGAATTCAGTAACCAGTAAGCAGAAACATACACAGGAAAACTGGAGTGGTGAGTACCAATACTCTGGCACCCTAATGGTGCCAGAGTGAGGTTTAAATATCTGGGGACGGATGTGGATAGGAGGGAGGATTTTACGGCGATCAGACACAGTTGATCGTCGGCAAGAAAGAGCTGGCGCTACGTTGCTAGGCAATGGGTTGTGGCGCACAGCGCATGCGCTCGCTGCGTCGTCAGGCGGCTGGAAGGATGTCCCGTTGCTAGGCAACGGGACAGGAGAGAGGCACAGAAGGCGACTGTCTCCGGCACCTATGTGGGGTGCGGAGGCGGCGCCTGATATCATGTTTTCCTTTGCATCATGTGGACGGCCAGATGCATGTGCATCGTCTACCTGGGGAAGAGATGGCACCAGGATGCACTATGGGAAGAAGGCAGCCGGCGGAGGCAGTGTGATGCTCTGGGCAATGTTCTGCTGGGAAACCTTAGGTCCTGGCATTCATGTGGATGTTACATTGACTTGTACCACCTACCTAAACATTATTGCAGACCAAGTACACCCCTTCATGGCAGCGGTATTACTTTCTAAATCTTTCAGCAGGATAATGCGTCCTGCCACAATGGTTTGAGGAACATGACAAATTCAAGGTGCTGACTTGGCCTCCAAATTCCCCAGATCTCAGTCCGATCCAGCATCTGTGGGATGAGCTGGAGGCCCCAGCTTGTACCTTGCAGAACTTAAAGGATCTGCTGCTAACGTCTTGGTGCCAGATACCACAGGACACCTTCAGAGGTCTTGCGGACGTCCATGCCTGGATGGGTCAGAGGTATTTCGGCAGCACCAGGGGGACCTACACAATATTAGGCAGGTGGTTTTAGAGCTGTGGCTGATCGGTGTATGTACGGTCCTCCGCAGCGGTGGGTGTGGCTTTAGAGATGTCGATATGAAATGTTAAAAATAAATATTAGTTTAGCTTCCCACAAAAGAAAAAAACAGTAATTTTAATAACTACCCTCGAAACGAAACGAAAAATGCAGAAGTGAGTTAATCTTTGGTAAAACTAAGGACAGAGGCGGTTGTCCCCTCCACCTGCGCTAAATTCTGATCATTGCTATTGTCGGCAGTCATCCGGGAGATCATTTATAGAGGGAGACTGTACAGTCAGGGAAACCTACTGTGTATAACATGATAACAACTCAGGAACAGACAATCAGGCCCACCTGAACCTCAGCCTAGGCGGCAGAATGTTCCGTTATATTATATTATATCTCTCTTTTAGTTTCCTTTTTATTTGGTCTGGCTCTGTTCTTCTGTCGGCCCTGTGGAGTCTGCCTATGTTGAGGGCCACATGGCGGGATATAAATCCACATTGTGGCATTTTGCCGGTGATGGACAGGCAGGGATCAGAGCAACCTACAGCAGCGAAACTATACGAGTAGGTGTCAGCATACAGCAATAGAGTTCATTAAAGCGTATAATATAAATAATAATACAATATCATACAAGCTTTCCCAGGGCTCTGGGTATAACTAGAGTTTGACTTCATAGCTGCTTCTACAAAGTCGTTTCTTAAAATGTTCTCTTCTGCTGCTTTACCCAGCGTTTTCTAGTAACAAATGCTTTTCGGAAACCCTCCAAAGTGACGTCCACGGGTGGGGAATGCACCATAGACAGTCCTGATTTTTGTCTGTGTCTAAAAGCCGATGGAAGCTATGTAGGTATGACTGAGCCTATAACACAAAGCGTATTTCTCTCTTCTCTAGGACGGGTGTTTAACGGCTCCGGGAAACCTATCGACAATGGGCCAACAGTGATGGCCGAGGACTTCTTAGATATCAACGGTGAGCTGGAAATTCTGTTCTATACACTGTGGGATTTGTCATTCCCTTTTGTTTTCTTGTGATCCTGGGGAGATGAGATAGGGACTCCGAGAATTCAGGGACTATTACCAAGATTGGGGAGCCCCAACCAATTTCTCCTTAGCCCCGTTGTCCATTTATTAGACCAACAACAGTGATAAATCGCATGTTGTTTTATTACTTATCAGGGCAGCCAATTAACCCGTATGGCCGGACATATCCAGAGGAAATGATACAGACTGGAATCTCGCCCATCGATGTCATGAATAGCATCGCCCGAGGACAGAAAATCCCCATCTTCTCAGCAGCTGGGCTACCCCACAATGAGGTACTACGGGGTGGGGGAGGGCAGATTGGGGTGTGTTGGAAATATAGTTTACCCTGTTGCAAGAAATGGACTAGTTGTGAATTATCCTGAGCACTTCGGGGCTGATTTATTAAAGGGGGAAAAGTTTTAGGTTTTTTTTTCAAAAAACTGTAAATTATTTAACAAAAAACAAAACTTTTTTATTATAAGCGGAACCACGTAGACGCGAGCCGTCAAGCCTGCTCAGGCATGGCGAAGCGGTAAGCAAGCCCTTTTTCGGGCTGGTATCGCCAGGACAGTTGGGTGTCGCTCAGCTGCGTCTGACATATATTTTTGTTAAATTGGAGCAAAAACTGATTTTTATCGCCACAATAAATGTCAATCTTGTCATCAGAAGATCACAGGCTGTGTTGGATCATAATGCTGCCGTCTTGTTTGGGTTTGTTCTGATTAATCTCTCACAGCTGTAGTACCGCCTAGCCTGTATTCCTGATAATTTACTTATATCTTCATTTCTCCCATCTAAGGTGTCTGAGAATTTGTGTTCTTACGTCACTCACTTTACATTTCCAAACTGTAAATATTTCTGAAGAGAACCAAACGGTGTTTATGTATTATGTTATAATAACCACACATTCTACTTGTGTAGAGTAATTTTACCATACTGTAAAAATGGCCAAACAGGGTCCATCTTCCTGCCTAGTGCAGGCGCTGATTGAAAGGAAAAATGCCCAATTTGTCTACAACGTAGATCCCCTGAAGCTGTGTCCCGAGAGTCCAGATCACTCCAGGTATCACCGGGGCTGGTTAACGCAGGTGGAAAATGACTAAACTGGGCAGCGCGGTGGCTCAGTGGTTAGCACTTCTGACTCACAGCACTGGGGTCTTGAGTTCAATTCCCGACTATGGCCTTATCTGTGTCAATTTTGTACCCTTCTGGAATGGTGGAAAGTTCAGTCTTGGCTCCACGGGTGAAGCTGGTTCACGGAGACTGCATTGCCTCTTATTGTGATGAATTGTTAAATGGTCATTATCCTAAAATACAATTTGACTTATGTAAAAAAAAGTTACTAGTAACATTTACAATTATACATCTCATATTTCTGATCTTGACATTTTATTTACATCTATATTAATACACCTGATATGTAGCAGGTGAGATACTGCTGAATGCAAACAAAAGAGTCAGAATAAATGAGGAAGAAGACCTATACAGCGAATGAGACAATTGTTTTATATTTGCACACGGGGGGTGAATTGCCTCTCAGCTTCTCCTTGCAGACAGAACCTGTTCTACAAAGGAGTAACTTCCTGCTATATATATATAAGTGAAAGCAAGACCAGCCATGTGCAGGATATGGGCAGGGATCAACTGGTTAACGCAGAAATTAATTGATGATGTTTTTTCCCCTAGATTGCGGCTCAGATTTGCAGACAGGCCGGTCTAGTCAAGAAATCAAAGGATGTGATGGATTACCACGACGACAACTTTGCCATTGTGTTTGCGGCCATGGGTGTAAGAGAGAATGTTTAACGTGTTAAACTCCTATTAAACTCCCAGTTTATTGAAGCATACCTGTCACCTGCTGACATTGGAGGGAGCCATATTGATCACTCAACTAATATAGATTCACTAGGACCTACTAACATCTATTTAAGTCATTTTAAAGCAGTGAACAAAAATATTTTAAATATTAAATATGCTAAAATATTTCCTTTATGCCTGGATGTTTGTTCTTTAATGTAGAAATCTTGTATACATGTATTATTTACATTCGTGCATGTTGTATGAGGCACCTATTGCCTCACTGTGACATCATTTCTTCATGTGTGACATCACATTTATTTAGAAAATTTTAAAATCGAGTGTAGAGGGTGTTGACTGTTCGGCCATCTTCTTTCCTGGCAGGTAAACATGGAGACTGCCAGGTTCTTCAAGTCGGACTTTGAGGAAAATGGCTCCATGGATAATGTGTGTCTGTTCCTGAATCTGGCCAATGACCCAACGTAAGTACAAGGAGCTGACTGCTAGAAGATCAAGAATGCTGATTGGACGACATGACAGGTCGTCCAATCAGCACAATTCCACTGCTCGCTGTGGTCATTTGAAGTTTTCAAGGCTGTCAATCACTAGAGAGGAGGCAGCTTATATGGGGGTGTGTGGTGAATGTGGCTCCTGATTGGCTGATCTGTTCAGTCAGCAGCTGTGAATTCTCTGTACTTACTGAGCGGGGGTCAGACTCTCCTGACTGGTTTTTAAACAGCTCCTTCGGGTTGGGTTGGCAGTGTGTGTCTGGAATGCATTAACTATGAACACCCTGGGTGGCGGGGTGCCTTGTGTTGCCCCTAAATATCAGGGGGTTTTCCAACAATGCACAAATCCCTTTAACACCTTTGCATTACAGCAGCTAAATAATAATATGTCTCATGGGCACAGACCTCACAATATATATATTATATATTTCAACCATCCACATACAGATCTCTAGATACGTCTTTTAGGAGGCGTATCACTTGCAAGTACCCGAGGGCTGGTGCGGCAATACTCAATGATAATGACTTTCAGTAGCACCAGTTAGCTGCTTGTGATTGGCTGGTTGCGTGTTGACCCCTCCCACTTCTGGTATTTAATTCATGAGTGTAGCGTATATAATATATGGTCACAGAAATCTATACGTATCACTTTATTGATATTGTCATTCGGACTACTACAGCATTTGATTTTTAATGTGATAAACCAGAGAGGTGGGAGTATTTCTATGTAATTACAATATATATAGACATGTATGGGAACCATTGGAGAGTTGATCTATATAGATCTATAATTCAGACCAAAAAAGGGACAGTTTGTGAGGACGAGGGGTAGTGTCATTTGGGAGGAATGAGAGGTGTTTGGGAGGTACAGGGACAGGATTTGGGGATTTCGGATCTGTTCTTTGTAGAATGTTGGAAGCTATGAAATTGTAACAAATATCTGGGATGGTTCTATGTCCGGGAGGGTCTCATGGGCCCATATGTATGATGAGTGTCACAGGTAAATGGATATATTTGCGCTAACACAGTCTTCATCCGGTCTCCTCAGAATTGAGAGGATCATCACCCCCCGCCTGGCCCTGACAGAAGCCGAGTACTTGGCGTATCAGTGTGAGAAGCACGTGCTGGTCATCCTGACTGACATGAGCTCATACGCTGAGGCCCTACGTGAGGTAACCTCCTCTTCTCTGCTAGGTCGGATACACCCTACAACACCGACTCACAAAGAATGCCCATATATATGCTGGCTAGGGACCAGATCAGTGCTGTATTCGGACAGTATGAGAAATAGAACTTAGACGTGGTTTTAATATTTACCTATTTCCTGCTTGTCATAGAGGCGGCCATATTGTAGGCTGAATATTCATGAGAACGCAACCAATAAATTCTCTTAAAATCTAGTGACTCCATTGAAGAGGAAGCCAATGACACCCTCTCCTAGTACACACTATGGAGACTAGCAATGTTAGCGCAAAAGTGTAGATTTACTAAGGGGAGGTGTTGCCCATAGCAGCCAATCAGAATCTAGCTATCATTTATAGAATGTACTGGAGAGAGCACACACTATACCATTCCCCCTAATTTCAAGGAATTCTATAATATAATAATATAAATATAATAAACAAAGAAAATTTGGGCCATGCACACCCAGGTAGGGAGTGATTAAAAGGTCACAATCCCATATCAAATATCGATGCCTACCAACCACATTTTAACACACACATGTATCCTCTTCGTACAAAGACAAATGCAAGAGCTCAGTTGTGATAGACGCACATTCTTGTTAATCAGCTGCTTGTTGTGACTGACCCCCAGGTTCATGAAGATGGACTCCTGGTTTAATACTCTGCTTATTGGTATTGTTCTTGTAGGTGTCAGCGGCCCGTGAAGAGGTCCCGGGTAGACGAGGCTTCCCTGGGTACATGTACACTGACTTGGCCACTATCTATGAACGCGCTGGTCGAGTAGAGGGCAGAAGTGGGTCTATTACTCAGATCCCCATTCTAACCATGCCTAACGATGGTGAGTCCCCAACAACCAGGTCTGTGTCTCCGTCTGGTAGAGTGCTAGCTCTGCTGCCTTGTACAAAATCTGATTATCAGACTAGTAATCACAGTGTAACTCTCTTCCAGACATCACTCACCCCATCCCTGACTTGACCGGGTTCATTACTGAAGGACAGATCTACGTGGACAGACAGCTACATAACAGACAGGTCAGTCACCGATGTCCTCATTTTAAATCCGCCGACTCATTCTGCCTTTGTTCTGGTGGAAAACCAACCTGAGAACCATTCTTTTATGCTTAGCGCAAAGCTGTACATAGAATGTTTCAAACACAGCTTCCGTGTTCAATTGATTATAAATAATTTTACTAAAGGATTTCAATGCGATTTTCCCAATATCATAAGAATTTGACACTGGGATTTGAACCAGGGTCAGTACAACTCATTGTCATTCCATTATTTAATTTACCATTTAATGTTATGTTATTATCATTGTCATTGATTTGCAAGGCATCACAGCACTTAGAAGGGCCAGCCATTGGGGGACATACATAAAACAGGATTGGTTATTAGGGAGGCGGTGGAGGAAAGGTCAGAGGTAGATCGGGAGGGAGAGTATTTTGACATGAGGTTTAAAGCTTGTAAAAGGGTGGGGGCTTTGTAGTCGAGGGCGAGTGATTGCATTGGAATTTGGACACTATGGAGAGCCAGTGTAGGAACTTGCAGAGTGGTGCTACGTATGTGGAATGATGGGAGATCAGTCTTCCCACAGCATTTAACATGGATTGTGGTTAGGATAGATGAGTGAGGAGATAAGAGTTGTGGTTGCATCGTGGGTAACAAAAGGACGTATTCTACCAATATTTTGAAAGTAGAGGCAACAGGACTGGGAGTGAGATTGGATGTGTGGAGTAAAGCAGAGTTAGAGTCAAGGTAGACACCAAGGTAACTGACTTGAGAGACTGAGGAAATTGGAATATAGTTGTCGGTGAAGGAGATTTACCGGGAGGTGGTGGCTCTGGGAAGATGGAAGATGATAAGCTTTCCTTTGGACTTGTTGAGCTTTTGGTAGCATTGGGATATCCAAATAGAGATAGCAGAGAGATAGTTGGTAACTTTAGAGAGAGAGATGGGGAAGAATCAGGGAGGGGAGGTAAATTTGGGTTCCATTAGCATAGAGGTGGTACTGGAGACCAAATAAGATAATTAGTTTATCAAGAAAAGAGAGGTGCAGTGAGAAAAGCAAACAGAGCATTGTGGGACCCCAACAGATAGTGGGAATGGACAGTGTGTCAGAGGTAGAGAAACAGAAGGAGTGGTTGGATAGGTAGGAAGTGAACCTGGAAACAACTGTGTCACAACTCGAGCGAAGGGTGTGCAGGAGAAGAGGGTGGTCAACAGTGTCAAAAGCTTGAAAGGGTCCAGGAGGATGAGTATGGAGAAGTGAACCTAAGTCTTTGCTGTAAGTAGATCATTAGTCAATTTTTGTGAGAGCAGTTTCAGTGGGATGTTGGGGGTGGAAGCCCGAATGCAGAGAGTTGAGAATGGAGTGAGAGGAGAGTAAGAGACTGGTTGTTGTACACAAGTTGCTCAAGTAGTTTGGAGGCAAAAGGGAGGAAAGAAATAGGACGGTAGTTGGTGAGAGGCTGGGTAAAGAGATGGTTTCTTTAGTATTGTCAAGATGAACATAAGTTTAAAGGAGGATGGGAATGTGCCAGTGGAGAGAGACAGGTATAAGAACCAGAGGGAGTGTAGAAGTTGGTCATGGCTTCGCCCTCAGTTATAGGGGAGGAATGAACTAAGGGTGAATTCAGGAGTATATATGATGGTAGGTGGGATCTGGTTTGAGAAGATATCTTGTCTTTGAAGTGATAAAGTAGGTGATGAAGTCATCAGCTGTGAAGGAGGAAGGGTTTGGTGGTTCATGTGGGCAGGGAAGTCAGCCGAAGGAGGCAAGGGGGTGAATATTAGAAAAGTGAAGTAGGTTTGTTTTACCAGTTGTGCTCAGCAGTATGGGAGCACTTTTGCAAGTTGCGGCTCTGTTTAGTGCGCCATGGTGGCAGTTTGGATTATCAGAGACTATATGTGGTGCCTGGAGATGCACTGTCTAGGGCTGAAGCCAGTGTGTTGTTGCAGAAAGTGGCAGCCAGATTAGGGAAACAAAGTTATAGGAGTAGTTTTATCAGCAATAAGAAGTGGATCAGGTTGAGTTTTAGGTGTTGTCGAGAGTCTGTGAACTTGAGTTAAGGTAAGGCTGAAGTAGAGGGGCTTGTGGTTGGAGAAGGGATGGCCACCGACCGAGAAGACAAGGTGAAGGGTGAGTCAATCACAGTGGGTGGGAGATGAACTTTTATCTAATATTCCTTTTTCTTGTGACATCTGGTGCAACTGCCTCATATGAGGTAATTCAATTTAATTGCATAGGGGGCAAATAGTTACTATTATTAAAAAAAACCCTAGAGGTCCTTCACTGCTTCTGATTAACTGGAACTTCATAGTTAGTCACTAATGGGCTGCAGAGCTGAGAAATTCCAGATTCCTCTTCAGCAAAAACAAGAAAAAGTTTTAAATTAAGGTGATAAAATACTTGTATAACATTTGGGAGTTCCATGTTAAAGAAACTTGTAAATTGGGTTCAAAGTCTACTCATTAATCTCTACATTAATAAAGCCATAATAATGTTACATCGTTAAGTTTAAAATTCCATTTCAGATCTATCCTCCAATCAACGTTCTGCCTTCACTGTCCCGTCTCATGAAATCCGCCATTGGGGAAGGTATGACAAGGAAAGACCACGGAGATGTCTCTAACCAACTGGTAAGTGCAGCTCGGGTTTACATACTGTGTTATTTACCTGTCCTCAGAATAATGCGCTGAAGTTCTTATTGTTCTATATCATTGTCCAGAGTTTGCACATGTATAGTTTTGGTGTTTACAGACTAGATTCTAATAACAAGGAACAGATTGAACATAGAGACGTCAAGGTCTGTTTATAACCTCACAGTAGCTGTGATTCAATTTGCAAACTGAGGAATATGTGTACAGTACTTAATTTTGAAAACCAAAATATGCTACTGTGTTTACCCCGCTGACTAAAGGAATTGGCATTCGTCAAAAGGGTCTTGTACTAAAACCTTATTTCAAAACAGCTTGTTTTGTAGAGCCTTTTTTCAGAATTAGACAATGGTATTTCTATGTTTAAGAAGCAATTAGACAAGTAAATATTCTGCCATCATTCATGATATCTTGGCTGCGTCATTGGATGCATAAGTTGGATGCACATTTGTGCAATTTATGCTCAAAAAGGCACTTGTTTGTCCTTCGGATATTCCGATATGCAACGTCTGGACAAAAGCTAGGAGTTGATTTCAGAAGGGAGGTTGAAAGTTCAACTGCTGCTCTGTCTTTATGTTGTTAAAAAGATACCTTGTGCCTTGACCACACAAGGGGATGAACATCTGGCTTATCCTATGGAGGTAGAGTTCAGGCCTCCTGCCAAGTTTAAGGCTGTCCATGCTGGTCTAGGTTTTTTTCTTCCTGGTTGAGAATAATGTAATTGTATAGTCTGTTCAATATAGCTTTACTGTAGCAGATAGATTCTTGGAGACATCCATTCTTGATCCCTCTGGGGCAGATTTGAAATTTCCAGTCAAAGCAATGGCTATTAGCTTAGTTTGCTCCAGCAGAATCATACCTAGGCACCTTTGCCAGGCCCAGGGAGGTAAGGTTTGCAGATCTTATATATATTATATATTAAGAATTAGTAGTAATGCTATAAACCACATCAACCAATCAGACATTGACTTTCATTGTCTAACTTGCACTCGAGAGATAAAAGCTTATTATTGATTGGTTGCCGTGGTTGAAAGCAATTTGTACACCTCAATGCAATGTTAATAAGTGGATCCTATTATCAGGAATATTTGTACTGCACGAAACATAACTTCCAAATACACTGATATATAGGCTCTATTTAGGTATCAAATATTTGCAAGAAAGTTGTGTATGTCTTTTAGAATGTCAGTATTTTAGAGGTAGGCCAAGTGTACATGATTCTAATCATACAGTAAGGATGGCCGTAGTCCCACTAACCTATGTCTTTGTCTGATTGCACAGTATGCATGTTACGCTATCGGGAAGGATGTCCAGGCCATGAAAGCTGTGGTGGGTGAAGAAGCTTTGTCTTCAGACGACCTCTTGTACCTCGAGTTCCTGCAGAAGTTTGAGAAGCAGTTTATTGCTCAAGGTAAATACTGGGAACATTGTGCTCTTATCCAAAGAGACCCAAATCTCTACACAGGATGTAAAACAACCAATACGAGGGCAACCTAGACAATGGACAGGGAGAAGATCAGTTATTTCTGCTCTGAAGGAGCTTTTTGTACTAGCTAAATGCATTTATGTTTGTTACCGCTGGAAATTCACAAATACAGTGCCCTAATATACAGTGCAGAAGGGAAAATAGAAGCAAACATTTTACTACAAACAAGGTTCTGGGTTGGACTAGTTTACAAAATAAGTTACATTATATATCACAATTATGGGAAGTTTTTTTTTTACACCTGTACAAAAGTAAAAACCTGCAGAAAAAATGCTCTTTTGAGATGTCACGTGCCTATGTTTGTGCAAACTCATTCGATCTTATGAGTGAGTGAGTGGATTTGCAGGCTAGGAGGTATAAAAGCTTTCACCGTCCAATGGGATGAGTGAGGCAGATTAGAGCACGGTGGATGGTTAGACTACGCTGGATGGGTAGACTACGGTGGATGGTTAGAGTTCGGTGGATGGTTAGAGTACGGTAGATCGGTAGACTACAGTGGATGGTTAGAGTACGGAGGATGGATAGTCTACAGTGGATGGGTAGATTACAGTGGATGGTTAGAGTACGGAGGATGGTCAGAGTACGGAGGATGGTCAGAGTACGGAGGATGGTCAGAGTACGGAGGATGGTCAGAGTACGGAGGATGGTCAGAGTACGGAGGATGGTTAGAGTTCGGTGGATGGTTAGAATAAGGAGAATGGTTAGAGCACGGAGGATGGTTAGAGTACAGTGGATGGGTAGAGTATGCTGAATGGGTAGTCTACAGTGGATGGTTAGAGCACAGGGGGATGGTTAGAGTACGGAGGATGGTTAGAGTACGGAGGATGGTTAGAGTACGGAGGATGGTTAGAGTACGGAGGATGATTAGACTACGGTGGATGGATAGACTACGGTGGATGGTTAGAGTACGATGGATGGGTAGTCTATAGTGGATGGTTAGAGTACAGAGGATGGTTAAAGATGGTGGCTGGTTAGAGTAAGGAGTATGGATAGGCTACGGAGGATGGTTAGGCCAAGGAGGATGGTTAGAGTACGGAGGATGGTTAGAGTAAAGTGAATGGGTAGTCTACAGTGGATGGTTAGAGTAGAGGATGGTTAGAGCATGGTGGATGGTTAGAGCATGGTGGAAGGTTAGAGCATGGTGGATGGTTAGAGAACGGAGGATGGTTAGAGAACGGAGGATGGTTAGATTACGATGGATGGTTAGACTACGGAGGATGGTTAGACTACAGAGCATGGTTAGACTACGGTTGATGGTTAGACTACGGTTGATGGTTAGACTATGGTGTATGGTTAGAGTATGGTGGCTACCTTGCCATAATATAAATATATTATATAGCCGCCGTGAATGAAGACTATCTTTACCACTGGACACTTCTCCAGCTTTAAGTCCACTACATCCATATTTAATTTTCTACTGCAACAGTTACACCCTCATTGTCAGTTGAGGCCCTGTGTTGTACATCCTAAGTGCCCTCATCCAAATTTGTGACAATATACAGAGCAAACTCTTTTTATAGTACTTACAATTCTGGGACAACGTTTGGTCACTGAGAGGTCTAAGCACTAGACGGCTTCTCCACTGGTCACTGCTAACTACTGCTCGTTCTCTTTTTCTCCAGGAGCATATGAGAACCGAACCATATTTGAGTCGCTGGACATTGGCTGGCAGCTGCTGCGTATCTTCCCTAAGGAACTGCTAAAACGTATTCCAGAGAGCATGCTGGCCGAGTTCTACCCCCGAGAGTCCAGGCCACAGGCAGATGCTTCCTCCTCTTCCAAGCTCTGATTTTCCCATTTTGTCATTCGTGACCTTTAGTGACGGCCCCGCTAAACCTAAAATACAATTAGTTCATATAAAAGAGTTGCTAATAACATGCACAGATATATACATGTACGGTTCAGGAACTATTCTGAACGGAAGATATGTGAGATAAAGACATCATTGTGGGGGAAGATATTTTTCTACAAACAGCAGACTTCCTTTTAGTAATCTAAGCCTCCTTTGGCCGAACATTTCTGATAGCAAAGCAAACTGCAGCTCAACTGGACTAAAATGCTACTCAAAATGTACATTGAGGATTTAGAGTTTGACGTGTCTGGGATGTGCACGTGTAAGTTCACTTCAGTAGGGGTGTGAAGATACAAGAGAATCACGACCTTTAAACATGCATCGGTTTTGGACTTACAAGTATCTTTAAAGTATGACCTCTAGGAGGTGTATCTAAGTGCGTCCCTTAGGCCTAGTGCAAGATTTCAAGATGAAGATGATGACAACGGATGTATTTTTTCTCCGGATGTATCTATATGCTTAAATACGGCCATAGAAATGTAATGTACAAGTGAATATTGGGTTACGCAAAAGTTGCACTTTTAAATTTAACTCTAAATCATGTCCAGAATGTCGAATATCTCACGTTCTATCATGGGCACGGTTACGTCTAGGTATGTTTGTGTCAATGCTATTAGCAACTGTTTTATACAGGGTGAACAATGTGTTGGGTTTAGCTGTCCTTTAAGTAAACACATATGCATAAAACAATATTTATTTTTAAGTTGATATCTGACTATTAAAGTTTAAGAAAACTGACAGGACAAATGTGATTTATTTTTTCTCTGGCTGATATCGTTCCGGAGACAGGAGGGTTAATGATCTCTGAGCGCCTCAGTGCCGTGAAAACCAGCTTGAATGCGCTGTCCCTCTTCTCACATTCACCGCGCCAGACAGGAGTTGTGTCTGGCTGGACCGAATTAAAGACGCTTCAGTAATTCAGAAACCCGTCTGTCAGGAAATAAATTCAAACATTTTGCCTTCTGAAGGCAGAAAACTTTTGCAGTAATTGTATATACCTGTCTGGCTATTTTACACGTTTATTATCGGCAGTAATGGGACGAGAAGTAACTTGATGTGAAGTGGTTTCCTTACACACTGCGGAGATCAGGGTGACAGCTGGTTACAGATGCAGAATGTCTGCCCAGCAGGTTGGGTGAATATTGAGGGGCTTCTGTTACAGTGCAGTGCGGAGGAATATAAATATGAGGGGGGCTTCTAAACATTTATTCTGTAGTCATTGCCAAAAATTAGGCAAAATTAAAAATAGTGACTTTATATTCCAAATAGCAATAATTCGTTACTTTATATTGTTTCCTAATAAAACATTTGTTACTTCACATAAAACCTCCCGCTGTTCTGGCCACATACTACGTAATTGCCCAATTGCAGGACTGATTGGCCCGTTATCGCAGGGGGCAGGGGCGGACCCTGACATCTGTCCTAACCCGGGCGATTTTAGGGGGGGCGATTTAGGCCCCGCCCCCTTTCTGTGTTCTAAGGCTGCCGGCGGCTGCACAGTATGTGCAGGTCCGTTCAGCAGTGAAAGTGTGCTGTCCCGCTGGTCTGATTGTGTTTAAAACACAATCAGAGCAGCCGGGCAGCATACTGTCCCTGCTGAACGGACCTGCACAGTGTGCAGCTGTCGGCAGCAAGCCCCTGCTAGGGGGGGCGATCGCCCCGATCGCCCCCCTGGATCCGCCACTGGCAGGGGGTGTGACCACAAATGACCCCAATGCTGATAATGTGCCTATCAAGACCCAGAGAATCATTATCAGGAATGTTGACAAAGGTGTTCAGAACTGATATCCCTTATATATACAGCGTTGACATATTAGACAGTGCTAAGAATAGATACAAACACATTGCATACAATGAGGTGGAACAGAAGGTAAAGATGCTTCTGCCCCAATGAGCTTACAATCTAACAGGTGTGGGGAACACTAAATACATGAGGCAACTCAATAACAGTTGTAGCTGCTGCTAGTTTTTGTGGTGTGTCTGGCAGCAGCATTATCAGATAACAATAATAAAGTAGCCACTGGTGATGGCATTTCTAGGCAGATTCTAGCCATTAAGATGTATCACATTCTTTCACCCAGTTGTTAGTCGGATGACGATTCTGCACCGCAATTTTCAAACAGAGTCACAGAGTGTCTGTTGGATTGAGATTGGGGCTTTGACTGGGCCATTAATCACTTTTGTCCTTGAGCCACTTCAATGTTAGTTTGGCCTTGTGCCTGGGATCATTGTCCGGCTGAATTATAAACTTACATCCAAGTTTCAGTTTCTAGCAGACTGAAGCAGGTTCTCTTGCAGTATATTCTTGAATTTTGCAATATTATTATTATTAGCGTGTAGTTATATTACAGGGCACCTTACATTCGTCCTTCTGTTTTAACAAGATGCCCAGTCCCTGCTTCTGGAAAGTAGCCGAACAGCATAATACTACCACCAGTCCCTGCTCAGCATAATGCTACCACCAGTCCCTGCTGAGGGAAAGCAGTCCCACAGCATAATGCTATCACCAGTCGCTACTGGTGGAAAGCAACCCCACAGCATAATGCTACCACCAGTCCCTGCTCAGCATAATGCTACCACCAGTCCCTGCTGAGGGAAAGCAGTCCCACAGCTTAATGCTACCACCAGTCCCTGCTGATGGAAAGCAACCCCACAGCATAATGCTACCACCAGTCCCTGCTCAGCATAATCTACCACCAGTCCCTGCTGAGGGAAAGCAGCCCCACAGCATAATGCTACCACCAGTCCCTGCTCAGCATAATGCTACAACCAGTCCCTGCTGAGGGAAAGCAGTCCCACAGCATAATGCAACCACCAGTCCCTGTTGATGGAAAGCAGCCCCACAGCATAATGCTACCACCAGTCCCTGCTGATGGAAAGCAGCCCCACAGCATAATGCTACCACCAGTCTCTGATCAGCATAATGCTACCACCAGTCCCTGCTGAGGGAAAGCAGTCCCACAGCATAATGCTACCACCAGTCCCTACTCAGCATAATGCTACCACCAGTCTCTGCTGAAGGAAAGCAGTCCCACAGCATAATCCTACCACCAGTCGCTGCTGGTGGAAAGCAGTCCCACAGCATAATGCTACCACCAGTCCCTGCTCAGCATAATGCTACCACCAGTCCCTGCTGAGGGAAAGCAGTCCCACAGCATAATGCTACCACCAGTCCCTGCTCAGCATAATGCTACAACCTGTCCCTGCTGAGGGAAAGCAGTCCCACAGCATAATGCAACCAGCAGTCCCTGTTGATAGAAAGCAGCCCCACAGCATAATGCTACCACCAGTCCCTGCTCAGCATAATGCTACCACCAGTCCCTGCTGATGGAAAGCAGTCCCACAGCATAATGCTACCACCAGACCCTGCTCAGCATAATGCTACCACTAGTCCTTGGTGATGGAAAGCAGCCCCATAGTATAATACTGCCAGAACCATACTTTACTCTAGGTATGGTGACGTTTTATAAAGTGCAGGCAGTGTTAAAGATTTGGGCTACCTATTACTTTGAATTTTGGACAAAACGCTCCATCTTGGTGCCATCAGACCACAAAACCTTTCCCCCACATTGGAACTGATTCACTCTCCAGAAGTAATGATTTTCTAAGGCAGTGCCTGGGGGTTTGATTTAGTTCCACTTCCTGATTATTAAACAAACAGTGCCTGCTGGAACATACAAACACTTGGATATTGTTTTATATCCTTTTCCTAACTTATGTATTTGTTTTACTTTATATCTAACTTCTTTCTTGTCTTCATTTTCACAAATGTCCTTCATATTCCAAACTTGAATAGAGAACCCTTAACTGTAGTGTATTTATTCATTGGTGATTTTGGGATCAAATGCCAATGCAAACAGCATATCTTTTTAAAATAAGTTTTGTAACATAAAACAATGTCACATTAAGAAAGACTAATTTTGAGCTTCACTGACGTGACATCAAAAAATTTAGAGAAAAAAAATTCAGAAGAGGATTTGTTGTTCAAATAAATGAGATAATTGGTCTAGGGTCTAAATACACAAGGCGTATATAATGGATGACTGTCAAAGCTGTAAGTGTCCTTTATCCTTCTGGGCCAATATTGCTGAGACAGGTGAGTACCGCTCAGCTACCCCATTAATATTTTTCATTTTTTATCATGGTGATAATAGAAAATGAAAATGTTAATTTCTGTAATGGGACTAATGATAAATAGGCCTCTATATGACTAAAGACCGGAGTACCTGGGAGTATCGTTCACTGACCAGGTAATCACAAGCTTTCATTCAGTGTGATCAGTGCTAATGTGAATATTAATAATATGTATTGTTTCCATTGATACCTCTTCTCACCAAGGAGGGAGGAATTTGTTATTTATTTTATTATCTTGTGTTTAATTATTGTTTTTGCATCCCCTCCATATCCAGTGCTGTTCAGGATATAGATGAAAAGTTCAACAGTGTCAGAAGAAGTAGGGAAACACTGGAAAAGATGGGCAAGAGTGTCAGTGCTCCCTCATCTGTCCAGGAATTAATTGCACAACCATTATTCGCACTAAAGAACATAGGAGACAACTTTTCAAAATGATTGAGGAGCTCTTGTTACCCCCACCCATATGACTGAAAAATGCCATGCATAGATATGGTTAGTGGCAGCGACAGCACAAATATTGGGACGTGCTCAAGTCCCACAGAGCTGGCACATGCTTCTGAGTATACTGTTTGCAGCACTGAAGACTGGCCTTCACTTGTAGAAAGAAGAGGGGACTTGAGGGTCTCAAGCCCTTCTGTCCCCCTTCCAGCATTCCCCTGTATTGAATCGTTTTCCTCTACCTTATCAGCATAACAAAAGCTCAGCTGTTTGAAGTAATTTATTCTAGACAAGATTGGAAGTGTGGGATAAGTCTTTTGTATATTGATTGTTTCACGTTTATTCATGGTGACAAGTGTTGTTTAAATGCCATTATTTTATATTGCAAACGTATCCAGGAAATAGTTATGCAGAAGTTGGGGTAAATACATCAGCGGCAAAGGAACATAACACACAGACGTAGCGATCGATGGGCACTTGGACCTTCAGCCATCAATACATTCAATGTGTGTATGTTGGGAATTTTATTTTAAGGGTTATGTTAGAATATATTGGAGGATTACATTTGTAATGCTGCTAAATTGAGAGAGAGAGAGAGAGAGAGAGAGAAAGAAAACTGGAGGAAGAGAGAGAAAGAGGAATCTGGAGGAAGAGAGAGAGAGAGAGAGGAAACTGGAGGAAGAGAGAGAAAGAGGAATCTGGAGGAAGAAAGAGAGGAAACTGGAGGAAGAGAGAGAAAGAGGAATCTGGAGGAAGAGAGAGAAAGAGGAATCTGGAGGAAGAGAGAGAAAGAGGAATCTGGAGGAAGAGAGAGAAAGAGGAATCTGGAGGAAGATAGAGAAAGAGGAATCTGGAGGAAGAAAAAGAGGAAACTGGAAGAAGAGAGAGAGAAAGAGGAATCTGGAGGAAGAAAGAGGAATCTGGAGGAAGAGAGAGAAAGAGGAATCTGGAGGAAGAAAGACAGGAAACTGGAGGAAGAGAGAGAAAGAGGAATCTGGAGGAAGAGAGAGAAAGAGGAATCTGGAGGAAGAGAGAGAAAGAGGAATCTGGAGGAAGAAAGAGAGGAAACTGGAGGAAGAGAGAGAGAGAGGAATCTGGAGGAAGAGAGAGAAAGAGGAATCTGGAGGAAGAAAGAGGAATCTGGAGGAAGAGAGAGAAAGAGGAATCTGGAGGAAGAAAGAGAGGAAACTGGAGGAAGAGAGAGAAAGAGGAATCTGGAGGAAGAGAGAGAAAGAGGAATCTGGAGGAAGAGAGAGAAAGAGGAATCTGGAGGAAGAAAGAGAGGAAACTGGAGGAAGAGAGAGAGAGAGAGAGAGAGAGAGAGGAATCTGGAGGAAGAGAGAGAGAGAGGAATCTGGAGGAAGAGAGAGAAAGAGGAATCTGGAGGAAGAGAGAGAGAGAGAGAGAGAGAGAGAGAGAGAGAGAGAGAGAGAGAGAGAGAACTGGAGGAAGAGAGTGAAAGAGGAAACTGGAGGAAGAGAGAGAGAGGAATCTGAAGGGAGAAAGAGAGGAAACTGGAGGAAGAGAGAGAAAGAGGAATCTGGAGGAAGAAAGAGAGGAAACTGGAGGAAGAGAGAGAAAGAGGAATCTGGAGGAAGAGAGAGAAAGAGGAATCTGGAGGAAGAAAGAGAGAAAACTGGAGGAAGAGAGAGAAAGAGGAATCTGGAGGAAGAGAGAGAAAGAGGAATTTGGAGGAAGAGAGAGAGGAAACTGGAGGAAGAGAGAGAAGAAACTGGAGGAAGAGAGAGATGAAACTGGAGGAAGAGAGAGAAAGAGGAATTTGGAGAAGAGAGAGAGAGGAAACTGGAGGAAGAGAGAGAGATGAATCTGGAGGAAGAGAGAGAAAGAGGAATCTGGAGGAAGAAAGAGAGGAAACTGGAGGAAGAGAGAGAAAGAGGAATCTGGAGGAAGAAAGAGGAATCTGGAGGAAGAGAGAGAAAGAGGAATCTGGAGGAAGAAAGACAGGAAACTGGAGGAAGAGAGAGAAAGAGGAATCTGGAGGAAGAGAGAGAAAGAGGAATCTGGAGGAAGAGAGAGAAAGAGGAATCTGGAGGAAGAAAGAGAGGAAACTGGAGGAAGAGAGAGAGAGAGGAATCTGGAGGAAGAGAGAGAAAGAGGAATCTGGAGGAAGAAAGAGGAATCTGGAGGAAGAGAGAGAAAGAGGAATCTGGAGGAAGAAAGAGAGGAAACTGGAGGAAGAGAGAGAAAGAGGAATCTGGAGGAAGAGAGAGAAAGAAGAATCTGGAGGAAGAGAGAGAAAGAGGAATCTGGAGGAAGAAAGAGAGGAAACTGGAGGAAGAGAGAGAGAGAGAGAGAGAGAGAGAGAGGAATCTGGAGGAAGAGAGAGAGAGAGGAATCTGGAGGAAGAGAGAGAAAGAGGAATCTGGAGGAAGAGAGAGAGAGAGAGAGAGAGAGAGAGAGAGAGAGAGAGAGAGAGAGAACTGGAGGAAGAGAGTGAAAGAGGAAACTGGAGGAAGAGAGAGAGAGGAATCTGAAGGGAGAAAGAGAGGAAACTGGAGGAAGAGAGAGAAAGAGGAATCTGGAGGAAGAAAGAGAGGAAACTGGAGGAAGAGAGAGAAAGAGGAATCTGGAGGAAGAGAGAGAAAGAGGAATCTGGAGGAAGAAAGAGAGAAAACTGGAGGAAGAGAGAGAAAGAGGAATCTGGAGGAAGAGAGAGAAAGAGGAATTTGGAGGAAGAGAGAGAGGAAACTGGAGGAAGAGAGAGAAGAAACTGGAGGAAGAGAGAGATGAAACTGGAGGAAGAGAGAGAAAGAGGAATTTGGAGAAGAGAGAGAGAGGAAACTGGAGGAAGAGAGAGAGATGAATCTGGAGGAAGAGAGAGAAAGAGGAATCTGGAGGAAGAAAGAGAGGAAACTGGAGGAAGAGAGAGAAAGAGGAATCTGGAGGAAGAAAGAGGAATCTGGAGGAAGAGAGAGAAAGAGGAATCTGGAGGAAGAAAGAGAAGAAACTGGAGGAAGAGAGAGAAAGAGGAATCTGGAGGAAGAGAGAGAAAGAGGAATCTGGAGGAAGAGAGAGAAAGAGGAATCTGGAGGAAGAAAGAGAGGAAACTGGAGGAAGAGAGAGAGAGAGGAATCTGGAGGAAGAGAGAGAAAGAGGAATCTGGAGGAAGAGAGAGAGAGAGAGAGAGAGAGAAAACTGGAGGAAGAGAGAGAAAGAGGAAACTGGAGGAAGAGAGAGAAAGAATAAACTGGAGGAAGAGAGAGAAAGAGGAATCTGGAGGAAGAAAGAGAGGAAACTGGAGGAAGAGAGAGAAAAAGGAATCTGGAGGAAGAGAGAGAGAGAGAGAGAGAGAGAGAGAGAGAGGAGAGAGAGAGAGAGAACTGGAGGAAGAGAGTGAAAGAGGAAACTGGAGGAAGAGAGAGAGAGGAATCTGGAGGAAGAAAGAGAGGAAACTGGAGGAAGAGAGAGAAAGAGGAATCTGGAGGAAGAAAGAGAGGAAACTGGAGGAAGAGAGAGAAAGAGGAATCTGGAGGAAGAGAGAGAAAGAGGAATCTCGAGGAAGAAAGAGAGAAAACTGGAGGAAGAGAGAGAAAGAGGAATCTGGAGGAAGAGAGAGAAAGAGGAATTTGGAGGAAGAGAGAGAGGAAACTGGAGGAAGAGAGAGAAGAAACTGGAGGAAGAGAGAGAAAGAGGAATCTGGAGGAAGAGAGAGAAAGAGGAATTTGGAGGAAGAGAGAGAGGAAACTGGAGGAAGAGAGAGAAGAAACTGGAGGAAGAGAGAGATGAAACTGGAGGAAGAGAGAGAAAGAGGAATTTGGAGAAGAGAGAGAGAGAGGAAACTGGAGGAAGAGAGAGAGATGAATCTGGAGGAAGAGAGAGAAGAGAGAGAAAGAGGAAACTGGAGGAAGAGAGAGAAAGAGGAATTTGGAGGAAGAGAGAGAAAGAGGAATCTGGAGGAAGAGAGAGAAAGAGGAATTTGGAGGAAGAGAGAGAAAGAGGAATCTGGAGGAAGAGAGAGAAAGAGGAATCTGGAGGAAGAGAGAGAGGAAACTGGAGGAAGAGAGAGAGGAATCTGGAGGAAGAGAGAGGAAGAGGAATTTGGAGGGAGAGAGAGAGGAAACTGGAGGAAGAGAGAGAGAGGAATCTGGAGGAAGAGAGAGAAAGAGGAAACTGGAGGAAGAGAGAGAGAGAGAGAGAGAGAGAGAGGAAACTGGAAGGAGAGAGAGAGAGAGAGAGAGAGAGAGAAGAATCTGGAGGAAGAGAGAGAGGAAACTGGAGGAAGAGAGAGAGGAAATTGGAGGAAGAGAGAGAAGAAACTGGAGGAAGAGAGAAGAACCTGGAGGAAGAGAGAGATGAAACTGGAGGAAGAGAGAGAGAGAGAGGAACCTGGAGGAAGAGAGAGAGGAAACTGGAGGAAGAGAGAGAGGAAACTGGAGGAAGAGAGAGAGGAAACTGGAGGAAGAGAGAGAAGAAACTGGAGGAAGAGAGAGAAGAACCTGGAGGAAGAGAGAGATGAAACTGGAGGAAGAGAGAGAGAGAGAGAGAGGAACCTGGAGGAAGAGAGTGAAAGAGGAAACTGGAGGAAGAGAGAGAGAGGAATCTGGAGGAAGAAAGAGAGGAAACTGGAGGAAGAGAGAGAAAGAGGAATCTGGAGGAAGAAAGAGAGGAATCTGGAGGAAGAGAGAGAAAGAGGAATCTGGAGGAAGAGAGAGAAAGAGGAATCTCGAGGAAGAAAGAGAGAAAACTGGAGGAAGAGAGAGAAAGAGGAATCTGGAGGAAGAGAGAGAAAGAGGAATTTGGAGGAAGAGAGAGAGGAAACTGGAGGAAGAGAGAGAAGAAACTGGAGGAAGAGAGAGAAAGAGGAATCTGGAGGAAGAGAGAGAAGAAACTGGAGGAAGAGAGAGATGAAACTGGAGGAAGAGAGAGAAAGAGGAATTTGGAGAAGAGAGAGAGAGAGGAAACTGGAGGAAGAGAGAGAGATGAATCTGGAGGAAGAGAGAGAAGAGAGAGAAAGAGGAATCTGGAGGAAGAGAGAGAGGAAACTGGAGGAAGAGAGAGAAAGAGGAATTTGGAGGAAGAGAGAGAAAGAGGAATCTGGAGGAAGAGAGAGAAAGAGGAATTTGGAGGAAGAGAGAGAAAGAGGAATCTGGAGGAAGAGAGAGAAAGAGGAATCTGGAGGAAGAGAGAGAGGAAACTGGAGGAAGAGAGAGAGGAATCTGGAGGAAGAGAGAGGAAGAGGAATTTGGAGGGAGAGAGAGAGGAAACTGGAGGAAGAGAGAGAGAGGAATCTGGAGGAAGAGAGAGAAAGAGGAAACTGGAGGAAGAGAGAGAGAGAGAGAGAGAGAGGAAACTGGAAGGAGAGAGAGAGAGAGAGAGAGAGAGAGAGAGAGAAGAATCTGGAGGAAGAGAGAGAGGAAACTGGAGGAAGAGAGAGAGGAAATTGGAGGAAGAGAGAGAAGAAACTGGAGGAAGAGAGAAGAACCTGGAGGAAGAGAGAGATGAAACTGGAGGAAGAGAGAGAGAGAGAGGAACCTGGAGGAAGAGAGAGAGGAAACTGGAGGAAGAGAGAGAGGAAACTGGAGGAAGAGAGAGAGGAAACTGGAGGAAGAGAGAGAAGAAACTGGAGGAAGAGAGAGAAGAACCTGGAGGAAGAGAGAGATGAAACTGGAGGAAGAGAGAGAGAGAGAGAGGAACCTGGAGGAAGAGAGAGAGGAAACTGGAGGAAGAGAGAGAAGAAACTGGAGGAAGAGAGAGAAGAACCTGGAGGAAGAGAGAGATGAAACTGGAGGGAGAGAGAGAGAGAGAGAGGAACCTGGAGGAACAGAGAGAGGAAACTGGAGGAAGAGAGAGAAAGAGGAATTTGGAGGAAGAGAGAGAGGAATCTGGAGGAAGAGAGAGAGAGGAAACTGGAGGAAGAGAGAGAGAGGAAACTAGAGGAAGAGAGAGAGAGAGAGAGAGGAAACTGGAGGAAGAGAGAGAGGAAACTAGAGGGAGAGAGAGAGAGGAATCTGGAGGAAGAGAGAGAGAGGAAACTGGAGGAAGAGAGAGAGAGAGAGAGGAATCTGTAGGAAGAGAGAGAGAGGAAACTGGAGGAAGAGAGAGAGAGGAATCTGGAGGAAGAGTGAGAGAAGAAACTAGAGGAAGAGAGAGAGAGAGAGGAATCTGGAGGAAGAGAGAGAGAAGAAACTAGAGGAAGAGAGAGAGAGGTAACTGAAGGAAGACAGAGATTAAATTAGAGAAAAACGAAAATGGAAAAAGACAAGAGGGAGTAAGAGGAAACTGGAGAAAGACAGAAAGAAAGTGGAAACTGTGTATAGATAAGAGGAAGCTGGATAAAGACGAGAGAGAGGGATATAGAAAGAGAAAGGTAGGAAGCTGGAGAAAGATGAGCGGAAACTGGATAAACACGAGAGAGCGGGAGAACACTAAAAAAGACGAGAGAAAGAGATGGGAACCTGGAGTGTAGTATCTGGCACTGCCATTTAATTAAAGCAGTTGCCCTTCCTTTGATGGCGTTAGTGGAGCAGAGATTGTGAGATATAGGGGCACATTTATCAATATTCACATAAAGTGAAAAGTAGTTTTCAATCCTTATCGCAATGATAAGGATTGAACTACTTCTCACATTTATGTACAGCCCTGCACAGAAACAGCAGTTCCGAAAAACTGCTGTTTCAGTGATAAAAAAAATCATACTTACCCCCCTCTTCGGAAGCGCTGTCTTCAGGTCTTCTCTTCACTCTTCAATTGCGCATGTCCAGTTCCAAGAACTGGACATGCGCACACAGATCCCCTCTCTGTCTCTGCAACGATAGTTGCAGAGAGAGAGCGCTGAGTGACAGGGAGGGATCATGTGGGATCATGCTGCAGCTGGCGTACATTAACATGACAAGTTCCCGAAAAAAAAAGTTTTTTCGGGACTTGTTAGATTGCGGCCAGGAGCAGTCACCATTCTGTTGAATGGTGACTGCTCCCAAAAACGAAGAGGAATGCAATAATAAATTTGCGGAGGACACTGTGGGACCTTAATGACCCGTTAAAAGCACTATCGTACTTTATTAAATATGCCCCATAAGGAGCTCACGATGGAGCGGACAGTTGGTTCTTGACAGTTGAGGAAGTCAGTGAGTGAAGGAAGAGAAACAAAAGAGAGCTAAGTATTTGGAAACTAGTGATAGTTTTGAAGGGCCGGGATCCTGTATGAGAGAACATACTAAAGATCCTTCTACCAATATCCCAGCTGGATAGAAGACACAGGAAACAAGGTCATATGTGTCATAATCACTACTGACAGTTATAATTATATACTGAGGAGAATATCTGTGAATAGCACTGACAGCGACTGAACGACAGGACTGTTGTGTGACATCAAACACAGATAAGTGTAATACTCATTGCTGAAAGTACATTAACCACGAGTTTCAAACCCATAAGAAAGTGGACACACAGTATGTATGATATTGTATTACAATCCTACTTGAGTGGAGATAAGAAGCTATTAGTATGCTAACATATACTACCTTCAGGAGTATATTTAGTAGCCAAAGAATATGTCACTCTATAAACCGATATAAATATCTCTATTCAGACATAAAGTTATTAATTGTAAAACGGGCTAATTATTTATCTTCAGTAGTCAGGCTATAGAGACTTAATACAAAGTCATAAGTGAACGACATATCATTCGATTGCGTTAGTGACGAAATTATGACATTACAGCAGCCAGTTGTATCAGCGAATGAAAGTATCTCGCTATTCCAGACGGACAATTTATTTGTTTGGTTATACAAGACAACAGTCAACTTAAAACAGTGGAAGAAGACATGATGCCAATTTAGTGCATACAGAGTATAAAATAAAGGGATATCAAACAAATGAGTCAATGTCTATTCTGGTGATAAAGACTTATTATTACATATATATTGCTGCAGATAATTTAGGAAATCCAAAAAACTGCTTTTTCCTGTTAATTTGGTTCAAATACTTTCTACTTACCATGTTATATAGACTTAATATAGGATATCTTCATGTACACCAACAATCAATCGTCCAGAACAACTGTGTGATATACAATCGGTATATGTTCATTTATGAATTTATACATTTATGGAGTGAAATATTAAGGATGAAAATGCAATAGAGGTCACCCAATATAGTTAAAGGGTCTAGTGAAATTTTAATGTGTTAGAAATGTACATTATCTCCAACATGTTGTAGGATTGGAGAAGACACAGGGTTTAGAAGGCTGTATTAGTTTATACAGTTACAAGTTAGTGTAACTATTTCCGTAATTTTTTCTAACTTCTATCACCTTTCAAAAAATGGTAAGAAATTACTATTGTTTGCGGTTCAAGTATTGAGCTTAAGATTTTTACGTCAATTATTTACAAATCCCTGAGTAAGTTAGCAGTCTTCTTTACCAAGACAAATGCATATACTCACCTGATTCACATGGTATTGCTGCCATCTATTGCTTACTGCATTTTGCTATTTATTTATTTTACGAAATACAAGAATTGTGTTCTGGTCCTGAATTATAATTCCCATCTGTCACGAAAGTGTGAATGGTCTCGATCTCTGCTTGAGTGACAGCTACCCGCAGAGAGGCGCGGAGTCTAACGGAGGAGAGGTATTCACTAGGGATGTGCACCGGCGACTTTTGGTGTCTCGTGTTTTGTGTTTTGGATTCGGATTTTCTTGAGGTTTTGGGTTCGGATTTGTTTCGCAAAACACCTGCCGAAAGATTTTGGTTCGGATTTAAGGTTTTGGATTCGGATTTTTTTTGAAAAAAGCATAAAAAGTTCAAAAATCAAGTTATTTTCACTCCTACGCTATTATTAACCTCAATAACATTCAATAACAATCATTTCCACTAATTTACAGTGTATTCTGAACACCTCACAATATTGTTATTAGTCCAAAACGTTGCAACGAGGTATCTTTCTGGACTGCGTAGTGGAGTGGTCACCACAATATAATTTAAAAACCCTGAACTGGTCTTAATTACACCAAAAATTGTACCTGGACTGCGTAGAGGAGTGGTCACCACAACATAATTTAAAAACCCTGAACTGGTCTCAATCGCACCAAAAAATGTACTTGGACTGCGTAGTGGAGTGGTCACCACAATATATTTTAAAAACCCTGAAATGATCTGAATCGCACCAAAAAATGTACCTGGACTGCGTAGAGGAGTGGTCACCACAATATAATTTAAAAACCCTGAACTGGTCTGAATCGCACCAAAAAATGTACCTGTACTGCGTAGAGGAGTGGTCACCACAATATAATAAGAAAACCATCAACTGGTCTTAATTACACCAAAAATTGTACCTGGACTGCGTAGAGGAGTGGTCACCACAATATAATTTAACAACCCTCAACTGGTCTGAATCGCACAAAAAATGTACCTGGACTGCGTAGAGGAGTGGTCACCAAAATATAATTTAAAAACCCTGATCTGGTCTGAATCGCACCAAAAAATGTACTTGGACTGCGTAGAGGAGTGGTCACCACAATATAATTTAACAACCCTCAACTGGTCTGAATCACACCAAAAAATGTACCTGGACTGCGTAGAGGAGTGGTCACCACAATATAATTTAAAAACCCTGAACTGGTCTGAATCGCACCAAAAAATGTACCTGGACTGCGTAGAGGAGTGGTCACCACAATATAATAAGAAAACCATCAACTGGTCTTAATTACACCAAAAATTGTACCTTGACTGCGTAGAGGAGTGGTCACCATAATATAATTTAACAACCCTCAACTGGTCTGAATCGCACCAAAAAATGTACCTGGACTGCGTAGAGGAGTGGTCACCACAATATAATTTAAAAACCCTGATCTGGTCTGAATCGCACCAAAAAATGTACTTGGACTGCGTAGAGGAGTGGTCACCACAATATAATTTAACAACCCTCAACTGGTCTGAATCACACCAAAAAATGTACCTGGACTGCGTAGAGGAGTGGTCACCACAATATAATTTAAAAACCCTGAACTGGTCTGAATCGCACCAAAAAATGTACCTGGACTGCATAGAGGAGTGGTCACCACAATATAATAAGAAAACCATCAACTGGTCTTAATTACACCAAAAATTGTACCTTGACTGCGTAGAGGAGTGGTCACCATAATATAATTTAACAACCCTCAACTGGTCTGAATCGCACCAAAAAATGTACCTGGACTGCGTTAAGGAGTGGTCACCACAATATAATTTAAAAACCCTGAACTGGTCTGAATCGCACCAATAAATGTACCTGGACTGCGTAGAGGAGTGGGTCTTCACAATATAATAAGAAAACCATCAACTGGTCTTAATCGCACCAAAAAATGTACCTGGACTGCGTAGAGGAGTGGGTCACCACAATATAATTTAAAAACCCTGAACTTGTATGATTCGCACCAATAAATGTATCTGGACTGCGTAGAGGAGTGGTCACCACAATATAATAAGAAAACCATCAACTGGTCTTAATTACACCAAAAATTGTACCTTGACTGCGTAGAGGAGTGGTCACCATAATATAATTTAACAACCCTCAACTGGTCTGAATCGCACCAAAAAATGTACCTGGACTGCGTAGAGGAGTGGTCACCACAATATAATTTAAAAACCCTGATCTGGTCTGAATCGCACCAAAAAATGTACTTGGACTGCGTAGAGGAGTGGTCACCACAATATAATTTAACAACCCTCAACTGGTCTGAATCACACCAAAAAATGTACCTGGACTGCGTAGAGGAGTGGTCACCACAATATAATTTAAAAACCCTGAACTGGTCTGAATCGCACCAAAAAATGTACCTGGACTGCGTAGAGGAGTGGTCACCACAATATAATAAGAAAACCATCAACTGGTCTTAATTACACCAAAAATTGTACCTTGACTGCGTAGAGGAGTGGTCACCATAATATAATTTAACAACCCTCAACTGGTCTGAATCGCACCAAAAAATGTACCTGGACTGCGTTAAGGAGTGGTCACCACAATATAATTTAAAAACCCTGAACTGGTCTGAATCGCACCAATAAATGTACCTGGACTGCGTAGAGGAGTGGGTCATCACAATATAATAAGAAAACCATCAACTGGTCTTAATCGCACCAAAAAATGTACCTGGACTGCGTAGAGGAGTGGGTCACCACAATATAATTTAAAAAACCCTGAACTTGTATGATTCGCACCAATAAATGTATCTGGACTGCGTAGAGGAGTGGGTCACCACAATATAATAAGAAAACCATCAACTGGTCTTAATCGCACCAAAAAATGTACCTGGACTGCGTAGAGGAGTGGTCACCACAATATAATTAATAAAAAACCCTCCACGGCTCTGAATTTCCCAAAAAAAATTCTGGACTGTGTAGTGGGGGTGGCCCCGGTAGTAAATACCTCCTCCAAGTTCCAAGTGTAGTGTTTATAACATATTAACACTACACTAATTCTAGCACATCAAACCCTCTTGTTTTAAATAATGACAGGGCATTTAACTTTTGATTAAATTTTTTGAATTTGTTGACATTTTCTTTTACTTTTTGAACATGGCAAACGACTGTTGAATGGTCACATAATGCCAAAAAAATAGTTGCAAGATGAAATTGTCCTTGGGCCCTCCCACCCACCCTTATGTTGTTGAAATAGGACATGCACACTATAACAAACCAATCATTTCAGCGACAGGGCCTACCAAACAACTGTGGCTGAAATGATTGGTTTGTTTGGGCCCCCACACCAAAAAAACAATTCATCTCTCCCTGTACAAACTAAACAGGCTCTACTGAGGAAAGATGTTGTCCTCATCCTCAACCTCTGATTCCTCTCCCCCTACAGTGTGTACTTCCTCTCCTCACACATTATCAATTCGTCCCCGCTGGACTCCACAACCACAGGTCCCTCTGTACTATCTGGAGGGCAGTGCTGTACTTCATTGAGGAATTGATTATTCATTTTTATAAACATCATTTTTTCAACGTTGTGAGGAAGCAACCTCCTTCGTCGCTCACTGACCAGGTTCCCCGCTGCACTACAAACTCTTTCCGAGTACACACTGGAGGGGGGACAACTCAGGTAAAATAGAGCCAGTTTGTACAGGGGGCTTCCAAACTGCCTTTTTTTCCTGCCAGTAACAATATGGACTGTCTGACATGTCTATTTGGATGGTGTCAGCAAAATAATCCTCCACCATTTTTTCAATTGTGACAGCATCCAATGCAGCGACAGTAGACATATCTGCAATGGTTGGCAGGTCCTTCAGTCCGGACCAGATGTTATCAGCATCCCCGCCAGCGCTCTTTTAGGAAAACTGAGCTTTTTCCTCACAGCCATAGATGTGGAAGAAAATGAGGGTGGAGCTGTTGGCATGTCGCGGTCCTCTTCAGAGGACAAATCTCCTGACCAGAAGGTCTTTACACCGCTGTAGACTTGTGTCCGCCGGAAACAGAGACACAACATACACTTTAAACCGAGGATCGAGCACGGTGGCCAGAATGTATTCCTCTGACTTTAAAAGAGTGACCACCCTCGGATCCTGGCAAAGCGTACGAAGGGCTACATCCACAAGAGCTACATGCTTGGTGTAATCACAATGGTTTACCAGCTCCTCCCTCACTTTCTCCAGCTGCTTCTGTAACAGCCTGATCAGGGGAATGACCTGACTCAAGCTGGCAGTGTCGGAACTGACTTCTCGTGTGGCAAGTTCAAACGGCTGCAGAACCTTGCACAACACGGAAATCAGTCTCCACTGCGCTTGACTGAGGCGCATCCCCACTCCTTTGCCTATGTCGTAGGTGGCTGTGTAGGCCTGAATGGCCTTTTGCTGCTCCTCCATCCTCTGCAGCATATAGAGGGTGGAGTTCCAGCGCGTCACAACCTCTTGTTTGAGATGATGGCAGGGCAGGTTCATGGTTTTTTGATGTGCCTCTAGTCTGCGGTAGGCACTGGCTGAATACCGAAAGTGTCCAGCAATTTTGCGCGCCACCGCAAGCATCTCCTGCACACCCCTGTCACTCTTGAGGTAATGCTGCACCACCAAATTAATGGTGTGGGCAAAACATGGGACGTGCTGGAAATTGCCCATATTTAATGCCCGCACAATGTTAATGGCATTGTCTGACACCACAAATCCCCATGAGAGTCTAAGTGGGGTAAGCCACTGGGAGATAATTTCCCTCAGTTTCTCTAATATGTTGTCAGCGTTGTGCCTCTTATTAAAGCCTGTAATACACAATGTTGCCTGCCTTTGCACGAGCAGCCATTTTGTAGTTGCTGCTACTGATGCAGCTGTTGCTGTTGCTGCGGAAGGGGATGCATCTACCCAGTGGGCTGTCACAGTCATATAGTCCTTCGTTTGCCCAGAACCACTTGTCCACATGTCCGTGGTTAAGTGGACAGTGGGTACAACCGCATGTTTTAGAGCACTGAGGACACTTGATCGTACTTCTCTGTAGATTTTTGGTATTGCCTGCCTAGTGAAGTGGAATCTCGACGGGATTTGGTACCGGGGACACAATACCTCCATCAACCCTCTAAATCCCACTCCACTGATGGCGGACACCGGGCGCACGTCTAACACCAACATTGCAGTTACAGCCGCAGTTATTTGCTTTGCAATAGGGTGACTACTATCGTATTTTGTGGTCATGGCAAACGACTGTTGGACGGTCAATTGTTTTGTGAAAGACTTAGCGGTCTTACGACTTCCCCTCTGGGAAGATGACCGACTAACAGCAGCAACAGCAGCAGTAGCAGTAGTAGGCGTACCGCTGCAGGATTCCTCGGATGAATCCCGTATTGAAGAGGACTTAGTTTGGCTGCTGACTTGGGCTGCAGGACTGAATCTGATGGAGATCGTGGAGGAAGTTGACGAGGAGGGTGTTGCTGGTGTGTATCCAACTGGACCACGGGATTTAGGTGTCCCTGTACCGATGACGGTCCTAGCCCCAGTTCCTGAACTAACCACTGAACTATGAAGGTTATTCAGGTGACGTATAAGGGAGGATGTCCCTAGGTGGGCAAGATCCTTACCCCTGCTTATTTGAGCTTTGCATAAGCTACATATGGCCATACATTGGTTGTCCGGATTTGGATAAAAATAACTCCAGACCGAAGAGGTGCATTTTTTGGTCTTCTGACCAGGCATGACAATGGGCTTTTTCATCCCATGGACATCAGCTGTTTCCCCCCCTGGTGCCTCATTTTCAATAACCACATCACCATCCTCATCACCAAGTTCCTCCACAGCGCCAGCTACATCATCAATAGCCTCCTCCCGAGCCACCTCTTCCCGTACAGTGATGGGAAGGTCAGGCTTGACAACCACCAACACCCTTGGACTCGCCTTGGGGATTTGTGATAATTTCTCTTTAGAAGGCAGAGTTGTCTGCTGTTTTGTTGCTGACAGCATAACTCTCTTTAATTTTTTGTAGGGGGGGGGGAGGAGGAGGAGGGCTAAGATCCTTGGGTGAAGCTGGACCACTAGTCATGAACACGGGCCAGGGCCTAAGCCGTTCCTTGCCATTACGTGTCGTAAATGGCATATTGCCAACTTTACGTTTCTCCTCAGATGATTTTAAGTTTCTCTTTTTGCTATTTTTTGAGAACTTGGGCTTTTTGGATTTTACATGCCCTGTACTAGGAGATTGGGCATCGGGCTTGGAAGACGACGTTGATGGCATTTCATCGTCTATGTCATGACTAGTGGCAGCAGCTTCAGCATTAGGAGGAAGTGGGTCTTGATCTTTCCCTACTTTATCCTCCAAATTTTTGGTCTCCATTATATGTAGCACAAGATAATGCAGAATGTGTGAACTTGGTAATATTGCAGTACCAATGGACTTATACTGCTGGATTGGTTTTGCAAATTTTGTTATAATTACTTTTTTTTTAATTTTTTTTTGTATTTTTTTTTTTATAAGTTTTTTTTTTTTAAAAAAACTTGGGAATAATGGGGAAATAACTATGCCCTTAGAAGCACAGAGCACAGGACACAGCACCACTGGACTGAACAGGACACAGCACAGGACCCAGCAGCACCACTGAACTCAGAAGGACAGAGCACAGGACACAGCACCACTGGACTGATACTGCAGAATGTGTGAACTTGGTAATATTGCAGTACCACTGGACTGATACTGCAGAATGTGTGAACTTGGTAATATTGCAGTACCAATGGGCTTATACTGCAGGATTGGTTTTGCAAATTTTGTTGTAATTATTTTTTTTTTTAATTATTTTTTTGTATTTTTTTTTATAACTTTTTTAAAATTTTTTAAACACTTGGGAATATTGGGGAAATAACTATGCCCTTAGATGCACAGACCACAGGACACAGCACGACTGGACTGAACAGGACACAGCACAGGACCCAGCAGCACCACTGAGC